>CM068367.1:747181848-747591848 GCA_034769895.1 Magicicada septendecula | reverse complement strand
AATTTAACAGCGTTACATTTTTGTAAAAAAGGTAAATGGGTGGATAGTCTGGAGGAATTTGAAATTTATAAAGCTATAAAAAATACTACCACCAAAAATAATTTATTAAATGATCAGATAAATTTTGCATCGAACAACTTGTTCGACACTGCCATCGGTTTATATTTTAATCTTTGACCAGTCGCATGACGATCGCGGTAGTGAGTACACGCATGCGGGGGCTCCGGCCGTGCTTCATTTAACAATTTCACATGCGATCTAAAGTTTTATTTTATTTAAATGACATAACCAAAATCATGGTTACAATTTTATATTATAGTTAGTTTTAAATTAATATCAGTGTTATCTGAGGATGGGACTTTTTGCCCGAAACGCGTCATAACTAGACGAAACTTTGTGTCACTCGAGTGGATAAAAGGTAATATATAATTATCTCACTTTTGCCAGTTACCTATAAAATCTTAACCAAAACATTATTGTTAAGAGCAGAGAAACAACTTGACTGACAAATAGGTGAATACCAATGTGGCTTCCGAAAAAGTAGGTCATGTACAGAGAAAATTCTTAATCCAAAATCAATAGTGACATATTTGAAAAGAAAATCTAAAGATTTTGTAATTACCTTTATTGACTTTAAGAAGGCATATGACCCAATTGATAGAGAGTCACTGTTCAAAATCCCAAATGAAGTTGGCTTGGATAATAAAACAACACATTTAATCAAACAAACGCTTATGAATACCTACTCCAAAGTGAAATTCAGAGGTGAAATTTCTAGACAGTTTGAAATTGAGACAGCAGTCAGACTATCACCGTTGCTTTTTAACTGCATTCTGGAAAAAGTAATAAGAGAATGGAGAAAATCATTGGAGGAAAATAATATCAGCCAGGGAATTAGACTAGGCTACAGTAGAGATAACCTGTCAACAGATGGTCTAGTGTTTGCAGATGATGTAGCAATCCTGTCAGATTCAGTAGAAACAGCCATTAGACATGTGGAATTGCTGTTAGAACAAGCCGAAAGAGTGGGTTTACAAATTTCTTTTGAAAAAACCAAGTTCATGACAAACATTAAAACTGTAATCCAACTAAATGAAAATTTGATATGGGCAAATCAATGGAATTAACAAATTCAAGTATCTTTAATTAACAAATTAAAGCACAAGTTAATAAGATGAAAGTTGCTTCCCATTTAACCAAGAAATGTTAAAACTTTACATACAACAATAAATCAATATCCACTAATGCCAAACTTAGGCATTATTCAACAGTAATTCGCCCAGAAGCACTTTATGCATCTGAGTGCCTGACTCTGAACAAGAAGATGATGATGGAAGAGAACTGGAAGTCACAGAAAGGAAAATATTAAGAAAAATCTTGGAATCAATAAAAGATGGAGAACAGTACAGAATACATCACAATAATGTGCTGTAGACACATGTTGAGAAATCACAGACGTAATTAGAAAAAGAAGAATTACTTTCTACGGACATGTTCAAAGAATGAATCCTGATTGACTAACAGGGAAGCTTTTTAACTATTTCAGAAAGCTCAAAAAGAAAACTATTTCAAAGAAACAGAAAAGACATAGAAGAACTGCAGATTACTCAAGAAGACATTGAAAAATGTTTGCCACTCAAAAAAAAATTAAAAAATGTCCAAGGTTTTCAGGAAAACCCCAAGAAGAGGACAGTTGCCATCTTGACTGTCGAAAGGAGGAAGAGACATTGACAAGAATGAAGGAGATGTGTGAGAGAAGGAAGAGAGAGAAGAAGAAGGAAGGAACCAGTTGAAACACATGTAGTCTACAGTGGCTCATACAACAACAAAAATAAATAAATAAATAAATAATAATCACTATTATATATGAAAGAATATTGTCTTAAATATTGTTTTTATTAGTTCCAATACAAGCATACATAAAATTCTTAATACAGAGTAAAGATTACTTTTGTTTAGAACTAGAGCATTATGTGTAGCAAAGATCTCTCTTGATTTTTATCGATTGGTTTCTGAATTTTGTAGATAGTTCTTAGTTGGCCCCACTTCAATAATTTGTAACTTCACTTCTCCATCATTGATAGCCTGTTTCTCCTTATCTTATGGACAGTAGGGTACCATTTGGCAGTCAGCTTAGGTCCTTTTGAATGTCTTTGCTCCCGTCTAAGAATATGACCATTGAATTCCATTCTAATCTTTTAATGAATATAACTACATTGGACTCTTGGATTATATTATTGAGGATATCAAATAAATGAGGATTGTTTTAATTTATCCACTAGTTTATAGTTTATTTTATTCTGTTCCAATAGTTTCTGAGTACAATATTGGTTCTCAACATTAGTTCATCTGTTCATCTGCAAATCTCAATTTACTAAATTTTTTACTATTAATATTAATTTATATATTTTATTTCAATATTTTATATTCTAATCAACTCAAAACATCTTTGAAACCAAAGGTTAAGATGTGTAGTGTATGTAGACGTGGAACTTTGTTTAGTAAAATATAAGGTTTTCTAAAAACAAATCAAAATTAAAGAACGGTCTAATACTGTCTGTTATTTTCTGTTATCTTACTAACTGCATATAAATGGTCTATGGTAGAGAAAGCTTTCTAAAAACCAGCTTGTTTTTTAGACCAATTTTTATCCAGAATCCTCATAGCTCTTGGTTTGATTGTAGCCATGAACAATTTATGCAGGGAATGTCATAAACTATTTGTCAATAATGATAATAAATATCTTCTGCTTTTTTTGTAACAAAGTAATATCCAATTCACTCCACTGTATATAAAATACAACTATTACCAGTACATAAAGTTTTACCTTACAACCTGAACCGATTTTCGCCTTTAAAAGGTAATAGTTGTATTCAGTTAAGTTTAGTTGTCCATGACGGACACGTCATGGACAACGAAATCCAAGTATATAAAATGTTTTGTTTCCTGTAATAGTAATACCAACAATTTTATAATAGTTTAAGACTACAGTTTGATAACTGTATAATAATTGGTTTTTTCTTAGAGATTTATCAAGTTTTTTAATTCTCTAATTGCTCCCATCCTCTACAAGCCTATACAAATAACTCATCATTTATATTTTTAACATGTGTGTATGAAGATCTGCTTTATGAAAAGTATTCATTATAATACAACTATGAAAAATATTTATAGTTAAAACTTCCATATGTCTACATCTTTACAATGTTCTCTTCTTTATCCTTTAGTTTAATAATCTATTTTTTCTCTGGGAGCAACATATTCACCTTCTTCATTGTTAGTAAGTTTTCACAATATCATTAGTTATCTCAGATTTATAATGCGATATATTTTTATGTCTCTTATAACATACTAAGCAATACTTTACTTAGGCATTTGGATTTTTGTTTCATTTCAGAAGATTTATCACACACATTCTTTAACATATCTCAAACTTAACCTATTCTTTAAACAGTGAGTTTCACACAAGTCCTTAGATTTTTTTTCTTTTTATATTTCATGGTAGTGAAAAGTAGTATGACTTTGCTATGGGATGGCAAATTAATGTTATTGACAAATTATATCGGTTACAATACGAATATGCCTGAGTAAGCCCTGAAATGGTGATGGAGAGCAAAAACTCTCATCAGGGATTAATTAGAGCCATTACAAGGTAATTTCCAAGATTTCCTACTTAGAAGCAATCACGAATTTTCACTAGCATCTTCCTCTCTGAGACCCTTCACCAATAGGACATTTTCTCATCTTGAAGATTCTGCTACTGTAAAACAACTACTAGGCTTGTCCAGAAAATAAGGTCCATTTCGTTATTACTCATGGTGGGATAGAAGAGTGGGGATGTGCATAGCTGTAGTGTAATGTATTTCACATGCTTACAGTTCATTGTTGTGTTTTGGTTATGCTGTTGTTTTTTGCTGAATATGCGTGAGTGCCTTAATAAAAATTCCTGCCAGTTGTGAGGTTCATGGTGTAATATGGGTTTTGCTTGCAAAAAACAATACTACTGTAGAAATTCATAGACAACTTTGTGAGATTTATGATCTCAATATAATGAGAGACAGTAAGGTTCGACTTTGGTGCCATTTGTTTAAAGAAGGGCAAACCAACGTCCATGATGACTAATGCAGTGGCCGCCCAAGAGTGTAGTGACAGACAACTTAGTGGAAAAAGTGAATGAAAAGTGTTCCCAATTCATAATTTCTGAACTTTCAATTCAATTTCCTGAAGTTTCATGCTCACTTATTTATGAATAGTAACTGAAAAGCTGGTGTATAAGAAACTGTGTGCAATATGGGTACCCAAAACGCTTACAGATTTCCACAAACAGTAACGTGTGGAAGCAGCTAAACTTTTTGCAACGTTTCGAAAATGAAGGAGAGGAATTTTTCTCCCACTTAGTTACTGGAGATGAAACTTGGATTTCCTATACAAATGTTTAATCAAAGCAAAATTCTATGCAGTGGTGCCACTCATCATCCCCAAAAGCCAAAAAGTTTAAACAAGCACCATTACAGTTTTCTGGGACCAAAAAGGTGTGCTGCCTGTAGAGTTTCTCAAACTTCGTGTCACAATTAATGCCGATGCATACTGTAAAGCCTTAAAGAAACTTAGACATGGTATTTAGAATAAAAGATGTGGAATGCTGTCATCTGGAATTGTGGTTTTGCATGACAACGTTCGCCCTCACACTGCTTGATCAACTGATCACTGTATCGAGAAATTTGGATGGGAAGTTTATGACCATCCACCCTACAGCCCAGACCTTGCACCAAGTGACTACCACCTGTTCCTTCACTTAAAGCAGTGGCTGCACTGAGATCCTTTTTCTCTGTTTGAATCCTTAGATCAGGGGTGAACCTCTGCATGGAATCAGAGTGCTTAATAATCAGTTGCTATATAAGAGTTATTTAACTGTTACTGTTACAAATCTGTTGCTTCTGTACAACCAGTATCACCTTAACCACTTACTGGGATAAACTTATGACTAATTCATAGAATCAATTAGGTACTGCACTGTGGGTGCTAACAATGCATTAATACTATTATTTTATGGTACTATTCTAGACTCCATGGTCAGAAAATTGATCTAGAATGAAATTGTATTTCATGATACAATATTACAACCACAAATTCATGAGAAAATGAACAAAAGCAATATGCAATATTGTTAGTTAATGAAAAAACCATCACACACACAATCTCTCTCTCTCTCTCTCTCTCTCTCTCTCTCTCTCTCTCTCTCTCTCTCTCTCTCTCTCTCTCTCTCTCTCTCTCTCTCCCTCCCTCCCTCCCTCTCTTTCTTTCTAGATATGAGAGAGAGAGAGAGAGAGAGAGAGAGAGAGAGAGAGAGAGAGAGAGAGAGAGAGAGAGAGAGAGAGAGAGAGATTTTCTTTGCTTTTGAAGATGAATACTGCCTAGTTTAGTTTCTATCAGTTATTATCTAACAGACTACTTTTCACTGTCTCTTATGAGTATTTCTAATTGCATTTGATTTGTCATTATATATGTATAGTTATTACTGACATATTAAATAGATCATTCAGGAATTAAAACACTATTTTATTGCATATTACAGTCATTACTTATTTATCTTTATCATTTATACTGGAAAAATAATTTAAAAATAAGCACATTAATAAATTTTAAGTAGTTATACATTTTAAGTGATAAAAAACACAAGTTCATTTTAGTTATTATTTTAAATAAAAAGAGACCTTGTACCTGAGCAATGAACATTCTTTTTGGGTAAACTTCCTGGTAGAATTATTGTGTACGTGTGAGGATACTGTGGTGATACCAGAATATTATCACTGCTGCTGTCTGGTGACATAGGAGTTGGCAGTTTAGCAGAACAGTCAGTTACTCTTACTAAGTATGATGTAGATGCTGCTCCTGTGTTTGTCACAGTTACTTTGATTTCAGTTTGTTTCTCAGTAACAGCATCAATGTACACTTCTGTTATCTTCCCAATTCTATAATAATTATAAGAAAGTATTGGTAACTTAAAAATATAATAAGTAATAAGATTTTATCTGCATGCATGTACTTTAGTAAACTGCCATGTACTTCTTTATACTTGTTGCAGTGCGAATGAGGTGATCTAATTTTAACTTTTGCAGTGGTTGATTGCAACACATGAATGTTGTTCTATTTTCATGGCAAAGTACTTTTTACACCTGTATTCCCATTGCTTCTCTGCAAACGTCAAATCCAGCTGTTCTGTATACTTCAATAAATCTCACTATGTCAGCACTGTCTATTAGTAGATATAATTTGTACTTCTAATTATTCACATTCTGTTTGTGTCTTCCACAGGTCCACAGATTATCCCCAATATATTTTTCTTGAAGATTTAAAGGATGTTTTCATCTCTGAAAATGTAGCTTACATTTCAGTGATTATAATTCACTACTGATCTTATAATACTTTTATGTAGGGAATTGTACTTTTCATTGAATGTTTATTAGCATGGAAGTATTGGTTATCACCGAGTATGCCTACTAAATCCTTAATATCTTCAACAACATTGTTATGGATATAATTTATTCTATGCAGTACTTTATTCAGAAGTCACATGACAAAGTAGAGGAGAGGGAAATATATTGTGTATATGGTTTTTTATTGCTTGAATGTACTGTGTTAGTTGAAAATTTATTTATCCAAAAGATGAGGTGTTAGGACATTATAATTTTATTTAAGATTTATGATCTCAGAATTGCATTCTCTATAGATCCATAATAATTTAAATTATTTTGTCCATAAACAAAGCTGTAAAACAATATAAAACTAATAAATTGTGGGATTTCGTTGTCCATGACGTGTCCGGTACTTAACTAAATATCACTATTGTTTGACGACTCGGAACACTAAGTTTTTTATAAGTAAAATCGTAAAGATTTACCTTACAGCCTAAACCGGCTTTCACCTTTAGAAGGCTTCATCAGAGGCTGCCGTAGGTAGCGCTGTCCGTCTTGTTGTTGGCCACGGGATAGTTTTTCGAAAGATCGATACTGTGTGTAAATCTTTACGATTTTACTTATAAAAAACTTAGTGTTCCGAGTCATCAAACAATAGTGATATTTAATAAATTGTACATTTCCAAAATTTGTTGAATATTTTTGAACTCTCAATATTTCTGTTGTTAATAAATTTAAATGGGTTGGTTTTACTAGTTGTTGTTATACTGTTTGGTAGCTTTCTGACAATATAATCAATTTTTCTATACTTTTTGTACCTTGTCAATAATATTATATGGCAAGTACAACAGGTTTTGTAATGTTTGAGTACAACTTTTTCAAACGATGACATGAAAAAGTTGGCCTGGGAGAAATATTTTTGCTGTTACAGGTATATTTCTAGTACAAGCAAATGAAATGTATAAGCAAATGAAACTATGATAACCAATTTAATTGAATTTTTATTCAAATTGCACATTTAATTTAACATTTATATAACTTAATAAGTTTTAAAGATATAAACATTTATATACTGTAGAGATCACTATTAAATTCAATGATTTTTTAAAATACATTCTTGGTCACTGGATGAACTCCTGCCTCCTTCATCCTTCTGTGGATAATCTGTTTAGACTAGCATTGTTTAAAGCCAGTTTTATATTAACTTGTTTGGGTATGGTTCAAATTTTTACAGGTTAACCTTAATATCCCCTTATGGCTAAGCATATATGAGTGAGATACCTTTATTTTTGCTTCAGGCTAAATTCCTGAATTTTATTGATATTTTTCCTATATTTCCTTCTCAGTGAATAATATAATCATCTGTGGTTCCAGAGTTCTTAATGGATCTTGGCCTGTCCCAGGAGTTGATTCCATTCTTCCTTTTCCTTTGCTTTAACCTTCCAGTTTCTAATAATAAGACTTCTCAGGGTTTCTTCAACCGATCTTTCAACTTAATTCTTGATCTTTCTCTGCCTATTAGTCATGGGCCTCTGGTAAAATATTTGCTTTATTGACTGTGTTCCCTCCATTCTTTCTAAGAACCCAGTTCATCTGAGTCTATTTATTTTAATAAATTGTATGATGTCAGGGTCTCCGTACAGATTTGGAGCTCATCATTATGGTGTTTATGCCAACACCTCTCAATAATTTCTTGTACATGTTTTTTAATACCCTTTAAAAATTGTTATTAATTTGTGTAGGAAGGCAAAGCAGGATGTTGTGGAGAAGATATTAAATCTAGGGGACTTAGTGTTGCAAGATAATCAAGGAACACACTGATAGCAACAAGGCAGATGGCTACGGTACCATGCAGAGCTAGCCCAGAAGTGGGTAGGACTGTTTGAGGTAAATCAACACCTGGTAAATGGTCTGTATTCCCTAAAGACATCTCCACCAGTAAAAATCCATGCACTGGTTGAAGATGGTTAAGCAACCTCTACGACCTCACTACACAAGAGCCAGCACACAGGTAAAAGAGAAAAAATCCAGCAGTGACTCTCCTGACATCAAAGAGCCACAATACAACCTTTGGCCAAGAAGACAACATTTGCTAATAGTAAATAAATTTGCAAATTTGTATTATTTGTAAACTTTGGAGATTTGGAGATTTGTATATATGAGTGTGATTGTGGGTTTTAAGGTTTTAAGGTGGGGAATAATCGTTGTATACTAGAGAACCCCCAACTGACATTTATAGTAATATTATGAATATTAAGTAATATTATGATTAGTATTATTGAAATAGTATGTAGGTTATGTTACTCACATAGGTTAAGTTACTCACATGTATTTTTATTATCCACAATTTATTTATAACTTATATATATTGATAGACACTATTTAAAGAATACACTAGAATGTTCTGTATCAATGTACAATGCATTTTTGGATGGACATAATTTATTCTACCAGATTCTCGAATATATGCTTGGGCCAACCTAGACTTTCTAGTAACAAATACTGGTGAATGATGTCATTACCGATATTATATAAACAGTAATAGGTGGAGTTAAGAGTCATTCTTTATTGATAGCTCAGTTAAGTGATTTTTCAGAATTAGTGTGTGTGTTTGATACCACATTTGTGGATCAATATTATATTTGTGAATATTATAACATTGCCAAATTCAGATCAGTTTTGATAACAATAAGTATGTAAAAAACGCTAAAAAATAATGTATGTTAATGAATAAATAATGAAGAGAGTAAAAACGCAAAAATTAATTAAGAAAGAAGGTGAAAGAATTATAAACCAAAAGTGATTATTAAAGAAACTCAACGACTAGACTGACAGACAAATGACTTTGACCCACCCCCAGAGATTGGCCAGCTAAGAACCAAAATAAAGTAAACAAGATGAGAAGTGAAGGAGAAGAAAATGAGAACAAAGAGGGAACAAACCAACGATGAAGAAAATAAAATGAAACACGTCAAGAAAACGCAGACAAGGAATAAAGAATAGAGAAGTGAGGAATAATGTAATCAAAAATAATAACGAAAATGAAACCGGTAAAGAACCAAAATAAATAATAAATGTTAGTATTGATTGAGTGACAATTGTAAATAGTCATTAATAAAACACGATAACTAAAAATACACTAGCCAAAGAGTTAGGAGTACATGTAAGTTGTTAATAGAGAAAGACATGATATTAATAATTATATATAATATGTGTAGAGAAAGAGAGTAAAATAGTGAGAAGTAAACGGAAGTTAAACTAGTGAAAGTGAACTTACCCTAAAGTGAAAGGATAGAAAAAGAAACACTAAGTAAATTATAATGAACACAAAATAATTTAAAAGTGCAAGTGATAAATAAATTAAAATATTGTCAGTAATAAAAATAGTAAGAATAGAGAAGGCTAAGATAAAGACTTAGTAAAAATAACCAATGTTTAAGATTTAATAGTGAACAATAACATTTAAGAAAGTTATTATGAATAATATTTAAAATAAAACATTGATTCAGTAATAATGAACACTGAAGAGTGATATTAACTGTAGTAATTATAAAATAATATTATTATAGAACTTAAGAATGTATTGTAGAATTTAAAGATGAGAATCACAAGAAAAAGTAATAAGATGATGTTAACATGGAAAGGAAAGCAAAGAGTTTTATAAAATAAGTATGTCATAACCATAAGTAAATACCCATGTTATAAGGGGAGAGTAATGAAACAAGTTCAATAGAGGTGAGATTGTTTATCACCCGAACAATAAATCAAAAGTAATGAATTGTACACCCATATTAAATAATAAGTGTTAATTAATTGTATAAACAATTGTTTATGAATAGGAGATGGAGTAGGTAATTATCCCAAACATAGACCTAAATGTTATATGTTATATGATGAAAGGGTAGTAATTAATAGCCATATTGTTGACATTGGCAGAATAAATAAATGAGAAAAGACAGCAATGTTTGAGTTAGAAAAGAGAAAACCGTTAGTAAATAATTAGCAAGAAATATGGAATAACACAGTTGTAACACACAAAAATCACACAAAGACTGAACCAAAACACCTCCATAGATAATAAACTAAATTATAAAAAGAAAATAACGATCTAGGACAAAATGAGATATAATGTGTATGAAACAATCAAAAACCAGTAATGGCTACTTAGACTTGAAACAGGCCTAACGGTCAAACATCAACAAATACTAATTGTATGAAAATAACCAAGTAATTAACAAATCCAAGGTGACTAATTAACCAAGGATAAATGGTAAATATTATTAACAACAAAATAATAAATAAGAAGTTATGTAAACAGAGAAATGTAATTAGTAAGTATTAAATTAATTGTAAACTTATAAAACATGAAAAACCCAATATTGTGGGATACCAAAATAATCTTTGTGAGAAAATACAAATGACAGTGCTAATAATTAATACTTAAGAAGGAAGATAAGAGAAGGAAGGAAGTCAGAAGATATAGGAAGATTTGAAAAGAATTCAAATTTTGATAACAATGGATTTACATCAAGCTAGCCCAATCAGAATACTTTGGTAACCATGGAAACCACGGTTGAAGACGAAATTACCGTTGAATATCATTACTCAGAAAGTGACGCTCAGGAAAAACAGACGCCAGAATTCAGAACAACCTATTTTCTTATTTAAAATGTTTTAAAAGTCAAATAAATTATCAAAATTGAACGAGAAGGAGGCTGACTACCACTGAACTCAATTACCTGAGGGAGAAGATGTTTTATTTCAAGACAAAGTGAATAAATGAATCTAAATACTTTGAAAAAGATGCCCGAAGCCCAAGTAAACGAAAACTGAATTACATTGCGGCCACATTCCTTCAGTCCAGACCAACAGATTAATCACATGCTACAAAGCTGTTAAGTATCCAATAAATTATCTAAACTTCCGAAATAACGCACTTTGAATATTTCTCACTATATTCTGAAATATCACTGAATCAATTTTATTCTCTTTCAAAGATTAAATAAAAATATTAAGACACTGTATATTGGTCAAATTATAAAGATAACCTAGCATTAATGTACGAACATTTAAAACACTTCTAATACACTTCAACAAACCACTTATAGTTACTCGTTAAAATATTTAAGTAGAAACATTGTAAGATTGTGTATTTTTATTATTGTAATTGCATCTGAGCCTTTCAACGTGATCAAAAGAATCCAAAACAATTGAACAAAATTATTTGTTTACCACTTTGGTAGAACGACATAATGTATGTTAGTCACGTTCAAAATCTATTGTAAAACCCAGAGAGAAAAAGTCTCATAAAGAAATAACCGGTGCAAAATTATATAAGAAATCAAATATAGCTTGTGTCTATGAAAACAGTAATATCCAATCGCTAATAAATCAATACTGTGTATATAAAAATGTGTTTTATTTTCGGTAGGAAAGTGTATTCTTAAAATTATAATTTACAGCGAACGTCTCTGACGTGATAACTAGCGCTCAAGCAGCGAATACGGCAACTGCCGGCTCGATCATACAACTCGATAAACGGCGGGACAAATTGAATCCTTCACACCGTCTGAGCAGAATCGCTGATAATAAGACATTTTTAATTGTTTTTATTACACAATTTGGCGCCACGCGGGAATTATACACTCCTAGTGAACCTCAGAGCGGGACTACGATACCTGGTTATCCGTACGTTCGCTACGGACTCAAGCATCATAAGTTACGTTACCGTGCGAGGACGAATTGGTAAGACACACATACACAAATTACACTCTGACACATTTCTACATTTTACAGAGATATATTAACGACGACGGCACACATGTTATACTATAATATTCTATTTCTACAGGCCCAGTCATTTTCTTGCCACTTTAGTGTCCATTCTATCTTTAATAATCATTAAGACTGGTCCTCCTGGCCTATCTGGTGTTTGGTTTGGAATTTCTCTTTTCAACAGCTCTGTTATATCTGGCTCAGGTTCCCCCACAGGTTGTCTTGAAAGGCTATCTGCTACTTGATTACTTGTCCCAAAGACATGACACATGTCAAAATCAAAGTCTGCAAGACCCAGTGCATCAATTTTGTTTTTGTACCAGACAGACTATGGATCCGCTGAAGAGATGAATTGTGAGTGTATAGCTGGAATTTCCTACTTTGCAGGTTATAACGCCAAAATCAGAAATTTTAAAAATTTCCTATTTTGAGTTGAGATGTATCATTAAGCGCCGTGACAGGGAATTGGTGTATTAGACGTAGAAGTGATTGACAGGCAATAAAATCATGTAACAGCCCCAACACACTCACGGCAAGCAGACAGAGTTCATCGCTCTCCATACTAAGAAACGTTAGCTTTTGACAACTACCTCAAATACTTAGAAAAAATGTACAAACGTAAACGAACCCATTTGAAGAGCAGATGTATGTATTAACAATAGACCAAACTACGTATACACGCCAGCTGCATATAGTGAAACAAAAAAGGGTATATATTATTGAAAGGCTCAAACTGTCAACAACAGGACTTCGACCTTACTGAGAAGAGAGAAAGCTCGGGTGTGATGTCCGAACTCAAGGAAGATGTGTTGATGGAAACATAGACAAAGAAACGGACATACAAAGGAAGTTTGGTGAGGCCATTAAGTGACAATAGTTGACGCTATTAGAACGACCAAGTGCAGAAAACAATACTTTGACGAGAAAGTTAAGGGTTGCTTTGTATACTCCAAAAAAGTGACAGGCAAGAATTTATTGCTACAGTATCTAGCAGCGACAACGACCTCAGTATAGTGACCTAGGGAAGAAATCTGGTGGGAATCCAAAAGCCTATCATAGAGATGCTTTCGGAAAAATAGGTGGTCTCTAGATCTGAAGGGTGGTAAAGTAGAACCAATTAGAAAACAGAGTACGAAAAATCAGAAATTAGTGGGAGTGAGGCGGAATTTGATATAGGGACGTGAGAAAGGCACGCTCGAGGGAGTCTAACTAAAATTTTGACGGACACGGGAATGTAAGTCCGCGACTGAGATTTCATAATTATCGGACTTAGAGAAATTCGGTACGATGGTTAGAAAAGTAGGTTTGGACTTAAAAAACAATTTTGGTAAAAGAACTGTAATTTTATTAGTGATATACAAGTGAATTAGTACAACACGAATATTAATTCAATAACGCTGTAATTAAGTTTTGCAATTATGTAACAATAACTTTATCATCGAGTAATATTACAAGACGAAATAAACTCATAAATAACACTAGTTCCAACCATAACGCAGTTGATAAATAATAATCAATAATGTCTGTGGAAGCGAATAACAATAATAACAAATAACGTGAACTAATTTCAAAGGAGTGAAGTTTGATGTTGTGCTATGTTTTGTGAGACTCCACGAAATTGCAAAATACAATCTGCTAATCCGGAGGAAACTATCGACGTGACGCCAGACGATCAACATGCGAACCGCACCATATAAACCTCTACAGATTTGGATACCACAAGTAAACTTATCATGCCATAATTAGTATTAGGTCCACTGTCTGTTCACTTAAAGAACTCACACGAATTAATTAAGGAATTAAGATAAAATTTTTACTTAAAAATTAATATCAGGGAGCTATGGAAGTTAAATTTATTTATGAGCACCGATTTTTAAATGAATCCAGATCAGTAATTAACTATGTTATAGTATTTAAAATTTAAGAGAATAATTATTAGAAGTTTTGTCTTTAAATAAGAATTACAATATTTGAATTACTAGAGCAATTAATATGAGTAATGAAAATAAGATTTATGAAAATGAATATGTTTATATTTTGATTAGAGATTATATAATTCATGTGTCAATGATAAATATGATACTGAATCATAACTAATTGTTAATAAATCGAAATACTAATTATAAGAATAAGGCTACATTTTATTTTATACACCCTGAGATAAGAGAAAATAAAAATTAATGTTAAATTGGCACCACAACAAGGTGGGGCTTAATTAATTAAAAAGAGCTGTAAATAAATAAATTACAGAGATTATAGATAAATATGTAAATTATAGAGACTCTGTTCCGCATGACTTTGAAATTAAGATAAATGGTCAAAAATTGAAAAGAGTTAAAACTAGTAAATATCTAGGAATAACATATGACTTTAACATGAAGTGGGATGTACATGTGGCTAACATTGTAAAAAAAAAACAAATACTTAGTCTACGTTTTTTACAGACTTAAACAAATTTTATCAAAAAAGCAACTACTACAAATATACTATGGACTATTCCATAGTGTGGCAGGGTATGCTATCATAGGCTGGGGGGGGGTCTATATAAATCATCTCTAGACGCATTGGATCGGCTGAAAAAGTGTATTCTTAAAATTATAGAAGTCAATGAACAAGATTCGAATAAACCATTAAATATTAAACATGTGTTTGTAGTGAATTCTATAGTTTATCAATACAATGATCTAAAAAGTGAGTTTTTACAAAATCGAATCAACACACGGTATAAAAATATTATATTGCCGCGACACCTATTAAGTATTGGGCAAAGAAGCTATGTTTATTATGCCATAAAATATTTTAATGAATTACCTAATGAACTGAAAAATCTAAGTGTAAATATAAAAGTGCTTAAAAAAAATATCGGTATGGAGAACCATACATGACTTCCATATTCTAAGATTTATATTTAAAATCATTTTCGAAATGAAATATTACCATAGAAACTACTTCTTTCTACTTACTGCTTCAGCCTTAACCACAGTACTGTGGTCACTAATGTATACCACCTCACGTTATCGCACTCGATTTTCACTGATGATGGAAGTCGATGGCTTTGCCGAAATGTCTGGTTTTGTAGAAAACATTGGACTACGGCCAAATATCCCGGGAAGGAATTTTAACAAAAACTACTTCTTTGTTGCCGATAACGTTGTACACATATATATCAGTGGCGAAGTTACATGGAGGCAATTGAGGCAATGACTACCCTAAAAAATTCTGTAGAATAAAAATTATAAATACGTATGAACTACATAACGTAAAGATTATACATTGTTACTGCGACTGTCAAATTTATTAAACCGAAACGTGCTTTATTGAGCGACCGCTAGATGGTGACAGGTGAGATTCGGCATAGTTCGTTTAAAGTGAATGAGGCAACCTGAACTTGCCTCAGCGTTTTATGTATACATCGTATGTAAGCAATGTAGTGATGTGATAGGGAAGTGTAGGGAGGGGGGATTGTCCCACGCTGTACACATAGAGCGTTGAGGCATGCCTCACTTCTGTGGTCCAAACAGTTAAGTTAAAGTGCCTGTGTTGTTTCTAAGTGTTTATTTTATGCGGTTATTAAAAGTGTCACTGTTATTCCGCTGAACTAACAGATGATCAAGATTGTTATTTGAATTATTTGTAACATTAAACATATATATAGAAACTAATCAAGTTTAAAAATTTGAAGTTCAATCAGTTGTATTATTGTGTATGACTAGTACAAGGATTGTTCAATAGACACACGTATAGAGCTATAAAGCATTTTTTATTCAACGATTTTAAAAGAAGTCTCCAATAACATTAAGACATGAGTTCCACTGTTGCGCTAACCTGTAGATTCCCTGCTAGTAAAATTCTTATGGCTGTTTGTGGAACCATTCGGTTACAGCAAACTCTACCTCAGCGTCTGGTTTGACCCACCGTCCTTTTAGTGATTCCTTAAAAAAAATTTAAGATAAGATTTTTGCCTACCCATTCATTAACTACTAGCTTCGCCAGTAAGCAAATTGATGTCCATTTTTTCGGCTTGCACGCGTTATGTTGGTGTGGGTTTCGGCACTTTCCATTTAAAAAGCGTGCAAACGTAAGAAAATAAACATGAGTGAGGCCAGAAATAACGTGAATTGTGTGTGTGTGTGTGTGTGTGTGTTTGTGTCTTACCTGCCTTTTTATTGCCGTATTAAATGAAAAATATTATATTACATTAAAATGAAAAAATTTTAATTTTATTGCCTGGCAACAAAATTATTTTATTTTTAACAATTACCATTGTTTCAAAAAGTTTAAATAAATTTTCAAGTACTTTACTCTTGTTAAAACGTAAAAGGTTGCTGGTAAACTACCCCTTCCCCTTAACCGATCTTCACCAAAATCGAAAGTCCTTGAGACCTCTACAATTCAGGGACGTATGCAAAAAATTATTTGATTCTGTTTGAATTTGCGGCAGTTATCGTTTGCCATAGAAAATACGCTTGATAAAAAACGTTGCCGGTAAACTACCCCTTCCCCTCAACCGATCTTCACCAAAAACAATAGGTCTTGAGTATTCTACAAATCAGGGCTGTATGCAGAAAATTATTTGATTCTGTTTGAATTTGCGGCTGTTATCATTTGCCATAGAAAATACCCTTGTTAAAAAAACGTTGCAGGTAAACTACCCCTTTCCCTTAACCGATCTTCACCAAAAACAATAGGTCTTGAGAACTCTACAATTTAGGGCTGTATGCAAATAATCTTTTGATTCTGTTTGAATTTGCGGCTGTTATCGTTTGCCATAGGAAATACCCTTGTTAAAACATAAAACGTTACAGGTAAACTACCCCTTTCCATTAACCGATCTTCACCAAAACAATAGGTCTTGAGAACTCTACAATTCAGGGCTGTATGTGAAACATTATTTGATTCTGTTTGAATTTGCGGCTGTTATCGTTTGCCAAAAAAAAAAATTTCCCTTGATAAAAAAAAACTGTTGCAGGTAAACTACCCCTTTCCCTCAACCGATCTTCACCAAAAACAATAGGTCGTGAGTACTCTACAAATCAGGGCTGTATGCAAAAAATTATTTGATTCTGTTTGAATTTGCGGCAGTTATCGTTTGCCATAGAAAAGAAATCTACACACACACACACACACACACACACACACACACACACACACACACACACACACACACACACACACACACACACACACACACACACACACACACACACACACACACACACACACACACACACACACACACACACACACACACACACACACACACACACACACACACACACACACACACACACTTTTCGGAAAACGACTTTTTTTCATGTTTTGAGTGTAGTACAATCAGAATCTGCAATAATCTCGAACACGATTTTTTTTGCCCTTCCATTCCTTCAGGAATATGGAAGTAAAAATCAAAGAAAAAATTAGGAACATTGTTATTGAATAATCAAAATATTGGTATGGAGAACCATACATTACTTCCATATTCTAAGATTTATATTTAAAATCATTTTCGAAATGAAATATTACCATAGAAACTACTTCTTTCTACTGACTGCTTCAGCCTTAACCACAGTACTGTGGTCACTAACATATACCACCTCACGTTATCGCACTCGATTTTCACTGATGATGGAAGTCGACGGCATTGCCGAAACATCTGGTTTTGTAGAAAACATTGGACTACGGCCAAATATCCCGGGAAGGAATTTTAACAAAAACTACTTCTTTGTTGCCGATAACGTTGTACACATATATATAAAAATATCGGTATGGAGAACCATACATGACTTCCATATTCTAAGATTTATATTTAAAATCATTTTCAGCCAAACAGCCAGGGAAGGAATTTTAACAAAAAAATACTTCTTTCTTGCTAATAACGTAGTACACATATAAAAAATATTATCCCCTCCCCTTTCAACTATAATTTTTATTTATAGAAAATTACCCCCAGCCCGTTCAACTAGCCTCTTCATTTATAGATATTTCATCTACGTTTCTACAGTGGATTATTAAGATCTTATCAGGATACTTTATCAAAATTAAGTACTTTACTCATGTTACAACAAAAAATGTTTCAGGTAAACTGCCCTTTCCCCGTAACCGATCTTCACCAAAATCAACAGACATTGAGTTCTCTATAGCTCAGGCACATATGTAAAAAATTATTTGATTCTGTTTGAATTTACGGCAGTTATGGTTCGTCATATAAAAAATTACCCATGTTAAAACATAAAACATGAGATTTATAAAACATATCTAAGATTTATATTTAAAATCATTTTTGAAATAAAATATTTTCATAGAACCTACTAACGCTGGGGAAATCTGAGGAGCCAATCAGAGTTGGGCCTACCTGTCACTCTGCTGAATTTGGTGGAAAGCCCTGTCACTGTCGTCAAAGTATCAGCCTTGACAGGGTCCTCTTTTTCTGCAAAATGGGAGAGGAGGCTTGAGATGGAGTGAGTGACATGGTCCCCACCTCAATGAAGAACCCATTGTTTTATAAAAATATATTTAAATTTTGAAAACTGAAAGTTCTTTTCTTGTTGTAAATATTTATATTTTATAATCAAAATGACTTTATCAAAAAACAAACATTATTTTTTTATAATAAGTACTTACATATGTTTCTTAATATGCTTACTTTTTCTTCAATGTTGATGATCATTTCCAAACATTCTGACAAAATTGTATCTACAGAACAGTTAACATTCCCCAGGTTTCCATTTCTGCTAATTTCTCATTACACCTTCCACTGACGTATTATTAACCATTTCATAAACTATCGTATAATCTTTTCAGATTGCCTGGCAACAAAATTATTTTATTTTCAACAATTACCATTGTTTGAAAAAGTTTAAATGAATTTTCAAGTACTTTACTCTTGTTAAAACGTAAAAGGTTGCAGGTAAACTACCCCTTCCCCTTAACTGATCTTCACCAAAATCTAAAGGCCTTGAGTCCTCTACAATTCACTGACGTATGCAAAAAATTATTTGATTCTGTTTGAATTTGCGGCAGTTATCGTTTGCCATAGAAAATACGCTTGATAAAAAACGTTGCAGGTAAACTACCCCTTCCCCTCAACCGATCTTCACCAAAAACAATAAGTCTTGAGTACTCTACAAATCAGGGCTGTATGCAGAAAATTATTTGATTCTGTTTGAATTTGCGGCTGTTATCGTTTGCCATAGAAAATACCCTTATTAAAAAAACGTTGTAGGTAAACTACCCCTTTCCCTTAACCGATCTTCACCAAAAACAATAGGTCTTGAGAACTCTACAATTCAGGGCTGTATGCGAAACATTATTTGATTCTGTTTGAATTTGCGGCTGTTATCGTTTGCCAAAAAAAAAAAATTTCCCTTGATAAAAAAAACTGTTGCTGGTAAACTACCCCTTCCCCTCAACCGATCTTCACCAAAAACAATAAGTCTTGAGTACTCTACAAATCAGGGCTGTATGCAGAAAATTATTTGATTCTGTTTGAATTTGCGGCTGTTATCGTTTGCCATAGAAAATACCCTTATTAAAAAAACGTTGTAGGTAAACTACCCCTTCCCCTCAACCGATCTTCACCAAAAACAATAGGTCTTGAGTACTCTACAAATCAGGGCTGTATGCAGAAAATTATTTGATTCTGTTTGAATTTGCGGCTGTTATCGTTTGCCATAGAAAATACCCTTGTTAAAAAAACGTTGTAGGTAAACTACTGTGACGATTTAAATTGTGACATTTACAGAAAAAAAAAAAAATTTAATTAATGAAGGTTGCGTACAATTAACCATTTAAATCTCACAATAATAATAATAAAAACATGTAGGTACTAAGTGTGAATGGAAGAAGTAATTAATAAGGGCAAAGTATCCATAAAGAAAAGGCATATTGTAAATAATTATTATGTTTGTATTTAACCCTTTGCTTGCTATCAAGCGCCTACCTGTTGATACCGGACTCGACATGTTTTCCGAGTCTACTGTAATTAAAAATAATAGAGTAAACTAATGTTAATAATTAAAGTATCTGTAGACACAGATAGTAACTAAAACAATTAATTTAAATGATGTATTTTTATCTAGCGATAGTCAGTATAAATAAAAAAGTTTATTTAAAGAGAAACAGGAACTATATATGCTCGCGGAATAAACACCCCACTCTCTCTCGTAATGTACAAGGGTAGCGGACGAAAAATCGCTCTCTTGCGATGACGAATCCCAGCTGTGCAGACGCACGAGCAAAATGCTCTGTTCAAAAGTTATGCAATTTGTTGTTAGTGTGAATTAATGAATTAATATTTTGTATTTTACTAACTGTTACAAAAAGTGTAACATGTAACGTTAACAAAAAGAAAATTCCAAAAAACTTTGTAACAAGAAGAAAGATGTAACTACAAACGACGAGTGTTAATAAAGAAAAAACGATGAGTGCAATCTTCACCGAGGGACGAATCTTTTCTACATCTGACCTGTGGTCATGGACCATCTAAATGAGAACTCTAGTATACCCTAATGATGATGCAGTTCGAGACATCTGAGAATCAACGAGTATCTGTGTAGAAGACTCTACCTATCCCGCAGACGTATTAAGCCATGAACAACAGAGACCAGACCAAGACGAGGACGACGTTTTAGGACTCCCAAGACGGAACCACATGGAGGCGATTACTACATCCAAAAAATAGAGGTGACTCGATAGCACGTCTATCGAGAAATAATGATAATATTTTTTGTAACACAATACTCTATTTAAGAGACTTTCAGAGACAATTGATTTTTATAAGAATATAAAAACTTAAATTTGAGAATTTAATTGTAACTATTCAATATCATTCAATTGTAACAGTTTAGATATTAACGTAACGTAGTGTTATTAATACCATTCTTCTAATGGAATATATATAAAGCAAAAAGGTAAAAGTCTTGCAAGATAAAATTTTGGATTAAATATAATTAAAAGATTAGAGACTAAATACCAATGGTTACCCGGATCCGGGGGTATAGCTAGATAAATTTGTTGTGATCCCATATTCTAAATAAAGCATTTCACTTAATTTTAGTAATTTAATTAATAATGTCATGGGATCTGTTCTTTGGAGTAAATGTTATATTTTAAAATGTTTAATAAAGCCAGTCTTCTTGTTACACACATATACTGAGTATATAAATCAACAGTTTCACCTTCCCTGATTCCTTGTATGTCTTACTGTGTGTTGTTCTGATTTAAATTTCAGCTCGTCTCGAATAAGGCAGCCTGAAATAATTGGCAGAACCAATTATTTTGGGTTCCCTCCGTTATAACTCAAAAGAAGAGGTTATAAGATGCGCCACTCTGCTAATTTGTTTAAATTTTGCTACAAATAAAAAAAAAAAATTTTGTGTCTTGTGTTGCTAAACAGTAATTGTGTCCCTATTCATAAGCTGTTGATTTATTTACTCGTGTATTTAATATGTGTCAGAAATTTAAATAAGATAAAATAATAACTAATATTATAGTAATATAGTATAGATAATTTTATTAGTAAATATAATATGTGTAAAGTAAGATTAACATATAATCACATGTAAACAAAACATGTAGGAGCTTGTCAAAAGTTCATTCTACAACACGTCTGTTTGTAAACAATACCAGACCGGTTGAATTCTTGTCTGTTCCTGTTAGTGTGTATTTTGTCATTGTGAGCCTCCCCCATCGCGGAATGAAACAATTACGTCACCCTCTGTGATAGCTCTATTGTTATAAGAAGCGTGTCCTTTCCTGTGTGTCGTCTTGTGCCTAGTAAACATGTATCTGCCCTTTGTTGAAAATTAAATCGAACTAAATAAAACAAGCGTACTAATTAATTTTATGGAATGATGTTTCCCTAAGTAAATAAACGAGTTTGAAACAAAAAAGAAACCGTCTCTTAAATCAGACCAAAATACTAATAATAAATAATAAGTAATTTAAAATAAAAATTTAATAATATCGTAAATTATTATAACACGTTAGTAGAATTATAATTATAAAAGTGTATTAGTGAAATAAGTAAAAAGAAATGAATAATATGTGTGAATAATAATAAATAAGTTGTGTCCTGCTTGAAAATAAGTCCCTAGCCGCCAGCTATTGTTAAATGGAACAATAGAGAAATATCCACCCTCGAGTTGACTTCTGCCTTTTGTACTCATAAACGAGGCCATTGTTTAAAACTAGTCTGACCTACATTCCAGCGTAACAGCTGATCGTTGAAAGTAAAGTGTTTGTCCCCTCTTGTTTAGTGTGTGACAATTGATTGTTTAGAAGTGAATAAAGATTCCCCTTCGTGACATTCCGCTTATCTCAGTAAAGTAAGCAACTAGAATTAGAAATAATCTAAGGTTGAGTATGGGATCAACTTTAGATTATCTTAAGTATAAATAAGCGAAATAGATATAAGGAACGTAACACAATCACAATGGCGCCGCACTGAAAAATTCTTTACTAAAGTTAAAGAAAGTAGCAGAAAACTAACTACTAGAGTTAGAGTATACAAAATGTAATCAGTCGGGCCATGATGTTGTGAGGTTACGTAAATTAGTAGTAGAAATAAAATTAAGTTAGATTTTAAGAAACGAGATAAAGGGAAGGTCACAGAAGAAAAGAAAATGAGTACCAAGAGCTGATCGTTTAAATAGAATTTAATGCCAAAGGTTTAATAATAATCTCTGTTAATAAATGTTTACAATGTATTAAAGTGTGTAGGAAATAATTCGAGGTAAGTTGTTTTTAAAACCCCAAAGTAATAATAAGTGATTAATAATTGCTTAAATAGTAATAATTGCTAAATAAATCTTAAGTTAAACAAATTTGTGTAACGTGTAAATAAGTAGTAGTAAATCGTATCGCAGTAAATAAGAGAAAAGTGAATAATAATAATAAAAGTTACGTTGCGTAGTGTAAACACCCCAGTTGTGGCAAGGTAGAGAAAAGGAAGCGTGTTCAGTATTGTATTAAGCAGCCACCGTCTCAATTGTATTAAAGGTTGCTCTCCCTAAACAATGAATGCCACCGCGAGTGGTTTACAATGCATTGTGTAAAGTGTCTCCCCTTCCGCATATTTTGTCTAGTAATTGTTAAAGAGTTAAATGAAAAGTATCTTCGTGAAATTCCGCTTCTCTCAAACCAGTGATCTAAAGTGGAGTATGGGATCCTCTTTAGATTACATTAGAAATAAGTTTATGATATATAATCCAGAAGTGATTATACATGTTAAGTAACGAGTCACAACGGCGCCGACTGAAAAGGATAATGATGAGCCAAGAGAGCCAAGAGATCATTTTTGAATGCTGAAAGCTAACGTGTAGAGTTAGAGTAAGCTGATGTCAGTCGGGCCACGATATTGTGAGTTGCTGAAATTAGGGAAATTAGTATTAAGAGTAAGTACTGTATTTAGTGAGAAAAAGGGAATTTCACGGAGGAGGAACATTTAAATGAGAATTAAGATCATTTAAAGAGAATGTAAAACAAATAAACCGTGCAATAATAATAAAAGATAATAATAAGAAGAAATTTCATATGGAACTCCCCAAGCATACTCTCGGTACACAGCTGACCAAATTTTTAGGAGTCTGTGTTGGTAAGGAGGCGGAGTATGTGACGATTTAAATTGTGACATTTACAGAAAAAAAAAATTTAATTAATGAAGGTTGCATACAATTAACCATTTAAATCTCACAATAATAATAATAAAAACATGTAGGTACTAAGTGTGAATGGAAGAAGTAATTAATAAGGGCAAAGTATCCATAAGAAAATGCATATTGTAAATAATTATTATGTTCGTATTTAACCCTTTGCTTGCTATCAAGCGCCTACCTGTTGATACCGGGCTCGACATGTTTTCCGAGTCTACTGTAATTAAAAATAATAGAGTAAACTAATGTTAATAATTAAAGTATCTGTAGACACAGATAGTAACTAAAACAATTAATTTAAATGATGTATTTTTATCTAGCGATAGTCAGTATAAATAAAAAAGTTTATTTAAAGAGAAACAGGAACTATATATGCTCGCGGAATAAACACCCCACTCTCTCTCGTAATGTACAAGGGTAGCGGACGAAAAATCGCTCTCTTGCGATGACGAATCCCAGCTGTGCAGACGCACGAGCAAAATGCTCTGTTCAAAAGTTATGCAATTTGTTGTTAGTGTGAATTAATAAATTAATATTTTGTATTTTACTAACTGTTACAAAAAGTGTAACATGTAACGTTAACAAAAAGAAAATTCCAAAAAACTTTGTAACAAGAAGAAAGATGTAACTACAAACGACGAGTGTTAATAAAGAAAAAACGATGAGTGCAATCTTCACCGAGGGACAAATCTTTTCTACATCTGACCTGTGGTTATGGACCATCTAAATGAGAACTCTAGTATACCCTAATGATGATGCAGTTCGAGACATCTGAGAATCAACGAGTATCTGTGTAGAAGACTCTACCTATCCCGCAGACGTATTAAGCCATGAACAACAGAGACCAGACCAAGACGAGGACGACGTTTTAGGACTCCCAAGACGGAACCACATGGAGGCGATTACTACATCCAAAAAATAGAGGTGACTCGATAGCACGTCTATCGAGAAATAATGATAATATTTTTTGTAACACAATACTCTATTTAAGAGACTTTCAGAGACAATTGATTTTTATAAGAATATAAAAACTTAAATTTGAGAATTTAATTGTAACTATTCAATATCATTCAATTGTAACAGTTTAGATATTAACGTAACGTAGTGTTATTAATACCATTCTTCTAATGGAATATATATAAAGCAAAAAGGTAAAAGTCTTGCAAGATAAAATTTTGGATTAAATATAATTAAAAGATTAGAGACTAAATACCAATGGTTACCCGGATCCGGGGGTATAGCTAGATAAATTTGTTGTGATCCCATATTCTAAATAAAGCATTTCACTTAATTTTAGTAATTTAATTAATAATGTCATGGGATCTGTTCTTTGGAGTAAATGTTATATTTTAAAATGTTTAATAAAGCCAGTCTTCTTGTTACACACATATACTGAGTATATAAATCAACAGTTTCACTTTCCCTGATTCCTTGTATATCTTACTGTGTGTTGTTCTGATTTAAATTTCAGCTCGTCTCGAATAAGGCAGCCTGAAATAATTGGCAGAACCAATTATTTTGGGTTCCCTCCGTTATAACTCAAAAGAAGAGGTTATACTACCCCTTTCCCTTAACCGATCTTCACCAAAAACAATAGGTCTTGAGAACTCTACAATTTAGGGCTGTATGCAAATAATCTTTTGATTCTGTTTGAATTTGCGGCTGTTATCGTTTGCCATAGGAAATACCCTTGTTAAAACATAAAACGTTACAGGTAAACTACCCCTTTCCCTTAACCGATCTTCACCAAAACAATAGGTCTTGAGAACTCTACAATTCAGGGCTGTATGCGAAACATTATTTGATTCTGTTTGAATTTGCGGCTGTTATCATTTGCCAACCTCTTTCCCTCAACCGATCTTCACCAAAAACAATAGGTCGTGAGTACTCTACAAATCAGGGCTGTATGCAAAAAATTATTTGATTCTGTTTGAATTTGCGGCAGTTATCGTTTGCCATAGAAAAGAAATCTACACACAGACACACACACACACACAGACACTTTTCGGAAAACGACTTTTTTTCATGTTTTGAGTGTAGTACAATCAGAATCTGCAATAATCTCGAACACGATTTTTTTTGCCCTTCCATTCCTTCAGGAATATGGAAGTAAAAATCAAAGAAAAATTAGGAACATTGTTATTGAATAATCAAAATATCGGTATGGAGAACCATACATTACTTCCATATTCTAAGATTTATATTTAAAATCATTTTCGAAATGAAATATTACCATAGAAACTACTTCTTTCTACTTACTGCTTCAGCCTTAACCACAGTACTGTGGTCACTAACGTATACCACCTCACGTTATCGCACTCGATTTTCACTGATGATGGAAGTCGACGGCATTGCCGAAACGTCTGGTTTTGTAGAAAACATTGGACTACGGCCAAATATCCCGGGAAGGAATTTTAACAAAACTACTTCTTTGTTGCCGATAACGTTGTACACATATATATATATAAATATCGGTATGGAGAACCATACATGACTTCCATATTCTAAGATTTATATTTAAAATCATTTTCAGCCAAACAGCCAGGGAAGGAATTTTAACAAAAAACTACTTCTTTCTTGCCAATAACGTAGTACACATATAAAAAATATTATCCCCTCCCCCTTCAACTATAATTTTGATTTATAGAAAATTACCCCCAGCCCATTCAACAAGCCTCTTCATTTATAGATATTTCATCTACGTTTCTACAGTGGATTATTAAGATCTTATCAGGATACTTTATCAAAATTAAGTACTTTACTCATGTTACAACAAAAAATGTTTCAGGTAAACTGCCCTTTCCCCGTAACCGATCTTCACCAAAATCAACAGACATTGAGTTCTCTATAGCTCAGGCACATATGTAAAAAATTATTTGATTCTGTTTGAATTTACGGCAGTTATGGTTCGTCATATAAAAAATTACCCATGTTAAAACATAAAACATGAGATTTATAAAACATATCTAAGATTTATATTTAAAATCATTTTTGAAATAAAATATTTTCATAGAACCTACTAACGCTGGGGAAATCTGAGGAGCCAATCAGAGTTGGGCCTACCTGTCACTCTGCTGAATTTGGTGGAAAGCCCTGTCACTGTCGTCAAAGTATCAGCCTTGACAGGGTCCTCTTTTTCTGCAAAATGGGAGAGGAGGCTTGAGATGGAGTGAGTGACATGGTCCCCACCTCAATGAAGAACCCATTGTTTTATAAAAATATATTTAAATTTTGAAAACTGAAAGTTCTTTTCTTGTTGTAAATATTTATATTTTATAATCAAAATGACTTTATCAAAAAACAAACATTATTTTTTTATAATAAGTACTTACATATGTTTCTTAATATGCTTACTTTTTCTTCAATGTTGATGATCATTTCCAAACATTCTGACAAAATTGTATCTACAGAACAGTTAACATTCCCCAGGTTTCCATTTCTGCTAATTTCTCATTACACCTTCCACTGACGTATTATTAACCATTTCATAAACTATCGTATAATCTTTTCAGATTTTGTGGTACAAAATCTGAAATTTTCAGATTGCCTGGCAACAAAATTATTTTATTTTCAACAATTACCATTGTTTGAAAAAGTTTAAATGAATTTTCAAGTACTTTACTCTTGTTAAAACGTAAAAGGTTGCAGGTAAACTACCCCTTCCCCTTAACTGATCTTCACCAAAATCTAAAGGCCTTGAGTCCTCTACAATTCACTGACGTGTGCAAAAAATTATTTGATTCTGTTTGAATTTGCGGCAGTTATCGTTTGCCATAGAAAATACGCTTGATAAAAAACGTTGCTGGTAAACTACCCCTTCCCCTCAACCGATCTTCACCAAAAACAATAGGTCTTGAGTACTCTACAAATCAGGGCTGTATGCAGAAAATTATTTGATTCTGTTTGAATTTGCGGCTGTTATCGTTTGCCAAAAAAAAAATTTCTCTTGATAAAAAAAACCGTTGCAGGTAAACTACCCCTTCCCCTCAACCGATCTTCACCAAAAACAATAGGTCGCGAGTACTCTACAAATCAGGGCTGTATGCAAAAAATTATTTGATTCTGTTTGAATTTGCGGCAGTTATCGTTTGCCATAGAAAATACGCTTGATAAAAAACGTTGCTGGTAAACTACCCCTTCCCCTCAACCGATCTTCACCAAAAACAATAAGTCTTGAGTACTCTACAAATCAGGGCTGTATGCAGAAAATTATTTGATTCTGTTTGAATTTGCGGCTGTTATCGTTTGCCATAGAAAATACCCTTGTTAAAAAAACGTTGTAGGTAAACTACCCCTTTCCCTTAACCGATCTTCACCAAAAACAATGGGTCTTGAAAACTCTACAATTTAGGGCTGTATGCAAATAATCTTTTGATTCTGTTTGAATTTGCGGCTGTTATCGTTTGCCATAGGAAATACCCTTGTTAAAACATAAGACGTTACAGGTAAACTACCCCTTTCCCTTAACCGATCTTCACCAAAAACAATAGGTCTTGAGAACTCTACAATTCAGGGCTGTATGTGAAACATTATTTGATTCTGTTTGAATTTGCGGCTGTTATCGTTTGCCAAAAAAAAAATTTTCCCTTGATAAAAAAAAACCGTTGCTGGTAAACTACCCCTTTCCCTCAACCGATCTTCACTAAAAACAATAGGTCGCGATTCCTCTACAAATCAGGGCTGTATGCAAAAAATTATTTGATTTTGTTTGAATTTGCGGCAGTTATCGTTTGCCATAGAAAAAAAATCTACAGACACACAGACAGACAGACAGACACACACACAGACACTTTTCGGAAAACGACTTTTTTTTATGTTTTGAGTGTAGTACAATCAGAATCTGCAATAATCTCGAACACGATTTTTTTTGCCATCACCATACTTCCATTCCTTAAGGAATATGGAAGTAAAATATGCATAAAATTAATGGCTTGTATAAGTTAATGATTGATCTCCATTAAGTAGTGCTCAAGTTTCCAAAGTTTTAATATTATGATGTCCGTAATTAAAACATCAGAGCAGGTTTAGTGTGAATGAGGGTACACTGTGGACAAAAATTTTCAACATTTCCTATTGAGCGTTGCTTAGAGTAAAGCTGCGAATCTACAGTGTATGTTTCACAGAACAAACACGCGAAAAAGAAGGAGCGCTCCGAAGTCACTCATGGACCCTCAGAATCTTGCAGAGGGTTCATTCCCTAAAGACGAAAAGTCTGTCTATGAATCGTACCTCTGTAAACACGTGCAGTTACATTGCCCAACGATCCACAGGAAGCAAATTGATGTCCATTTTTTCGGCTTGCACGCGTTATGTTGGTGTGGGTTTCGGCACTTTCCATTTAAAAAGCGTGCAAATGTAAGAAAATAAACATGAGTGAGGCCAGAAATAACGTGAATTGTGTGTGTGTGTGTGTGTGTGTGTCTTACCTGCCTTTTTATTGCTGTAGGCACAACGTTGACAATTATTATTGTGG
Organism: Magicicada septendecula; assembly: GCA_034769895.1. NCBI lineage: Eukaryota > Metazoa > Arthropoda > Insecta > Hemiptera > Cicadidae > Magicicada > Magicicada septendecula. The sequence continues at coordinate 747,562,533 of CM068367.1, read as the reverse complement.
CTTCCTGTTGGCTTCTGGTATTTCAAATTGGTTTTATGGAGCAACACATATGTACTTCACCAGACAAAAAAAACGGAAGGCTGAGGATGGGTACAAGATGGTACCCGAAACATGTTCCAAATAAGGAAAAATAACATCTTGAGGTAAATTTAATTATAAATATTAAATGTATTATATACATCAAGAAACGGACTCTAGCAGAAAGTGACTAATATATATATATATATATATATTGTAATATATCTCGTTTTTACTACAAATAAAATTTCAGTTGATAATATAAAAAAATTTATTGTTTATTAATTTAATAACAAATTTTAATAATGCTTTATTTATTTAATTATTTAATTAATTAATTATTTTTATTATTTTATATTTTATTATTGTTTAATTACTTGAATTATGAATTGGTTATCGTATATGCCTTAGTGAGGAAATAATTGTTTCACTTTGTTGATCTGATTAAGTCAAGCTGGGTCGAATGTATTCTCTTCTATCTCAGCTCTTTTTCTTCTTCTTCTTTGGATTACTTTCGTTGAAACTTCTAAATTATATTAGAAATGAAATATACTAATTTAATTGACTCAAATAATCAAGAAATCGAGTATTTATAATAATTCTGATGTTTATTATTTTTAAAAGTGATGCGACAATTTTACGCACCTGGACTATGCTGCGCCTAAGACTCGACTCACAGGTCGATTGTTTCAATTAGACAAATATATGAAATTACAAAAATTAATTAATAGAATTCTTTGAACTGTCGAAATGGTCAGAGAAGGGCAAGTCACAAGATACAATACTTACAATTAATAAAATTTAAATACTATTATGTAAAAGTAACATATCTCAGACAATAATGTCATTTAGTAAAGAAATTTGCGAACCAGACATGCAGTGTATGACGTCACGTCGTCGCTACTTCGAGCGGCTGTGTACGTCTCGCTATTCGAACAGGAAATATCGGTATGGAGAACCATACATGACTTCCATATTCTAAGATTTATATTTAAAATCATTTTCAGCCAAACAGCCAGGCTGTGTCTTACCTGCCTTTTTATTGCTGTATTAAATGAAAAATATTATATTACATTAAAATGAAAAAATTATAATTTTATTGCCTGGCAACAAAATTATTTTATTTTTAACAATTACCATTGTTTCAAAAAGTTTAAATAAATTTTCAAGTACTTTACTCTTGTTAAAACGTAAAAGGTTGCAGGTAAACTACCCCTTCCCCTTAACCGATCTTCACCAAAATCGAAAGTCATTGAGACCTCTACAATTCAGGGACGTATGCAAAAAATTATTTGATTCTGTTTGAATTAGCGGCTGTTACCGTTCGTCATAGAAAATACGCTTGATAAAAAAACGTTGCAGGTAAACTACCCCTTCCCCTTAACCGATCTTCACCAAAAACAATAGGTCTTGCGACCTCTACAATTCAGGGCTGTATACAATAATCTTTTGATTCTGTTTGAATTTGCGGCTGTTATCGTTTGCCATAGGAAATACCCTTGTTAAAACATAAAACGTTACAGGTAAACTACCCCTTTCCCTTAACCGATCTTCACCAAAAACCATAGGTCTTGAGAACTCTACAATTCAGGGCTGTATGCGAAACATTATTTGATTCTGTTTGAATTTGCGGCTGTTATCGTTTGCCAAAAAAAAAATTCCCTTGATAAAAAAAAACCGTTGCCGGTAAACTACCCCTTCCCCTCAACCGATCTTCACCAAAAACAATAGGTCGTGAGTACTCTACAAATCAGGGCTGTATGCAAAAAATTATTTGATTCTGTTTGAATTTGCGGCAGTTATCGTTTGCCATAGAAAAAAAATCTACAGACACACACACAGACACACAGACACTTTTCGGAAAACGACTTTTTTTCATGTTTTGAGTGTAGTAGAATCAGAATCTGCAATAATCTCGACCACGATTTTTTTTGCCATCACCATACTTCCATTCCTTAAGGAATATGGAAGTAAAATGGAAACGTAAACATTACATAACTGAGATACGCTTACCTGCCACGAACGATATATTATTTTATACATGGAGGAGTTCAGTGGCATACACACGTACAGAAGTCATCTTCAAAAATCCTAGAAGTCGTCCACGCTTTTATGTTGGCAGTGTAACTTACAGGAAGTTTTTCATGTTTTTAAAACATCTAGGATGTAAACTTTTCCCGATAACTAAAAGTTTCCTTTTTTCGGTTCCCGTCATGTTCGCACAAACAAAAACTGTAACTCTCTGTTTAGAGAGCTTCCCACCAACGCACCTTTCATTTTTAAATTTGAAAGTCTTATCTGGAGTTAATTTATAAAAAATTCCGGCTTCATGTCCATTAAAGATGTCTTCATCTTTATATGATCGTCTAATTTCTGGCCAAGTGTTACGCACCCAATCGCCTGTAACGTTCAGATCTACGCATTTTGCCTCACCACAAATTTTTGCAAAGGAAATCGAGTGTCGGGCCTTAAATCGATCTAGCCATCCGTTGGAGCACGTAAAATGGCTGGCGCCGGCAGTCCTGTTACAGTGCTTATCGCTTGCATACAATGTATGTCTGTAGCCTTGGGCTAGCGCGCGCGCGCGCACACATATATACGTTTATATGAAATTTAGAGTAAAATATCTGAGAAATATTTAACGCTATAACAGAGTAGTACAATATTTAGTGATGTTAAAACCGGGAATTTTTATAATGTTAAAGATATCAGTTTGACCGGACTTATGACAAAATAACGCTACACCCGAGTTGACGTAACAGCCAGTGGCGGCTCGTGACTTAAGAGGCTGGAGGGCGCGGCCTTTAGGCTTCTTAATTATTTATCAATATTGAAGTTAACGCACAATGGAAATGTCGCCAATATGTGATCACATAATTCATTAATAAAATAAGACGTTCACGTGCACACGTGCAGCATGCAACGATTATTAAAAAATTTGATCTCACCTCAAATATTGTGATCTCTTGTAGAGAGTCAGCAGCTTTATTAATAAACATAACCACAAACTGTCGAAAGTGTCCACAAAAATGTCTATGCTGTTTCCACAAAAAAAGTGATATACTATATTTACATTATATTATTTTTATGATACCTACACTTAAAAAGACCATTTATTTATATACAAAGTCCATTCGCCTTTCCTTTAAATCAACGAACTTTCTAGCATCAAAGTCCTTCATTTCTTTAACAAGTTCCTTGTTGATAGATAACATCGAAAGGGCATTCAGTCTATCGTTTTTCATTGTATTTCTCAAGAAAGTCTTTAGTCTTTTCAGAGTCGAAAAGCAGCGCTCACGTTCGGCAGTTGTCATGGGGGTAGTTATGACAATTTTCAGAAGTATCAACACTTCTTTGGAAACTGACGTAGGATTGTTTTTTTCTATAAAGTTAAGAAGTTTTATTGCGCCTTTAATATTATAATCATGCCGTCTGTATAATAGTTCCAATTCACTCCGGAGTTTGTTTTCTTGTAAGAAAGGTTAATGCCGAATCACTAGCTTGAATTTTTCTTCCGGAAAGTTTGTAGAAAAAAGTGGAAATAAGTCATTGGACATCAATGAAGCTGCTTCTAGGTGACCCGTGTAAGTAAATCTATCTTTTACGTGAGTTATAATGATGTCATGTACTTCTTTTGTATCCCCTATTCTAGTGCTGCATCCAACATTATTGGATCACCATTGTCTCTGGGAGACAATAAAATACATGGAAAACAGAACAAAGATTTCTGAACGTCGCAGCCACCCAGATCCAGTATGCAGAATTCAGGAATTGGCCTACCTAATAACTTTAGTTCAATTTTTTGATCTTGCAAAAGTTATTGCTTTACGGGCCTGCACTGAATGTTAAAATGTTGGATTAAATGTTAAAAATAAAACCTAATAATTCGGCACTACAGTATTTCCCTAAATTATTCGTGAAGCTATTTATAAAAACACACAAACTCAAAACCTAAACCTAAAAAATTGCCCGCACTCAATTAACCACGCCAGAGGAATTATAAACACTAAAAAGAGCAAATCTCATATTATTATCAATAGTTTGCGATTAGTTGTACTGAGTGAATCAGGCCGCGTTCTGCTAAACGTGGCGCGGAAGCCGGCGCGCCGAGCGACCGTCTAAATGCCGTATTTAAGCTTACAACTTCGTTCAACTTTGGATAGAGTGGGGGAATTGAGAAATGGGCGCGATTGTCAGAGCGCCGTAATGCATGCTGTTCCGAAAACATTTCTGCTATTACCTAATAAAAAAATATTTTCTTGTCCGAAGAATTAAAGAAATATGTAATGACTTTCCACAAGTAGTGATAATGGGTCGTTTAATGATATGATTTAATCTGGGGGGCGCGCGCCTTAGCGCCCTAAGAACGAACCGCCCCTGGTAACAGCCGAGGCCGTAATAACCAAGTTCCACTGTATATATAAAGATATTAACTCAAACATAATATACATTAAAATGAAAAAATTATAATTTTATTGCCTGGCAACAAAATTATTTTATTTTTAACAATTACCATTGTTTGAAAAAGTTTAAATAAATTTTCAAGTACTTTACTCTTGTTAAAACGTAAAAGGTTGCAGGTAAACTACCCCTTCCCCTTAACCGATCTTCACCAAAATCTAAAGGCCTTGAGTCCTCTACAATTCACTGACGTGTGCAAAAAATTATTTGATTCTGTTTGAATTTGCGGCTGTTATCGTTTGCCATAGAAAATACGCTTGATAAAAAACGTTGCAGGTAAACTACCCCTTTCCCTCAACCGATCTTCACCAAAAACAATAGGTCGTGAGTACTCTACAAATCAGGGCTGTATGCAAAAAATTATTTGATTCTGTTTGAATTTGCGGCTGTTATCGTTTGCCATAGAAAAAAAATCTACAGACACACAGACAGACACACAGACACTTTTCGAAAAACGACTTTTTTTCATGTTTTGAGTGTAGTACAATCAGAATCTGCAATAATCTCGAACACGATTTTTTTGCCATCACCATACTTCCATTCCTTAAGGAATATGGAAGTAAAATATCGGTATGGAGAACCATACATGACTTCCATATTCTAAGATTTATATTTAAAATCATTTTCGAAATGAAATATTACCATAGAAACTACTTCTTTCTACTTACTGCTTCAGCCTTAACCACAGTACTGTGGTCACTAACATATACCACCTCACGTTATCGCACTCGATTTTCACTGATGATGGAAGTCGATGGCATTGCCGAAACGTCTGGTTTTGTAGAAAACATTGGACTACGGCCAAATATCCCGGGAAGGAATTTTAACAAAAACTACTTCTTTGTTGCCGATAACGTTGTACACACACACATATATATATATATATATATATATTGTAACGACTTCTTATGTATTACTGGGGTACTTCCTTTATTCTTAAAAGCCCCGCGTTGTTGGCGTCAATCTGTAACGACCTAATATGTATGGTGTAATTCTGCCACACGTCGGATGCGTCAATTTGTAATAAAATAAAAGAAATGATTAAGTGTATTGTTAATATTTATATTTGAATATTATTTCGAAATATATTAAAGTTTGTAGTTGTTGAAAATTGAAAGATACTAATTTGATAAAACCATTTAAAACGTTACATTCGAGGTTACTCAAAGTGTGTTTACAATTGTAGAATTATAATTGTCTGAAAAGAATTCCCTTAGATAAAACAAATAAAATAGTTGTTTTAATATTATTTAAATACTAGCTTTGCTTAAGTTTAATAGTAAAGTATAATAGTTGGTCGCTTGATGATGGTGATCGTCTTGTTGATACTAGCTGTGAAACTTCTTTTCCAGGTCGATAACAGTCTAAGTACGTTACGTCTAGTAATGTCTGGACAACAGAATAAATATAATATACTTTCACGTACCTGGTCGTGTTTTCTAGAAGTTCAATAAGCTGTCAAAACGGTTTACAAAAACCAACTCACTTTAGCTACAAGGTTAAGTTGCCTTGTTTAATAGTGGGCGCCACACGGATTTATTTTGGGAAAATCCCGTGGAAAACCAATGAATAGAATGAATTAATGATTTTAAAAAATTAAAATAATTGTTTATTACCTTTACGGCAATGCTATTCAAAATATTTAATCACAACTGAAGGTTGTTTTGATTCTTCTTGAATGAAATATTTAGTTACTTTTTAGAAATAAATTAAATCGAGTTATGCTGTTAATAATGGGTTTTTATTCATACCCTTGATAGAGAATTCAAACAAATATAATTAAAAACATACAATGATGTACAATTGTAAATAAGTTATTACATATGCTGTAAGGCTTGCTCAGAGCATAAGCAATAAATCTGGTTAGGTCCAGATATTTCTTTTTCACTTTAAACATTAATCTTATTTAAATCTCAGGTGTAAGTTCTTTGAGACACAAAAAAGAAAGTTTATGCCTACACAATAGCTAATGAATTTCTGATATAAGATAGACTAGTAATGTCTTTGATGTTACTATTACTAATAAAAATGAAAATAAAAATAACCTATTTCATAGGTTATGCGTTCGTCACGCTTGGTTTATGATTTACAACGTTATATTTTGAGAACACTTATAACTAACATTCAGCTTAACTAATATTGACAAATTCATTAAATAAATTTAGACATGGTGTAATATAGAAAAATGTTTCAGTGTTTTTGCGTCAGTACAGATCAGTGTATCAAAACGTACAGGTTATGGCGCTCGTAGTAAAATGAATAAATGTTTACACTGTTACCTGGTGTTTTAATCTTTCGATTAAAATTTCAATTAACACCTCGATAATCGGATTATAATGATTATCGTTATTCACTACACACGCACAAGAACAGAGAATTTCGATCCACTTCTGACTTAAAGGATCATAAATAATACTATTTAATTCTTTCTTCTGTTCATTATTCTTCCCGCACTAAATGAAATAATACTGCACATAATCACAACGATTCTTTGTAGAATATCTTGAAGTAGTTGTAGGTTGTTGTCAAACTGTTTCCTTTGATGTACTACGGTAATGACGCTATCAGTAATTAAAAATGTTGAGATGGCCAGCGTACGTTCCTCGCTGAAAGAAATTAAGAAGTGTCTGCTGAAAATCTGTTCCAGCTCTTTTTATACCCGACCCCTTGATCGGCTCTAGGCAATATTGTTAATTACTAAGCAATTTTGTCATTGGGTTAGACAGGTGTGATGAACGTGACGTATTGTTTTCTCAACCGTCAAAAACGGTTTTCCAACCGCCAAACGCTGAGATGATTGACAGTTGTCGATGTTATTGGTGTTGATAACCAAATTTCTTAAGCATATTTTGTAAATGACGCTAACGCCTTTCACGCACTTAATATAGTTGCGATTGGGGCTGTATCGCCATCAAATTAAAGAATATTTTGTCCTCTTTAATTTGATATAGTTTGATACCGAGTTAATTTCACTTTTACTGACATTGCTACATAAACAATGTTCAGGTACACTATTTCGCACTGTCGTCTGTTTACCGAAATCGGCGCTTATACACTCTGACTAATATAGTATATGTTCTACATCGCGTTTTATCACTCAAACGTTTATGTGAGAACACTATTAAATCTGTACTGATATTTAATTACTGTACATTATGAATAAACCTTAACTTTATACATTGTAATGAACTGTTCCTACCTACTATGATATTTCGTTTCACATTAATTTGCTCTATTCTACTAACTAACAATTGAATTATAAATTATATCATTTTAATAATGCTTATTGCTATGTTTGAGCATAACAATTGTTAAGTGTAGGTGACCTGCATTTATATTACTTCCTAATAATCACCTCATTGATGATTGTTTGGTCTAGGCCTTGTTAAGGCATACCGTTTATACTGGAATTCTGCCTTAAAAGCTTTTATTAGTTCACAATTCGGTAATTTTGCTGAGGTAGCTTATTGGTATAATTACCAATACCAATTGGTATAATTATAATCTTTTGATTCTGTTTGAATTTTCGGCTGTTATCGTTTGCCATAGGAAATACCCTTATTAAAACATAAAACGTTACAGGTAAACTACCCCTTTCCCTTAACCGATCTTCACCAAAATCAACAGATCTTGAGAACTCTACAATTCAGGGCTGTATGCGAAACATTATTTGATTCTGTTTGAATTTGCGGCTGTTATCGTTTGCCAAACAAACAAAATTTTCCCTTGATAAAAAAAAACCGTTGCAGGTAAACTACCCCTTTCCCTCAACCGATCTTCACCAAAAACAATAGGTCGCGAGTACTCTGCAAATCAGGGCTGCATGCAAAAAATTATTTGATTCTGTTTGAATTTGCGGCAGTTATCGTTTACCATAGAAAAAAAATCTACAGACACATAGACGCACAGACAGACAGACAGACAGACAGACACACAGACACTTTTCGGAAAACGACTTTTTTTCATGTTTTGAGTGTAGTACAATCAGAATCTGCAATAATCTCGAACACGATTTTTTTTGCCATCACCATACTTCCATTTCCTTAAGGAATATGGAAGTAAAAACAGTCTATTATGATATGGACCTTTTTTACTTCCATATTCCTTAAGGAATGGAAGTATGGTGATGGCAAAAAAAATCGTGTTCGAGATTATTGCAGATTCTGATTCTACTACACTCAAATCATGAAAAAAAGTCGTTTTCCGAAAAGTGTCTGTGTGTCTGTCTGTCTGTCTGTGTGTCTGTGTGTCTGTCTGTCTGTCTGTAGATTTTTTTTCTATGGCAAACGATAACTGCCGCAAATTCAAACAGAATCAAATAATTTTTTGCATACAGCCTGGTTTTGCAGAGTTCTCGCGACCTATTGTTTTTGGTGAAGATCGGTTGAGGGAAAGGGGTAGTTTACCTGCAACGGTTTTTTTTTAGCAAGGGAAATTTTGTTTGTTTGGCAAACGATAACAGCCGCAAATTCAAACAGAATCAAATAATGTTTCGCATACAGCCCTGAATTGTAGAGTTCTCAAGACCTATTGTTTTTGGTGAAGATCGGTTAAGGGAAAGGGGTAGTTTACCTGTAACGTTTTATGTTTTAACAAGGGTATTTCCTATGGCAAACGATAACAGCCGCAAATTCAAACAGAATGAAAAGATTATTTGCATACAGCCCTAAATTGTAGAGTTCTCAATACCTTTTGTTTTTGGTGAAGATCGGTTGAGGGGAAGGGGTAGTTTACCAGCAACGTTTTTTATCATGCGTATTTTCTATGGCAAACGACAACTGCCGCAAATTCAAACAGAATCAAATAATTTTTTGCATACAGCCCTGATTTGTAGAGTACTCGCGACCTATTGTTTTTGGTGAAGATCGGTTGAGGGCAAGGGGTAGTTTACCTGCAACGGTTTTTTTTATCAAGGGAAATTTTTTTTTTTTTGGCAAACGATAACAGCCGCAAATTCAAACAGAATCAAATAATGTTTCGCATACAGCCCTGAATTGTAGATTTCTCAAGAAATATTGTTTTTGGTGAAGATCGGTTGAGGGAAAGGGGTAGTTTACCTGCAACGTTTTTTTAACAAGGGTATTTTATATGGCAAACGATAACAGCCGCAAATTCAAACAGAATCAAATAATGTTTTGCATACAGTCCTGATTTGTAGAGTACTCAAGACCTATTGTTTTTGGTGAAGATCGGTTAAGGGGAAGGGGTAGTTTACCTGCAACCTTTTACGTTTTATTTTCTATGGCAAACGATAACTGCCGCAAATTCAAACAGAATCAAATAATGTTTTGCGTACAGCCCTGATTTGTAGAGTACTCAAGACCTATTGTTTCTGGTGAAGATCGGTTAAGGGAAAGGGGTAGTTTACCTGTAACGTTTTATGTTTTAACAAGGGTATTTCCTATGGCAAACGATAACAGCCGCAAATTCAAACAGAATCAAAAGATTGTTTGCATACAGCCCTAAATTGTAGAGTTCTCAAGACCTATTGTTTTTGGTGAAGATCGGTTGAGGTAAAGGGGTAGTTTACCTGCAACGTTATTTTAACAAGGGTATTTTCTATGGCAAACGATAACAGCCGCAAATTCAAACAGAATCAAATAATGTTTTGCATACAGCCCTGATTTGTAGAGTACTCAAGACCTATTGTTTTTGGTGAAGATCGGTTAAGGGGAAGGGGTAGTTTACCTGCAACGTTTTTTTATCAAGCGTATTTTCTATGGCAAACGATAGCAGCCGCAAATTCAAACAGAATCAAATAATTTTTAGCATACGTCCCTGAATTGTAGAGGTCTCAATGACTTTCGATTTTGGTGAAGATCGGTTAAGGGGAAGGGGTAGTTTACCAGCAACCTTTTACGTTTTAACAAGAGTAAAGTACTTGAAAATTTATTTAAACTTTTTGAAACAATGGTAATTGTTAAAAATAAAATAATTTTGTTGCCAGGCAATAAAATTATAATTTTTTCATTTTAATGTAATATAATATTTTTCATTTAATACAGCAATAAAAAGGCAGGTAAGACACAGCCTGGCTGTTTGGGTGAAAATGATTTTAAATATAAATCTTAGAATATGGAAGTCATGTATGGTTCTCCATACCGATATTTACTTCCATATTCCTTAAGGAATGGAAGTATGGTGATGGCAAAAAAAATCGTGTTCGAGATTATTGCAGATTCTGATTCTACTACACTCAAAACATGAAAAAAAGTCGTTTTCCGAAAAGTGTCTGTGTGTGTGTCTATCTGTGTGTCTATGTGTCAGTCTGTAGATTTTTTTACTTCCATATTCCTTAAGGAATGGAAGTATGGTGATGGCAAAAAAATCGTGTTCGAGATTAATGCAGATTCTGATTCTACTACACTCAAAACATGAAAAAAAGTCGTTTTCCGAAAAGTGTCTGTGTGTGTGTGTCTGTGTGTCTAGCTGTAGATTTTTTTTCTATGGCAAACGATAACTGCCGCAAATTCAAACAGAATCAAATAATTTTTTGCATACAGCCCTGATTTGTAGAGTACTCACGACCTATTGTTTTTGGTGAAGATCGGTTGAGGGAAAGGGGTAGTTTACCTGCAACGGTTTTTTTTTATCAAGGGAAATTTTTTTTTTGGCAAACGATAACAGCCGCAAATTCAAACAGAATCAAATAATGTTTCGCATACAGCCCTGAATTGTAGAGTTCTCAAGACCTATTGTTTTTGGTGAAGATCGGTTAAGGGAAAGGGGTAGTTTACCTGTAACGTTTTATGTTTTAACAAGGGTATTTCCTATGGCAAACGATAACAGCCGCAAATTCACACAGAATCAAAAGATTATTTGCATACAGCCCTAAACTATAGAGTTCTCAAGACCTATTGTTTTTGGTGAAGATCGGTTAAGGGAAAGGGGTAGTTTACCTACAACGTTTTTTTAACAAGGGTATTTTCTATGGCAAACGATAACAGCAGCAAATTCAAACAGAATCAAATAATTTTCTGCATACAGCCCTGATTTGTAGAGTACTCAAGACCTATTGTTTTTGGTGAAGATCGGTTGAGGGGAAGGGGTAGTTTACCTGCAACGTTTTTTATTAAGCGTATTTTCTATGGCAAATGATAACAGCCGCAAATTCAAACAGAATCAAATAATTTTTTGCATACGTCAGTGAATTGTAGAGGACTCAAGCCCTTTAAATTTTGGTGAAGATCGGTTAAGGGGAAGGGGTAGTTTACCTGCAACCTTTCACGTTTTAACAAGAGTGAAAATTTATTTAAACTTTTTGAAACAATGGTAATTGTTGAAAATAAAATAATTTTGTTGCCAGGTAACAAAAATAAAGTCATTTTCATTATAAAATATAAATATTTACAACAAGAAAAGAATTTTCAGTTTTCAAAATTTAAATATATTTTTATAAAACAATGGGTTCTTCATTGAGGTGGGGACCATGTCACTCACTCCATCTCAAGCCTCTCCCATTTTGCAGAAAAAGAGGACCCTGTCAAGGCTGATACTTTGACGACAGTGACAGGGCTTTCCACCAAATTCAGCAGAGTGACAGGTAGGCCCAACTCTGATTGGCTTCTCAGATTTCCCCAGCGTTAGTAGGTTCTATGAAAATATTTTATTTCAAAAATGATTTTAAATATAAATCTTAGATATGTTTTATAAATCTCATGTTTTATGTTTTAACATGGGTAATTTTTTATATGACGAACCATAACTGCCGTAAATTCAAACAGAATCAAATAATTTTTTACATATGTGCCTGAGCTATAGAGAACTCAATGTCTTTTGATTTTGGTGAAGATCGGTTACGGGGAAAGGGCAGTTTACCTGAAACATTTTTTGTTGTAACATGAGTAAAGTACTTAATTTTGATAAAGTATCCTGATAAGATCTTAATAATCCACTGTAGAAACGTAGATGAAATATCTATAAATGAAGAGGCTAGTTGAATGGGCTGGGGGTAATTTTCTATAAATCAAAATTATAGTTGAAGGGGAGGGGATAATTTTTTTTATATGTGTACTACGTTATTGGCAAGAAAGAAGTATTTTTTTGTTAAAATTCCTTCCCTGGCTGTTTGGCTGAAAATGATTTTAAATATAAATCTTAGAATATGGAAGTCATGTATGGTTCTCCATACCGATATTTTTTTTTTGGCAAACGATAACAGCCGCAAATTCAAACAGAATCAAATAATGTTTCGCATACAGCCCTGAATTGTAGAGTTCTCAAGACCTATTGTTTTTGGTGAAGATCGATTAAGGGAAAGGGGTAGTTTACCTGTAACGTTTTATGTTTTAACAGGGGTATTTTCTATGGCAAACGATAACAGCCGCAAATTCAAACAGAATCAAATAATTTTTTGCATACGTCCCTGAATTGTAGAGGTCTCAAGGACTTTCGATTTTGGTGAAGATCGGTTAAGGGGAAGGGGTAGTTTACCTGCAACCTTTTACGTTTTAACAAGAGTAAAGTACTTGAAAATTTATTTAAACTTTTTGAAACAATGGTAATTGTTAAAAATAAAATAATTTTGTTGCCAGGCAATAAAATTATAATTTTTTCATTTTAATGTAAATCTGTACATAGTATAAAGTAAAGTCGGTCCGTTTTCTCTCTGTGTTTGAAATCGCTAATCTCAGGAAGTACTGAACGGATTTTATTCAAGTTTTCGCCAATAGATAGTGTCTATCGAGGAACATTTATGTGTATAATTAATACATATATGTTGTACATTAGCTTAGCTATCACGGTTTATGTCAAGTAAGTGGTATAGTTTACATCTTATATATAAAAATGAATGTTTCTTTGTTTGTCCCGTATGCGTTCCTATACCATTCATCCGATTGCGATGAAACTTCGGTGAGTTGTTGTGCGCATGTCCGCGAAGGTTTCTTCCACATCTCCTAAACCACTGGACCGATTTCAACCAAACTTGGCACAAATATTTTACGCAAAAGGAGAACCAATATAGGACAAGTGTTTTTTTCGATACGATCCTTTGGGGGGTCCTTTGGGGGTCTTCCACGTCTCCACCTAAACCATTGGACCGATTTCAACCAAACTTGGCACAAATATTTTACGCAACGGGAGAACCAACATAGGACAGGTGTTTTTTCGATACGATCCTCTGGGGGGTCCTTTGCGGTCTTAAAAAACTATTAGATCTGGTTACTATGGCAACCCAATAGAATAGATTCTGTTCTAAATATATTATCGCATTAAATTGAAGACCACGCGAACGAAGTTGTGGGCAACAGCTATTTATTTTTAAGAAGCCTACTTTAATTAAACTTTATTAATTAAACTAACATTTCCATTACGTACAACGTGAAACTCCGTAGCGAAGCACGGGTATTCTGCTAGTCATGTATAAGAGAAAATATATCGTGCTTGGCAGGCAAGCATATCTCAGTTATGTACTGTTTACGTTTCCATTTTATTATTAATTATTATCACTACCGCAATAAAAAGGCAGGGAAGACACACACACACACACACACACACACACACACACACACACACACACACACACACACACACACACACACACACACACACACACACACACACACACACACACACACACACACACACACACACACACACACACACACACACACACACACACACACACACACACACACACACACACACACACACACACACACACACACACACACACACACACACACACACACACACACAATTTGCGCTATTTCTGGCCTCATTCATGTTTATTTTCTTACATTTGCACGGTTTTTAAATGGACAGTGCCGAACCCATACCAACATAACGCATGCAAGCCGAAAAAGTGTCCAGCGTGGATAGCGATTTGCTTCCTGTGGATCGCTGGGCAGTGTAACTGCACGTGTTTACAGAGGAACGATTCATAGACAGACTTTTCGTCTTTAGGGAATGAACCCTCTGCAAGATGCTGAGGGTCCATGAGTGACTTCGGAGCGCTCCTTCTTTTCCGCGTGTTTGTTCTGTGAAACGTACACTGTAGATTCGCAGATTTATTCTAAGCAACGCTCAATAGGAAATGTTGAAAATTTTTGTCCACGGTGAACCCTCATACACACTAAACCTGCTCTGATGTTTTAATTACGGACATCATAATATTAAAACTTTGGAAACTTGAGCACTACTTAATGGAGATCAATCATTAACTTATACAAGCCATTAATTTTATGCATATTTTTTATATATATGTGTACAACGTTATCGGCAACAAAGAAGTAGTTTTTGTTAAAATTCCTTCCCGGGATATTTGGCCGTAGTCCAATGTTTTCTACAAAACCAGACGTTTCGGCAATGCCATTGACTTCCATCATCAGTGAAAATCGAATGCGATAACGTGAGGTGGTATATGTTAGTGACCACAGTACTGTGGTTAAGGCTGAAGCAGTAAGTAGAAAGAAGTAATTTCTAAGGTAATATTCCATTTCGAAAATGATTTTAAAAATAAATCTTAGAATATGGAAGTCATGTATGGTTCTCCATACCGATATTTCTCTTTTTTTTCATTTATTTATTGAATTGTATTATAGTACAAACTAAAATTTTGTTAAAATTGAAAAATAATTTATTTTTAATATATTACTATGATTGGTGAGGTAAAACTCACAATTAGTATTAAGTATATAAATATTAATTCTAAGGACCAACCTATGTACGGGCATTTATGCCCCCTATAGGTCCTTTATTGTATAATTTTTATTATATGTAAAGGAAAATTGGTAATAAATATTATTATTATAAATAAATGTAAAATTGGCGTCACCGCTGGGCGTAAACGGGTACAACTCGTAAAAGTGTTAAATTGGCTTCCCAACGTTGGGCTTGAGAAGGCTATAATCACCGCTTAATTGTTTACGAATAATTTAAAATATGTCAATTAATTTATGGTGAATAAAAATAAGCAGCATAAAATTATAGTGTTAAATTGGCGCCGCACTGCACGGCTTAATTAAAGAAATTAGGCTAGGGCAGTGACAGACAGTGGTTAGAGATAAGTTAAATAAGTAAATGTTAGTAGAATAAGTACGTTAATATTGTTATTTGTCGCTAAGTATCCAAATGATAACCCGACGAAAGGCAAAAATGGCGACAAGGGAAGAAAATTCCGAGGAATTCGAATTTAACAATCAGATGGGCATGGAGCAGTCTGAGGATAGAAATGTGGTGAATGAAGAGAGCTCAACAACGAGTGAAGAGAATGGCGCCCGGGGACCACAGTCATCTGAAGTCAATTTCCAAATGTTAATGTCATTCATGAAACAAAAGTTTGCAGAATCGGAAAAGAAGAATGAAGAAAAAATGGAAAAGCTACATGCAGAAACAAGAAAACACATTGACGAAAAGATTGAAGAAACAAAAAAACATATAGAAGAAATAGGTAAACAACTCGCCAAGAAATTAGACGAAAAAATAGAGTTAATGAGAGGAGATATACAAGGACAAATCCACCAGGTGGGTACTGAACTACAAAAACAATCAGAAAAAATGGAAGAAAACAAATTAGGTGGAAATACTATGGATCAAATTGACACCGAGTATCAATCTTCAACAACTAAAGCATTGTCTGCACATCATGTCTCAAGATCAAAAGAAAGATCTACAACTTTGTTGGCAACTTACCAAACACAATTACAAAAAAGAAAATTATCAAATATTTCAGAAAGTTGGTATGGTTGTAAATACAAGATTGCGATATGCTGCAGTATCTGATCCACGATTTCCCAAAAGACGTACTGTCATTAAGAAAGAGTCTCATAAAGACAGAACAAATATCCATGCATATTATAACAAAGAGAAATTTGTATGTGTTGTTTTGTGTTGTGATGTCGGGTGTTATACTCCGCGCACTTTTAGTACTTACTGATTGCGGGTTTCTCTGCGACGATGTTGTCCTGCGAACACAACTTATGCTAATATGTGTATGTGGGCGCCACTTGGATATTTGTTCCAAGAAATTATTATTATTAAAAATTGATTTTTTAGTTGTTAAATTAATTACAAAAAAAAATTTGAACAAGACAGTTTGAATTGTAAATAACACATGTTTAATGATCTTTCTTTTCATAAAAATCGTCTGAAGGACTAACAATCATATTAAACGAAATTGCAGAGTTACAAAAAAGTTATTGACAAGTTTTTTATTAATCATCGGCTGATAAAATTTTATTGCTCAGTTGAATAGCATGAATTTAATGTATGAAAAAACTTTATACTCAGGACGTGACTCCTTTGAACTATCAAGACAAATCAGTGCTTTACAAAAATTGTGTGATTTGAAGGTGTTTGACATGTGTAGCACAACTGTGTGACAAGGATACCAGGTAAAAATGATTTTAATTTTTTTTAACAACTCACGTAAGTATTTCCTTCACTGGACACTGTTCTTGGGGACGATTCCAATCTTGCTCCTCTTCGTTTTTACGTTCCTCACGCACTGGTAACTATTTAGAAGTCGGATTACGGTTTTAAAACTCCGCATGATTGAAATAAAATTCGTACTGTTTCTATGCTTTGAATTCTTGGCGGCGGCGAACAGCTGACTGCGTGGTCTCTCTATTCTGCCGTCTCAGCGCTAGTTCCAAACTCAATGTAGAAGGCTTGTGTCAGTAATTTGTTTGGGAATTTTGTCAAAGTCTGTTTATCTTCGCAAATACCAGCAAAATTGATTTTCTCTATTAAAATCGGTCCTTTTCAGGGCCGCTGGGTATTTGGCTGTGTGCGTTTCTATTAAATATGGCGTGTTGCTGCTCTATTCAACAACACGTTAGTGTTTAGCGATATACTCCTGTGTTAGGTTAAGTCAGTCTTTTGTCATGTACGGGAAAAAGCCTTTGTGAGTTCTCGGGTTGAATTCCTGTTCTTCGAAATCGCCTTGGACGAGATGATCGGATTCGTAGGTGAAGTGTCTCTTGTGGATTCAAAGCATAAAGTGTCTCTTGTGTCAAATTTCGTCTTCCTTTTATACTCTGTAAGGGTCATTGTTTTAATTTTTAAACTGGACTTTTGGTATTTTTGAGTAAAATTTTCTTCTGGAACGTTCGAGAATATGCAAATAGAACACCATAGAACAAATTCGACTTCCGTAGAAGCTTTAGAACAAAAACTTCTTATTCTTCATACTAAAGGATATTACTGAAATTATTCTGGTATTGTCAAACAATTTTACAGAACTACTTACAATCTGCATGCCATTATTATTTTTGGATTCTCTGCTTTCAACTGAATAAAATGATACCATTCACGATTGGTTTTGAACAAATTAAATCTAATAAATTAACATAAAATACAATTCTTACCTTGTAGTGTTTGCACAAAATTCTAATTTTCTAATTAATAAAATCTTATGAAGTTGCTTGGTTCTTGCTATAACATTAATACATAACATAATTATCTTTACATAACAAAATAAGCGAAAATTAAAACATATAACATATAAATAAGTTCATTCTTCTGTAGGCACTACATATGGCCTAGTTTTTTGTCACCGGTTTTTATTGTAATTTTGTCTTTTTCGGTATTCTATATGGGATTTTTTGGGTATTCACTTAGAGTTTGTTATATTGTTTATCTTTGGGAATACCTGGTTTATCCTAATACATTTTATTTTTATTGTAATATTACTTAGCATCTCACAGTTTTTGTACAGATGAGTTATTCCATGAGTGTGACAATTTTCACTTTTATATTTAAAAATTCTCTATGAATTAAACTTGTCTTCAATTGAGCAAGTATGTTTCCATTGTACATTATAGGATTGTACCTTTTTCCTTTATTTTTTCTAATATTATACAATTAGTCTGTCAAATATGACTATTTTTGTGATTGTTTTTTGGTCTCAGCCTGGTATGGTATAGGTAAATAGTTTCATAACTTGACTGTTAAAGTGTTTTAGGTGGTCATATATATAAGTATAGTTACTTTATATTGTGTTTCAACTTTAAAATACAATTTTGTTGCATTTTGATAACATTAAATTCATAAATATTACAATTTTATATGTTCATCACATGTTTTCAGTTTAACACTGTTTTTGATTATTTTAATTGACTTTTAATCAATTTACAGCTTTCTCTATTTAAAATAATTTGTTTGTCTTTGTCTAATTGACATTTACATATAGTTTTTATACTAATTCTATAATAATTAATTTTCACATAAAATCTGAGTGATTGGTCTCAACTCCAAAACCTTGGTTTTTTGTCATAACATTTATATATTTTTTATTTTAACTTACATCCTTTTTAATGATGTGTTCAAATCATTTAATACATTTATTTTATTTATATTATAAAGTATAATAATAGATCTTGTCCATTAATTCACAATAAATAGTTTTTTATACCCTATTCAGAGTTACATTTCTTAATATGTCATGACCTCATTTTGGTCATTTCTGAGATTATCTGTTTCTCTTATAGTACATTATCAGTTTTACACTGTTCTTCACTTAAACAATATATGGGGTTTCAGTCTTGGTCGTTTTTTCATGTTAATGATATTAATTATCGGACAATATTACAAAATTTTTTGGATTACTTGGGTTCGATACTGTTCATCTCACCTTCCTCTTATGATAATTTACTTTGCAATTAATTTCCTTTATGGAACGTTCTGTGACGTTACAATATGTACGTTTTACTGATGAAAATAGTGCATATTGTGCTTTGGAAGCAAATGGTAATGTGTATGAGGGTTACCACCTGAGAATTGATTTAGCTAACACGGAGGCTGAAGAAAAGCAGAGAACTAAAAAGAAAAAATTGAGTACTACAGTTAATAGTACCAGTACTGATAGAAAAATTAGAAGTAGGACTGGGAAAGTGCGTAAAAATTTTGGAACCAAACCTGAGATTAAGAAGATGAAAAACAGTTCTGATGATTATCAAGGGCGAACTGCATTAGCACGTAAGAAAAAAAGGAAGAAAGTCGGCAAGTATGTTGTTAAGAAGAAGGTAATAATGCAACAGCTAAATTATATGCATGGTCTTAAACAGAGACCTAAAATGAAAACCAGTGCCAGTAAAATGAAACAGCATAGAGAAGAATGTAAAGAAAGGAAAAGAAAACCGAGTCCTGACGTTTACTATCCTGGTATGGTAACTAAAGAGGTATCATTCAGATTCTTAGTTGACGCTAGTGAAAAGTTATAAATTATAAAGCAATTGTAAGAGTCAATAGAATACTAAATGAAATGTAGTAATTTTAACATTACTTAAACTAAAATGATAATTGTATAAACTATCAAGTAAAATACTAACGAAGTGTAGTAGTAACTATAATCTTCTTGATAACAAAATGTGTACTAAAAATTAGCGATAATTGTATTGACATAAGTGCATAGACAATATATGAATGCAACTGTAAGAACAATTAATATGGTTAGAATAAGATTGTTTAATATATGTGTTTAATCTAACAATTGAATGCGAACAATCAATAAAATTAGAATAGTGATATGTACATATATATGTGATACAAGTACCCTTAAAATTCAATTAAATAGTAAAATGATTGAGAAGTGACAATATGTAAAAGATGGACTATCAAAGGACATTAATAGCGAATTAATGTAGAAAACTTGATTAATTTATGTCTTTGAAATCTATAATATTATTTAGAATATCAAGATGTAATTGGTGAATTAGTAAAAAAAAAAAACTTATATAATAAAATACTGCAAAGTACTATAGAGTAAATTAATGTGAATATGATAACGAATAGTTAAATTAAAGGTTAACTTAATGATTAACATGTATTAAAGTTGTACAAGGAAAAGAGAGAATTCTAAAAATTTTACAGATATATAAAATTTATTGATATGATAAATGATACTAGTATTGAATAAAATCTGCTAAATTAATTTTGTAAATATTATAGGTCATGTAAGAAGTTGTATTAAATTAATGCTGAATGACGAATTTAAATTTAATGTCTAAAGGTTAGTTTGTAAGTATAATTTTATGTTAAATAAGGGTTGTAAGAAAAGAAAGCTAAATAAATATATATATATATATATATATATATATATATTATGTAACGTAACAAAGCTAAGGTTCCCGACGTTACGTAAAAACTTTGTCAACATAACTGAAAACAATGCCCAAGTTATGCCATAATTAAGTACAAGAGGGCCAATCTCACCTAAAAAATGCATTAATGATACCTAGTAAGGTTACTAGGTAATAAAATATTGAAAGTGTACCTAAATATAAAGTATGGAATGAGCAGTGTAAGAAGTAAACTATAAACACTATGTCTAATGAGATGAGTTTACTGTGGATGAGTTTGAATAATAGACTGTTCAATTAATATTTAATGTTTTATAAAATGTACCTGTTGTTGTGCTTTATCATGATATTGTGTTTACATGATATTTATTTGTGTTTTGTATGTAGTAAGTGTGGAGCCATTGCTTTAAGGAAGTACTAAGTAATGGGTACTCATTTCATTCATGTTAAACTTGTATTTAAGTAATTAAATACAAGTGTGTTTATTATGTATGGTATCATGTTAAATGTATTTACTTTAAATAATTGATGAAGATGTCTTAAAATAATATTTGTAAACTTGGCCAGGAAGACAGTAATTGTAGATAAATTGTCAAGTGGTCATTATAATTATGTTAAAAACCAATGAAGGATTCAATGACAAACTAAATAATAATAATGAATTGAAGTCAGGAAATTAAAATTGATATAATTGGCCATAAGCCAGTGACTCTTTGTACAGTAGGTCAGGTAAGAAAAATTAAATTAAAAACAAAAAATTATAACACAGGTAATAAAACCAATAGGCCTAAATTTAGTATTTTGTAAAAGGAAATTAATACCTTTTAAAATAAGTCAATTAAGAAGAAAATGTAATAAAATGTATACGGTTTAATGAGGCAGATTAAGTGAAAGTTTTATGTGATTTAGTGTAATTCCAAGCAGGGAGTATTTTATTAAATAAGTGTAAGAATATTTCCTAATTCTGGCTCTAGGATAACAAATATTATCCAATGACAGAAGAAGCAATGGTTGTTAGGGCAACAATATGCAAGAAATCTTATATTGAATGCAAGACATTCAATTGTTATATATAAACGAGGACAGTTCAGTCATTAAAAATCGTCAGAAAACCACAAAACCTCATGAATAAAATTACTACAAATCAACATTAAAATATAATCACTAATTAAAAAGACGGATTGGACAGCTTCCTAAACTATCGCTTTGAGAATATAAACTACCTATCTACAAAATTCAAATCAAAAACCTTAAGAAAAATGAACTAAACTTACCACCAAATGAGTTATAAAAGAAACCATAAATAAATGCAGATAATCCAGACCGGGAGAAGTTGAATTGAATGAATACCATACAACAAAAATCAAGGAGAATTAAATTTACCTACTGAACCTCACTTTTGACTGCAGAGCAAGAACTTAATACTACACTAATTCTATTGGGACCTGAGACCTCCAGAAACGGAAAAATCAGCGAAGATCAAGAACTGAACTTTCCATTACATCCCGGGACACTAACAACAACTTTTATTGAGAAGCTGGAGTTGGAAATATTCGAGCCGTTCTTCATCACTCGTAGATCTGACATCGTTAGTGGAATACGGCCTGAATGAGTATCTTGTAAACGCTTGGTAAAAACCTGCTTATGTTAATACTTTATATAATAAGATTTTAATTTAAATTGTAATACCTAGTAACCTGAATTTGCATTACCTGGCCTTACTAATAGTTAAAAGAATTACATGTACCCTGAGATAAGAGATAAACAGAAAATTATAATTAAATTGTAACATAAACCACGAGTTCAATAACAAATCAATTCGGTATTGTATGATCGATATGATGCTTTAATAACCGAAGAAAGCAACTGTTGGAAATTTAAAATAATATAAAATAAAGAATCCTTCTTGTATTTGACGAGTCTGTGTTATTGTAGAATAGTTATTGTATTTCGAATACGGTGTAATTTACAGGGAAAGAGTGATAAAAGCGTCAAGTGGAACAACTTAACCTATAAGAACGGGTCATTCGCTAATGACAGCGCTCGATTGCAGACAGCTGGAGAATACGGGAGAATAGAGAACTAACTTACTCTCTTCACACTCCGCTCTTTTCAATTTAGATAATACATAGTGACTAGGGTTGGAGAAAAATACTGAATTATTCATTATAATAACCATAATATAGTGTTTTTCCCTGGTAAAACACTTGATAACTAATTAACACAGGTCTATAATCAACAACCGAATAATATCCACAATATAATAAATATTTTTCCTTATAAATAGATTGAATTTGTTAATTTAAATTTTTAAATTAACTATAAACCCGCAACAGTAATTAAATAAGTAACACAGATCATAAACAGATTGAATTGGTTACAAATTGATGTCAACAACGTGGGGCTGGATTAGGAGAGAGTTTCGAAGAGTATAAGGAGTCTATAATTAACATCAATAGTAATCATTTTATTTGTAACAAATTGGCGCTCAACGAGTGGGCTTTAGTTAAGTAAAAAATCGACTATATCGCTATTACTTAACTGGAGCAGGCAACTATTAGAGGCACAGGAATGCATACAAGAGGTGTTTCTAAAAGGATGGCGAAGGACCAAGAAACGGAAGAAGATAGACGGGAAGAAGAAGCAGAGGTAGTTACAGACACCGAAATGGAACAACAGGCGGGCGATAAAGAGGAAGCCAGAGGAGGACTAAATTGGGAAATATTAATGGAATTAATGAGTAGCATGAAGGAGGATAATAAACAAACCAACGAGAGAAACAAACAAATGTTAGAAAAGCTTGAAGAAAACTCAGAAAAGCTAGAAAACAAAATAGACAGTATTAAAGAAGATTCCAAGAAACAAAAGGAAGAATTAAATAAAAAATTTGACGAAAATTCAGAAAAGCTAGAAAATAAAATAGACAGTATAAATGAAAGTTCAGAAAAGCTAGAAAACAAAATAGACAATATTTACGAAAACTCAAAAGAACAAAACGAAATTTTGAGTGAGAATTTAATCAAACTAATGAATGAGAAGTTTGACAAAAATAAAGAGGAAACTGATGAGAATAACCGGCTGATAAATGAAAGCTTAAACCAAATTAATGAAAGGTTTGACAGGAACGATGAGAGCTTAAAGCAGATTCAGGAAAATAACAAACAAATAGACGGGACAATTGAAAACAGTAATAAGGATTTGCGGCAAATTATAAATGAACAAAACCAAGCGTTGAGGGAAGTCATCAATGAAAGGATTGCAAATGTCAATGAAACACTTAAGGGTGGATGATTATGAAAAGGAAGTAAGACAGCAAATAACTGAAACTAAGGTAGGTCTAGAAAAGACGGATGAAACCATCATACAACTCAGAGTGGAAGTAGAGGCCAAAATAAACCAAATAGGAAACCATAACAATACTAGAGTAAAGGAGATACAAGCGAAAACTCAAGAAAAATTAAACAAAGTACGAATCAACATAGCCGGAAGAATAGAACGGGTTAACAATGAAATGAAGACAATGGAAATAAGGCAAAAACGTCAAAGGAAATTAATGAATACACGGGAAGGATTGGAGATGATTAAAAGGGGATTAGTTAAGCTGCAGAATATACCAATTACGGAACCAAACGAAGTAAGGCAATTAAGAAACTCTAAACGAACCACAATTGAATTCCTAGATAGATAAGACGGACCGAAAAAGCCAAAACTAACCGAGGAGCATGGAGGACTTCTGGAGATTATGTATGAACCATTCGAACGATTAAGAAACAGTACGGAAGAATCAGCTCGTAAGACGATGGTAAGCTTAGCATAAATGAAAATTTTATAGCGACAAGATGGAAGAACCAGATGATAGTGAGATAAGTCACAAGGACGGAAATAATTCTACACACAAGAGCAATCCGAACAATCAGTACAGAGGAAATAATGGACCACAGTTAAACAGATTCCAAACAGAATATAGAGAAAAGGGACGGATTTTATGGATACAGAATCAAGCAAATCAAAGGAAAATAACGAGAAACTAATTAAATTATATTAAACTAACTATTAAATGAAATAAACTAATTACACGATACTTCAGAGAAATTATGTGGAGTCAATTTTAAAACCACAAAATTCAAAAATAAGTAAGAACACCTTACTATATAATTCAGAAGAAATTATTTTAAACTAATGAACATAAAAGAAGAGAAACAAGGGTTAGAAATGAGTTAGATGAAGGAAGAATATGCCATACAATTTATGATAAGGAGGAGATGCAGTGTTTAATCGCAGAAGTAAATGGGAGTGAATTAAAAATAGTAAAATACGTATGCTAAAGAATAATTAATTGACAGCACACGGAACTAAGAAGAATTTAAGATGAATATTGAACAGCTTTAACTACTATACTGGTGAATAATATGATAAATGGAACTACAGAACAACAAGATAAATAAGTTAAGAAAAGTATTAGGATACCTCAGAAATAATAGTAATCATCCCTTGAATATAAGTTTGTAGCGAAGGAGCTACCTTATAGGTAATAATTATATATATTATGTTGTGATAGTGCAACATTTATTTTTTTCTGGACAGAGATGAAGTTCCTCTGATCTCAGAAGATATAGTTAGGGAAACGGCAGAGTAATGGAAGCCAATAGTGCCCCTCTGATTCCGTACCAGCTATGATATTAGGGAAAATGTTAGGGAAATATAGTATTTTAGGGATTATACACCAAGCGAGGTAATTAAATATAAATATGATAATAAGAAATGATGGCGTAATAAGCTAGAAGAAGTTATGAGTTCCAGAGAAAAGGACAGGTCTACAACTGAGGGAGGTACCAGTAGAGAATTAATGACAAGATATACCAGGAGTATCAACACAGTTTTCCAGTGCAATTAAAAGTTTAAAGAATAGAAAGAGAAAATAAACCCCAAAGAACCCATTGAATTGCGGATTAAAACAGAAACAATGAAAAACTGAAACCATTATAACTTAATAAATTTATTTAAATAAATATTCCAAAGTATGAAGAAACTATAAGTTTATTTTAACTAAACTTTATTCAGCCAAAATAAACTTCTTTCGGAGGAGGAGTATTATGTAACGTAACAAAGCTAAGGTTCCCGACATTACATAAAAACTTTGTCAACATAACTGAAAACAATGCCTAAGTTATGCCATAATTAAGTACAAGAGGGCCAATCTCACCTAAAAAATGCATTAGTGATACCTAGGAAGGTTACTAGGTAATAAAATATTGAAAGTGTACCTAAATATAAAATATGGAATGAGCAGTGTAAGAAGTAAACTATAAACACTGTGTCTAATGAGATGAGTTTACTGTGGATGAGTTTGAATAATAGACTGTTCAATTAATATTTAATGTTTTATAAAATGTACCTGTTGTTGTGCTTTATCATGATATTGTGTTTACATGATATTTATTTGTGTTTTGTATGTAGTAAGTGTGGAGCCATTGCTTTAAGGAAGTACTAAGTAATGGGTACTCATTTCATTCATGTTAAACTTGTATTTAAGTAATTAAATACAAGTGTGTTTATTATGTATGGTATCATGTTAAATGTATTTACTTTAAATAATTGATGAAGATGTCTTAAAATAATATTTGTAAACTTGGCCAGGAAGACAGTAATTGTAGATAAATTGTCAAGTGGTCATTATAATTATGTTAAAAACCAATGAAGGATTCAATGACAAACTAAATAATAATAATGAATTGAAGTCAGGAAATTAAAATTGATATAATTGGCCATAAGCCAGTGACTCTTTGTACAGTAGGTCAGGTAAGAAAAATTAAATTAAAAACAAAAAATTATAACACAGGTAATAAAACCAATAGGCCTAAATTTAGTATTTTGTAAAAGGAAATTAATACCTTTTAAAATAAGTCAATTAAGAAGAAAATGTAATAAAATGTATACGGTTTAATGAGGCAGATTAAGTGAAAGTTTTATGTGATTTAGTGTAATTCCAAGCAGGGAGTATTTTATTAAATAAGTGTAAGAATATTTCCTAATTCTGGCTCTAGGATAACAAATATTATCCAATGACAGAAGAAGCAATGGTTGTTAGGGCAACAATATGCAAGAAATCTTATATTGAATGCAAGACATTCAATTGTTATATATAAACGAGGACAGTTCAGTCATTAAAAATCGTCAGAAAACCACAAAACCTCATGAATAAAATTACTACAAATCAACATTAAAATATAATCACTAATTAAAAAGACGGATTGGACAGCTTCCTAAACTATCGCTTTGAGAATATAAACTACCTATCTACAAAATTCAAATCAAAAACCTTAAGAAAAATGAACTAAACTTACCACCAAATGAGTTATAAAAGAAACCATAAATAAATGCAGATAATCCAGACCGGGAGAAGTTGAATTGAATGAATACCATACAACAAAAATCAAGGAGAATTAAATTTACCTACTGAACCTCACTTTTGACTGCAGAGCAAGAACTTAATACTACACTAATTCTATTGGGACCTGAGACCTCCAGAAACGGAAAAATCAGCGAAGATCAAGAACTGAACTTTCCATTACATCCCGGGACACTAACAACAACTTTTATTGAGAAGCTGGAGTTGGAAATATTCGAGCCGTTCTTCATCACTCGTAGATCTGACATCGTTAGTGGAATACGGCCTGAATGAGTATCTTGTAAACGCTTGGTAAAAACCTGCTTATGTTAATACTTTATATAATAAGATTTTAATTTAAATTGTAATACCTAGTAACCTGAATTTGCATTACCTGGCCTTACTAATAGTTAAAAGAATTACATGTACCCTGAGATAAGAGATAAACAGAAAATTATAATTAAATTGTAACATAAACCACGAGTTCAATAACAAATCAATTCGGTATTGTATGATCGATATGATGCTTTAATAACCGAAGAAAGCAACTGTTGGAAATTTAAAATAATATAAAATAAAGAATCCTTCTTGTATTTGACGAGTCTGTGTTATTGTAGAATAGTTATTGTATTTCGAATACGGTGTAATTTACAGGGAAAGAGTGATAAAAGCGTCAAGTGGAACAACTTAACCTATAAGAACGGGTCATTCGCTAATGACAGCGCTCGATTGCAGACAGCTGGAGAATACGGGAGAATAGAGAACTAACTTACTCTCTTCACACTCCGCTCTTTTCAATTTAGATAATACATAGTGACTAGGGTTGGAGAAAAATACTGAATTATTCATTATAATAACCATAATATAGTGTTTTTCCCTGGTAAAACACTTGATAACTAATTAACACAGGTCTATAATCAACAACCGAATAATATCCACAATATAATAAATATTTTTCCTTATAAATAGATTGAATTTGTTAATTTAAATTTTTAAATTAACTATAAACCCGCAACAGTAATTAAATAAGTAACACAGATCATAAACAGATTGAATTGGTTACAAATTGATGTCAACAACGTGGGGCTGGATTAGGAGAGAGTTTCGAAGAGTATAAGGAGTCTATAATTAACATCAATAGTAATCATTTTATTTGTAACAAATTGGCGCTCAACGAGTGGGCTTTAGTTAAGTAAAAAATCGACTATATCGCTATTACTTAACTGGAGCAGGCAACTATTAGAGGCACAGGAATGCATACAAGAGGTGTTTCTAAAAGGATGGCGAAGGACCAAGAAACGGAAGAAGATAGACGGGAAGAAGAAGCAGAGGTAGTTACAGACACCGAAATGGAACAACAGGCGGGCGATAAAGAGGAAGCCAGAGGAGGACTAAATTGGGAAATATTAATGGAATTAATGAGTAGCATGAAGGAGGATAATAAACAAACCAACGAGAGAAACAAACAAATGTTAGAAAAGCTTGAAGAAAACTCAGAAAAGCTAGAAAACAAAATAGACAGTATTAAAGAAGATTCCAAGAAACAAAAGGAAGAATTAAATAAAAAATTTGACGAAAATTCAGAAAAGCTAGAAAATAAAATAGACAGTATAAATGAAAATTCAGAAAAGCTAGAAAATAAAATAGACAGTATAAATGAAAGTTCAGAAAAGCTAGAAAACAAAATAGACAATATTTACGAAAACTCAAAAGAACAAAACGAAATTTTGAGTGAGAATTTAATCAAACTAATGAATGAGAAGTTTGACAAAAATAAAGAGGAAACTGATGAGAATAACCGGCTGATAAATGAAAGCTTAAACCAAATTAATGAAAGGTTTGACAGGAACGATGAGAGCTTAAAGCAGATTCAGGAAAATAACAAACAAATAGACGGGACAATTGAAAACAGTAATAAGGATTTGCGGCAAATTATAAATGAACAAAACCAAGCGTTGAGGGAAGTCATCAATGAAAGGATTGCAAATGTCAATGAAACACTTAAGGGTGGATGATTATGAAAAGGAAGTAAGACAGCAAATAACTGAAACTAAGGTAGGTCTAGAAAAGACGGATGAAACCATCATACAACTCAGAGTGGAAGTAGAGGCCAAAATAAACCAAATAGGAAACCATAACAATACTAGAGTAAAGGAGATACAAGCGAAAACTCAAGAAAAATTAAACAAAGTACGAATCAACATAGCCGGAAGAATAGAACGGGTTAACAATGAAATGAAGACAATGGAAATAAGGCAAAAACGTCAAAGGAAATTAATGAATACACGGGAAGGATTGGAGATGATTAAAAGGGGATTAGTTAAGCTGCAGAATATACCAATTACGGAACCAAACGAAGTAAGGCAATTAAGAAACTCTAAACGAACCACAATTGAATTCCTAGATAGATAAGACGGACCGAAAAAGCCAAAACTAACCGAGGAGCATGGAGGACTTCTGGAGATTATGTATGAACCATTCGAACGATTAAGAAACAGTACGGAAGAATCAGCTCGTAAGACGATGGTAAGCTTAGCATAAATGAAAATTTTATAGCGACAAGATGGAAGAACCAGATGATAGTGAGATAAGTCACAAGGACGGAAATAATTCTACACACAAGAGCAATCCGAACAATCAGTACAGAGGAAATAATGGACCACAGTTAAACAGATTCCAAACAGAATATAGAGAAAAGGGACGGATTTTATGGATACAGAATCAAGCAAATCAAAGGAAAATAACGAGAAACTAATTAAATTATATTAAACTAACTATTAAATGAAATAAACTAATTACACGATACTTCAGAGAAATTATGTGGAGTCAATTTTAAAACCACAAAATTCAAAAATAAGTAAGAACACCTTACTATATAATTCAGAAGAAATTATTTTAAACTAATGAACATAAAAGAAGAGAAACAAGGGTTAGAAATGAGTTAGATGAAGGAAGAATATGCCATACAATTTATGATAAGGAGGAGATGCAGTGTTTAATCGCAGAAGTAAATGGGAGTGAATTAAAAATAGTAAAATACGTATGCTAAAGAATAATTAATTGACAGCACACGGAACTAAGAAGAATTTAAAATGAATATTGAACAGCTTTAACTACTATACTGGTGAATAATATGATAAATGGAACTACAGAACAACAAGATAAATAAGTTAAGAAAAGTATTAGGATACCTCAGAAATAATAGTAATCATCCCTTGAATATAAGTTTGTAGCGAAGGAGCTACCTTATAGGTAATAATTATATATATTATGTTGTGATAGTGCAACATTTATTTTTTTCTGGACAGAGATGAAGTTCCTCTGATCTCAGAAGATATAGTTAGGGAAACGGCAGAGTAATGGAAGCCAATAGTGCCCCTCTGATTCCGTACCAGCTATGATATTAGGGAAAATGTTAGGGAAATATAGTATTTTAGGGATTATACACCAAGCGAGGTAATTAAATATAAATATGATAATAAGAAATGATGGCGTAATAAGCTAGAAGAAGTTATGAGTTCCAGAGAAAAGGACAGGTCTACAACTGAGGGAGGTACCAGTAGAGAATTAATGACAAGATATACCAGGAGTATCAACACAGTTTTCCGGTGCAATTAAAAGTTTAAAGAATAGAAAGAGAAAATAAACCCCAAAGAACCCATTGAATTGCGGATTAAAACAGAAACAATGAAAAACTGAAACCATTATAACTTAATAAATTTATTTAAATAAATATTCCAAAGTATGAAGAAACTATAAGTTTATTTTAACTAAACTTTATTCAGCCAAAATAAACTTCTTTCGGAGGAGGAGTATTATGTAACGTAACAAAGCTAAGGTTCCCGACATTACATAAAAACTTTGTCAACATAACTGAAAACAATGCCTAAGTTATGCCATAATTAAGTACAAGAGGGCCAATCTCACCTAAAAAATGCATTAGTGATACCTAGGAAGGTTACTAGGTAATAAAATATTGAAAGTGTACCTAAATATAAAATATGGAATGAGCAGTGTAAGAAGTAAACTATAAACACTGTGTCTAATGAGATGAGTTTACTGTGGATGAGTTTGAATAATAGACTGTTCAATTAATATTTAATGTTTTATAAAATGTACCTGTTGTTGTGCTTTATCATGATATTGTGTTTACATGATATTTATTTGTGTTTTGTATGTAGTAAGTGTGGAGCCATTGCTTTAAGGAAGTACTAAGTAATGGGTACTCATTTCATTCATGTTAAACTTGTATTTAAGTAATTAAATACAAGTGTGTTTATTATGTATGGTATCATGTTAAATGTATTTACTTTAAATAATTGATGAAGATGTCTTAAAATAATATTTGTAAACTTGGCCAGGAAGACAGTAATTGTAGATAAATTGTCAAGTGGTCATTATAATTATGTTAAAAACCAATGAAGGATTCAATGACAAACTAAATAATAATAATGAATTGAAATCAGGAAATTAAAATTGATATAATTGGCCATAAGCCAGTGACTCTTTGTACAGTAGGTCAGGTAAGAAAAATTAAATTAAAAACACAGGTAATAAAACCAATAGGCCTAAATTTAGTATTTTGTAAAAGGAAATTAATTCCTTTTAAAATAAGTCAATTAAGATGAAAATGTAGTAAAATGTATACGGTTTAATGAGGCAGATTAAGTGAAAGTTTTATGTGATTTAGTGTAATTCCAAGCAGGGAGTATTTTATTAAATAAGTGTAAGAATATTTCCTAATTCTGGCTCTAGGATAACAAATATTATCCAATGATAGACGAAGCAATGGTTGTTAGGGCAACAAAATGCAAGAAATCCTATATTGAATGCAAGACATTCAATTGTTATATATAAACAGGACAGTTCAGTCATTAAAAATCGTCAGAAAACCACAAAACCTCATGAATAAAATTACTACAAATCAACATTAAAATATAATCACTAATTAAAAAGACGGATTGGACAGCTTCCTAAACTATCGCTTTGAGAATATAAACTACCTATCTACAAAATTCAAATCAAAAACCTTAAGAAAAATGAACTAAACTTACCACCAAATGAGTTATAAAAGAAACCATAAATAAATGCAGATAATCCAGACCGGGAGAAGTTGAATTGAATGAATACCATACAACAAAAATCAAGGAGAATTAAATTTACCTACTGAACCTCACTTTTGACTGCAGAGCAAGAACTTAATACTACACTAATTCTATTGGGACCTGAGACCTCCAGAAACGGAAAAATCAGCGAAGATCAAGAACTGAACTTTCCATTACATCCCGGGACACTAACAACAACTTTTATTGAGAAACTGGAGTTGGAAATATTCGAGCCGTTCTTCATCACTCGTAGATCTGACATCGTTAGTGGAACACGGCCTGAATGAGTATCTTGTAAACGCTTGGTAAAAACCTGCTTATGTTAATACTTTATATAATAAGATTTTAATTTAAATTGTAATACCTAGTAACCTGAATTTGCATTACCTGGCCTTACTAATAGTTAAAAGAATTACATGTACCCTGAGATAAGAGATAAACAGAAAATTATAATTAAATTGTAACATAAACCACGAGTTCAATAACAAATCGATTCGGTATTGTATGATCGATATGATGCTTTAATAACTGAAGAAAGCAACTGTTGGAAATTAAAAATAATATAAAATAAAGAATCCTTCTTGTATTTGACGAGTCTGTGTTATTGTAGAATAGTTATTGTACTTCAAATAGGGTGTAATTTACAGGGAAAGAAAGTGATAGAAGCGTCAAGTGGAACAACTTAACCTATAAGAACGGGTCATTCGCTAATGACAGCGCTCGATTGCAGACAGCTGGAGAATACGGGAGAATAGAGAACTAACTTACTCTCTTCACACTCTGCTCTTTTCAATTTAGATAATACATAGTGACTAGGGTTGGAGAAAAATACTGAATTATTCATTATAATAACCATAATATAGCGTTTTTCCCTGGTAAAACACTTGATAACTAATTAACACAGGTCTATAATCAACAACCGAATAATATCCACAATATAATAAATATTTTTCCTTATAAATAGATTGAATTTGTTAATTTAAATTTTTAAATTAACTATAAACCCGCAACAGTAATTAAATAAGTAACACAGATCATAAACAGATTGAATTGGTTACAAATTGACGTCAACAACGTGGGGCTGGATTAGGAGAGAGTTTTGAAGAGTATAAGGAGTCTATTATTAACATCAATAGTAATCATTTTATTTGTAACAATATATATATATATATATATATTGTAACGTTACATAACCCATGCCCAAATATGATAACACAATCACCCCACTCTAAAAGTCAGAAATGGGTATTATGTACCTAGCTATAAAAAACTTTGTACTACAAAATTCTGTAAACAATAACAACGTGAAATATAGTGTACAAAGTGAGATATAATGTACATAGTGAGAGTGTAAACTTTTAAAAAAAGAGCATCTCACAGATTTATACTGTAGATGAAAAAACAATCAATTGTAGCAGTGGACTATATTGCTGCTGACAAATTTTGTATTTTTTTGTATTTTGTATAATTTGTATTGTGTAGGCCATAAAGGTCTTGTACCTAGGTATAATTTTTGTGTTTAATATAATAATTGTGTTTAAATATAAGATAACCCAGGGTTAAATATAAAATAATAATAATAATATAAAATACTACTATGTTAGAAAGATGGCATAGGAAAAATAGTCTAGAGTAAGGATACATTCAGTAAAGGATAAATTATAAATAAATCAAATTAAAAGAGATTAAAATATAAAATTACCAATGTACAAGCTTAAGGAAAAATATAAAGAAAAACCTTAAATAAATTAAATTGGATTATGAACAAAATTTAAAAAGGATTATTTTTCTAAAAAGAAGAAATAAATTTATAATAATTAATAATAGCCTATATACTAAAAAGTATATAGATTCACCAATAAAAAACCATAAAAAATCTTGGTTACTACGAGTAACCAACTAACAAGATTTGGAATTAATTGTTAAAACGATTGGGAAGTGAACGTTTTGAAATGTAATGCCTATTAAAATTCAAGAAATTAATGAATACTTTTTGGAATAATTAGTGCGAAATTTAATAAAATTGACGAGTGATGTACACCTTATATTAGAACTCCTTCAAGTATAACCATTCATGACCTTAATTTGATGAATCTTTGAAAAATCCAACTACCAGTTCCAGGCCTAGTCTTACTGCACATCGATATTTTGGTGAGATCGTATCCAAGTAAATTTAACTAAATTACAATTCAACTATAACTTCTAACACTAGAAACAGCACCATGTATTTAACACTTCAGGAAAAGAGGTGAAACAAACAAATTTTGTATTTTTTTGTATTTTGTATAATTTGTATTGTGTAGGCCATAAAGGTCTTGTACCTAGGTATAATTTTTGTGTTTAATATAATAATTGTGTTTAAATATAAGATAACCCAGGGTTAAATATAAAATAATAATAATAATAATATAAAATACTACTATGTTAGAAAGATGGCATAGGAAAAATAGTCTAGAGTAAGGATACATTCAGTAAAGGATAAATTATAAATAAATCAAATAAAAGAGATTAAAATATAAAATTACCAATGTACAAGCTTAAGGAAAAATATAAAGAAAAACCTTAAATAAATTAAATTGGATTATGAACAAAATTTAAAAAGGATTATTTTTCTAAAAAGAAGAAATAAATTTATAATAATTAATAATAGCCTATATACTAAAAAGTATATAGATTCACCAATAAAAAACCATAAAAAATCTTGGTTACTACGAGTAACCAACTAACAAGATTTGGAATTAATTGTTAAAACGATTGGGAAGTGAACGTTTTGAAATGTAATGCCTATTAAAATTCAAGAAATTAATGAATACTTTTTGGAATAATTAGTGCGAAATTTAATAAAATTGGCAAGTGATGTACACCTTATATTAGAACTCCTTCAAGTATAACCATTCATGACCTTAATTTGATGAATCTTTGAAAAATCCAACTACCAGTTCCAGGCCTAGTCTTACTGCACATCGATATTTTGGTGAGATCGTATCCAAGTAAATTTAACTAAATTACAACTCAACTATAACTTCTAACACTAGAAACAGCACCATGTATTTAACACTTCAGGAAAAGAGGTGAAACAAACTTTATTATTTTTTGTTAACCAAAAAATCTGCATAATGGATTCTTGTGAATTGCAGGCCGACATTAAATAATTTTTGTGTATAGTGAAGGAACGTAACCTGCGATCTGGCGGATAAACTCGGAACTACATACTGCAAAATATAATCTATTAATTAATGTAAAGCTTGGTATTAAATTATTCATTTCTGACAGTCTCATAGTACAAAGAACTCAAAAATAACCCTGGGAAATTAATAAATTAATTCTTTATTGTTTTATATTTTATAAAAGATAAAAATATTTGTTATACATTCTATGTTTACAAAATAAGATCGAACTAATGTTGTGTTGACAGTGAGAATCGATTATACCTTTCTGTTTTGGGAGAAGATAAAAAACATTGTATTTATTAAATAAATACAATGAATACTTTGTTATTTGAATAAAATGTGTATTATTTTCAGTAGAGGGTAGTTGTTTACAGATTGTCAGGAGACAGAGAAGAGAACGGACAACCAGAAAATATTACATACCAAGGGTGTTAATTTAACCTCCAATGTGTATGTAAACGTCAAAATCAGCTGGTCTCATGAGCGAAAAAATTTAAATTAAGTAATTGCATGCCAAGAGGATAATACTTTTTGCACTCTCTCTCCTAACTACGGTCAAACAACTTCATTGAATTCTCCCAAATCAAATCTAAGGGAAAAATCAGCATAATCACACACTCTCGATTACTTTTTTTTGAAACTTTAAACATAATTTATAACAAATTCTGTGACAATCGCAAGAGTGACGATAAGATCAAACGATACTATCCGATCATTCCCCGCGAGACGTTACAATATATATATATATATTGTAACGCAACAGAAATGCGGTCCCCGACGTTACATAAAGAAAACTATTAAAATAGAATAGGGAAGTAAATATTTATATCCCACACTAATAAAAGGGTCAGATAAATAAATTTATCATTGTATAAAAATAATAAGAATGCAAGGTAGTAATAGTAATAAAAAATAAGAATGTAATAAAGATAATAGTGATAAGTCTCAATGTTCAGTGAGAGGTAAATAAATAAAAAACATTGATAAAAGTTGTAAGAAAGAAAACTAACATTGACTATTTTAAAGTAATTGATGATATGAAAATAGATAAGAATGAATCAATAAGGTACGATAGAGAGTATAACAACTAATCACCGTACGCAGTGGGTTAACCTCTAAATTTCATTTGTCTTGGAACTGCAGCGCTTGTTGCGGACTTCTTAGATATCAAAGAGAGGAGAATTGCATACAAAATTTCTCTAATTCTCTGCAAGTCAGAATAGGCCTGAGCGGAATTTTTGAATAACACCCTAAATACATAAGTCTCATTCACACCAACACTTTTAGATTAAATAGAGAGATAAGGTAGTCATAATTAACTATATTGCTATATCTAATAAACCAAGATATATAAGAAATTGGCATATTAAATAACCAAAGAGAGGAAGAAAAGAGAGGTACGTACAAGGTTATTACAAAGTGGCGCTCAACTAGTGTAGGGCTTAAGTTAAGTAAAACTATAATTATATAAATATTACTTAACTAGAGCAGGCAACCGTGGGAGACTAAAAATGCATAATACCAGAGGTAGATCAAAGATGAGGGCAGAAGACACGGAGAAGGAAGAAGGTGGACAAGAACAAGAAATAGAAGTAGTCACAGAAAGTGAAATAGAACAACAGGCAAACGATAAAAAAGAAACTGAAATAAGTATGGACACGGAAAGAGAAACAGTTGAAGAAGATGCCCAAGGGGACCAAATAGATAAAGCGGGAGCCAGAGAAGTACCAAGTTGACAGGAGATGATGAAATTTATGGCAGAACAATTTAAGAAACAGGAGGAAAACTCAAAGAGACAGGAGGAAAAATTCGATAAAATAAATGAGGAAATTAAGGAAAATAAGGAAACCTCAAAATTAATGAATGAAGGTTTAATCCAAATTAACAAAAGGTTCGATAGGAACAATGAGAGTATAAAACAAATGAAGGAAGAAATCCTGCAAATAAACGAAGAAAATTTATGGCAGATTAACGAAAGAATTGAAAATATCCACGTGACAATTAACCAAAAGGTGGACAAAAATAATGAGGAAAGGAAACTAGAAATAGCTGAAACAAATGAGAAGTTAGAAAAAACTAACGAAACAGTAATACAGGTTCGTGAGGAATTACAAAATACAATTAATGACATACAAAATGAGAATAAAACAATGTTCGAAGAAATCCAACAGGAGGCTG
The DNA here is from genome assembly GCA_034769895.1 of Magicicada septendecula. NCBI lineage: Eukaryota > Metazoa > Arthropoda > Insecta > Hemiptera > Cicadidae > Magicicada > Magicicada septendecula. The sequence continues at coordinate 747,525,191 of CM068367.1, read as the reverse complement.
TCGGAAAATATGAGAAAATTAAACAAGAAGTACATCAGATACGGAAGGAGAATAAGGAAGGGATTACGCAAGTTCAGACAGACATGGGTGAGCAACTGGAAAGAGTATATGGTAATTTAAACAATATGGAAGGTCAAATTAATAAAAATAAAAATAAAATCGAGGAAATTAGTAGACGCGAATTACAGATACAAGAAGAAGTAGATTCATGGCGGGATAGAACATGCCAGCACAATCATGTAACTAATCACCGGGAATCAATCAATTTCCGGAATTATAAACATAACCCAATGGAATTTTTAAAAAGGTTGGAAGAGTTGGTCACACGAAATAGAGAGAAACGTTGGAGTATCATACGCGGTATGATTGATGACACATTTAAGGATACGTACGACAATTGGTGGACGGCGGTGCGTCCGGATATACTGGACATGACCGAATTCAAAAAGCAATTCAGAGAAAAATATTGGTAGGAGTCGACCCAGAATATGGTCAGGAATAATTTGAGCAACGGTCGATACGAAGCAAACGTAGGACAGTCTCCTACATCATACTTCCTTGGAAAAGTATGCATGGCACGTAATTTAGAGCCCAGAATTCCAGAGGAATGTTTAGTGATACAGCTATCCTACCATTATGAGGAAGGAATAAAGAACACACGTATGTGTAGCCAAATTAAAACAATTCCAGCCATGGCCAAATTCCTTGAGAATTATGAACATGAAACTCATTATCAAAGGAACAGAGTACTAAATTCTAAATACCATAAATATAATAGTAACGACCAACAAACAATTCCCATAGTAATGATCACAATCAACCAAATCAGAACGGTAACACGAATAGAATATCGAACAATCACCCGAATAATAATCAAAGGAATTATAATTATCGTGGCAATAATCATTATAATTACCGCGATAGTCGTAATAATAGAGGAGATGGGGACAACCGACCCAATAATTATAGACACAATGTTAATTATATATATTCCAGACCTCAAAACAATCATAGACGGTATTACCCGAGGACACACCAATATAACAATTATTATAATCAATCCCGGCGTGAAGACAATTACCAAAACGAAAGAAATTATAGGATAACGGAACATAATACAGAGGACAGACTCGAACCTTTACAAAATCAACCTCAGAACTCACTGGAAAATAGAGAAGACAAGGGAAGCCCTCATTTAAACTAATAGAGGCAGTGAGAAATAAAGAATACCCTTCACTGAACCGTAATCTTGGGGAACAACGACTTACAAATAGACCTACAAATGACAATACCATAACTATAATCACTAACCATTATTTAAAAAATATTAGAGAAGATTTATTGGAAGAGGATAATAATCATGTACACAGTAATAGTAATAATGAAATTATATATGTAATAGCTAAATTAAATGGAATACAATCCACAATTATGATAGATACGGGATCCAACATCTCGTTAATAGATAGTAATGAACTGGAAAAAATACAGAGAGAAGGCCAGTTACCTATACCCACCTTACCTGTGAATAATGTAATAATTATTGGAGCCACTGGACGGCAAAACAAAACTGTTAAAAAACAAGTATTGCTCGATCTCACCAATAATAATGTCACTATACCAATAGGGTTCTTAGTCGCAACGGGAGTACCGTTCAACGTATTGATTGGACGCGATATATTGCGACAACATTCAGCAGTAATTGACTTACATAAAGGAATAGTATCATTAACATCCGAAGAAGGAATGTGGACAGCAGAATTAGTAGACGCTAATAGAACCGTTCCAGTTAACGACAAATGTCAGGTCATAAAAAGTTATTTTTGTAAGAACAATAAATTACAAGAAGCCATCCAATATGAGGACGACGATCCAGAACTATGGCAGAGTAAGTTGGAAGAGATACGAGAATTCCAAAGAGAAAAACTTGTCAACAAATAAGTAAGGTACAGGACGAAAATTTAATTAAAATATATAATAGATACAAACACATATTCTCCAACGCTCCATGTAAAGTAAAAGGCTACCATTGTGAAATAAATTTTAAAAAACCGGTGGACTTTCGTAGAAAATCCTACCCGATAGCATATTCAATAAAAAACGAAGTTCGGGAAGAAATAAATCGTATGATTAAGGATGACATAATAGAATACAGTCAATCACCCTATACCAGTCCCATAGTGGCAATCCCGAAAAAGAACGGAAAGGTGAGAATTTGCCTGGACGCTAGGGAAATAAATAAAATGATCATCAATGATAGGACTTCCCTGGTGAGATCGAAGAAATCTTAAAAAAATTCCACGGCACCAAATACATTAGTACTTGGGATACAGTATGCGGATACTGGCAGGTTGAGTTGCACCCAAATAGTAGAAAATATATGGCGTTCCTTTTTGACGGAAGGAACTATCAATTTAAAAGGCTACCTTTCGGATTAATTAATTCTGTTGCTATATTCGTAAAATGTATGGACCAGATATTGGGACAAGAAACTCTACAATTCACTACAGTCTACGTAGATGACTTACTAATCACTTCTTCACATTGGGATGAACATTGCGAGAGGGTAGAACAAGTACTGAGAAAGCTGTCTGAAAATAATATAACACTCAAATTAAACAAATCTAAATTTATTGCTAACCAAGTAAAGTTCTTAGGGTTTAATTTGACAGAGACGGGCATCATGCCTTCAACAGAGAAAGTAGAAGCAATTCAACAGTTCCCTACTCCAAAAAATAGAAAACAGTTACAATCCTTCCTTGGAATTTGTAACTATTACCGCAAATTCCAAGATAATTATTCGGAAATAACTGCTAAATTCCAAAAACAACTATCATCCAAGGACAAATGGGCATGGGGACCAGAACAAGATAAAGTTCTACAAATAATCAAAGAAAAATTTCTAGAGACCGTTATGTTGCACCACCCTGACTTTAATAAACACTTTTATCTAAATTGTGATGCAAGCAATGTCAGTTTAGGAGCCACTTTATATCAAGAAGATGGAGAAGGACATCACATGGTAATTATTTCGCCAGCCAAGTGCTAAACAACTGCGAGCGCAACTATAATGTTACCGAAAGGGAGCTGCTGAGTGTAGTTTACGCATGCAATAAGTTCAGAACTTATATACTTGGATACCCAGTGACCGTAAGGAGTGATCACAAATCAATATCATTCCTAAAACGATGTAAGCTCAGTCATGGTCGGTTAACTAGATGGGTCCTTGCACTGCAAGAATATCACATTAATTGGGAATATATACCTGGAAGGAGGAACATAGCAGCCGATATCTTGTCCCGAATAAACATACAAGACCAATCGTTCGATGGAGAAAAGGAACAAATTGCCAAAGTGTACAATATTATTAAGAGTAGGGAGGATTTAGAAACAATAACAAACGAAATTAATCAACATCAAAAATTGGATCCCAAATTAGTAAACATACGCCAGAAGGTGCAAAATGCTGATGAAATTATTACAAAATATTACTGTATACATGATGATAGATTATTTATTAAAGTTACCCCTAATCAAATAAACTGGAAATTAGTAATTCCCACAGCTGTGGAAAACAAATTAATCTTGGATTACCATGAAAGATATGGACACATGGGAGCCATAAAAATCGTCAAAGCCCTGGAAGAACAAGTGTACATAAAAAATATAAACAGAAAGGTGCAAAAATCAATCCAAGCATGTCACATCTGCCAGATGGTTAAACATAACAATGAGAAGAAGGAGGGAGTAATGATCCCTATTACATCCAAACATAAGCTGGAGAAAGTATTCCTGGATATATGTGGACCGTTCCCACGCAGTGGAGGGAACCATAGATATAAATTTATCATTATTATTTTTGACCATTTTTATAAATATACTAAACTTTATGCTATCAGCAGAGCCACTACCAAGAAAATTCTGGAGATAGTCATTGGACTATTACATAATAGAGATTGGTAAACCTTCATCCATTATCACCGATCATGGTACGCAGTTCAAGGGAAGCAAATGGAGAAATAGTCTTCTAAAACACGGCATTAGAACATATAAGACTTCAGTCTACCACCCCAGCAGCAATCCTGCGGAGCGTGTATTGAGGAAAGTTGGCAGAATACTCCGAACTTACTGTCATGACCAACAGAGGAGGTGGCACGAATACTTGTCACTTACTGAAGAATTTCTTAATATATCTGACCATCAATCCATTGAAAATACCCCCTATACTGTTATGTTTGAAAAGCTTCCATCTAGGGAAATCCAGGATATCATCAATTTTCCAATAAACCCACAATATCAATTTGAAAACGTTAAATTTTATAACCGGATAATGGAGAAGGCAGAAATAAAGAAAAAGAAGTATGAAAAGAATAATCCAAAACCAATAAATTACCAGGTTGGCGAAAAAATATTAATAAGAAATAGAGAGTTACCCAGTACACTAGAAGGAATAACGAAAAAATTATTATTATTATATACTGGACCATATGTAATAACAAAAAATAATAACAATAATACCTATGAAATAATGAACCCTATCACGAAAAAGATTAAGGGAACATATAATCAGGAATCTATAAAAAAATATCATGAAGAAACGCCATCACCCATCATAAAGTACTGACAAGACGGACGAAAATATTATTTAATAAAGAACCCACTAAATCCAAAAAGGTATGTAAGCACAACTTACTAAAAAATTTTGTGAACAATATTATTTAATAGAAAACACAACATTCAAAAGGAAGTAGGTACATCTTACTATATGGTTATGAAGAAAGTATTAAGAAGAGTTAATAACACCAGAGCATATTTTAAGGAATTTTCACTGGGCGACACTATACTCCGGCGCCCCTTCTACGCCCGCTGAGCGCCCCCCTCTCCCAAAGTGTTCATCGCTTTAGGGTAAATGCCTCACCAGTCACCAATACATTTGTACAGTTGTAGTATTGTACTACGACATAACAAGAAAAATAAACAATACTAAAAGTAGTAATTTATAGGTAAGAAATAAAACTAAATTTGAAAGTAAGTATGGCTGCTTTATTAATTAGTGTCAGAGGTAAATTATCTCTTAAATAATATTTCAGTGAATAAATGCAATGCAAAATAATTTCTTGTAATATACAATATAACAGGACCAATTGACAGATTAAACAAATTAAGTAATGTTCAAGTAAGCCTAAATATATGACATCCTTTATTAAAGGTGTTTAGACTTTGTACTGGTTTATCAGCTGTAAGCAGTCTACTAACATTGCACGGCACGCGCGGATGACGTCACGCGTTTATCAAACCTTGCAACCGGCCAGCCTAGCCGACTGCAAGCCAGTTTTAGTTCAGTTTATAACACGACTCCGAGCGCAACTCTCGTTAAACACTTCTCTTACAGCCGCGGCTTTTGGCTATTATTCAGCATACATTTATAACATTCAACTTTAATCATCTACCTGCGTCCATCTACCATGGACCACGATTTCATTCAAAGTTGATTTCGGGCATTATCGCCTCAAATGCATCCGCACGTGCCGATCGTAACTAACAAACCAAATTATTCAATAAACGCATGTTCAATATCTTAAATACAGTCCACTTCTTTCTAACAAACAATCCAGCCTTCCTTATTAGCGTCTTTGGAATAACTCGCGATTCTTCAAGAGCTTCCAAACCGCAACATTTTTGGTCCTCCGGGCCGGATTTCACATTTCAGGCCAAAAACGACATCATTTTTGGTCCAACCAGGCAGGATTTCATATTTTCAGGCCAAAACAAACTACATCATTTTTGGTCCCAACGGCACAGATTTCTCATACCTGAGTACACAGGCGACAGCATTTATTTATATACATCATTTCTGGAAAAACCAATCTGAAGTTAATCAAGACAGACGGGCATCATTTTCGTCCTGAGCGACACCATTATCGTGAATCACGTCGCAGTCATCTCGACAAGATTCAGCCAAGCAGTAGACCAGAGACGACGGGACGAAACAGGACAACATTTTCGAGATTCCACAGCTTTAATTGATGGAGGGTACAACATGAGGCAACGGCTGACCGGCAGAGACAGGAGGTGTAGCAGCTCCAAACGGGATCGAAGCCAGCTTCATCACGAATGGATCGACGGCCACGTGACTATAAACTTTACCTATATTTGATTTATTTTTAATAATATTTCACTCAGTGTGTATTTTTTGACATATTTATATAAACAAATAACTTATTATACAATATAAATTAATAAATGGTTGGCAGCTCATTATCAGTCAGAACTTTAAAGATAAAGCTATACTTTGTAATCATTTAGATTTATAATTTCAATAATTTAACTGCCAACGAGTTTGATTAGTTAGAGAGAGTAAGTTTATGTTCAGACCAACGATCGCTAGCTACCAAACGTATTTAAACTCATTCAAATTAAGTTTGTGGTTCACATGCTCGATGCTCAATTGTTTCTAAATATCTTTCCCTTTTTTATCTCAAACTGTAATAATGGCCGATGTAAGGGCTCTGATAAAAAAACGAGGTACAATTAAGGCCTCAATATCCCGAATAAATACCTTCGCGGATAATTTTGATTTGTTAAACAGCGATCCTCATGCGCTCAAAATAAAACTGCGTCATTTGATGGAATTATCCACCAAATATGACGAGATACAGTCACAAATCGAGGCTGAGGAAGCAGACGTTGCGTCAACAAGTGATAGAGTGCAAACGGAGGACGATCTCTGTGCTATAGAATGTAAATTGCAACACTTGTTGGAGCAATCTGAGCACTTGAACCAAAAACCACTAATTAATACTGATGGTAAACAGCCTAAAACAACCCCCATTCAATTGGAACCAATAAAATTACCACGGTTCGAGGGTAGTATTGTGGAATGGCAACATTATTACCATATTTTTATGGAACTAATTCATGTCAGAACAGACCTGACAGATATACAGAAGCTTCATTATTTGCACTCGTCATTACATGGCGAGGCGCTTAACGTAATAAAATCATTACCCATAACACATGAGAATTACGCGGTGGCTATCGATCTGTTGAGGAATAGATATGATAGTAAGCTGATTGTCTCCGCTCACCACGTGTGGAATGTCCTAGACGTACCATTAGTTCAGCAGGAATCCCAAGGTAGCATATCGCAATTTATTGATCAAATCTCTGCAAATATAAACGCTTTAAATAATCTCAAACTGCCAGTCAACACGTTTGAAATTATTGTCGTAAATTATCTAGCCAAAAAACTTGACAGTTATACTTTACGTTTGTGGAAAGAGAGTTTATCGGAGCATAAACTCCCTGATTTTAATAATTTTATAAATTTTTTAAATTCACGTAGGAAACTACTGCAAAATATCGATAGCGTGACTAGCCCAACGAGCAGGTTGAACAAAAGCGATAAGTCTCCTTATCGCAAAGCAGTTAAACAGATAAGCACTCCAAAGGGCGCATTCCACTCACATATTAGAAATAATTTATGCAGGCTATGTAACGGTGGACATAGACTTAGCGATTGCCCACAATTTATATCGCTGTCTATCCCTGATAGAAAAAATGCGTTACTAAAAAACAAACTGCTTAAACTGTCTCCGTTCGGGACACGAGGGTTCAAAATGTCCCTCCAAATTCTCATGTAAAAAATGTTCTAGGCGTCACCACACCATGATTCATGTCCCCAACAGGGACGTAACTTCTGTTAACAACCAGTGCTCACTGAAATCACAGACCAATAAATCGGTATTGTTATCTACCGCCGTCTGTATGACATACAATAAGGTCGGCAAAAAATTTCCCGTTAGGATATTACTGGATTCCGGTTCTCAAGCGAACTTTTGCACAATGGATTTCGCCCGCAGGTTGGGCCTCCAATTAGTTAAATCGCAATTGCCCATCACGGGTATAAACAACTCGCTTTCCCAGGCTGACTTCAGTACTAACGTAAGGCTACATTCACGCTATAAACCCTTCACGTTAAACGTACCCACTGCGTTCACGTAATACTGGGCCGTATTACCCAGTATAACTAATAATTTACCGGCGGAGTCGTTCAATCTTACCTCTTTAAATTTACCCAAGCGCATATTCTTGGCGGATCCTCACCTACATTGCTCATCGCAGGTCGATATATTAATCGGCGCTCAATATTTTCTACAATTAATTGAACCTGTGAAATATACGCGCGGACCACACTTTCCTATAATTCAGGAAACCAAGTTAGGATTTATTTTGGCCGGTGACTTACCATTCAACGTCGACATGACTAAAACGGTTTCTTCATTTATGGTCTGTAAGGATGATAATCAGGTTTCCTCGCAACTAAAGGAATTTTGGAAGTTGGAGGAGATCTCTAGTCGCGAAGCCCGATCTGAGGACTCACCGTGTGAAAGGCATTTCGTGGAAAACACTAGCCGCAATCGCGACGGGAGATTCGTGGTAGCCCTGCCCCGCAGATCTGACAAATCTTATTTGGGAGATTCTCTCCGCGGAGCAATACGCAGATTCCAATCGTTAGAATTCAAATTCAAGCAGAACCCTACCCTTTACAAGGATTATAGTGAGTTCATGAGTGACTACTTAAGACTTGGCCACATGTCGCCGCTTAATGAATACGATCTGTCGCTTGACAGGTCAGAGATCTTTTATCTGCCCCATCACGCAGTCTTCAAAGACTCTAGCTTAACCACTAAATTGCGCGTGGTATTTGACGCATCCGCTAAAACCACCAATAATTTGTCCCTTAACGATACTTTAATGGTCGGTCCTACGATCCAGCAGGATCTGTTTACGATAATGGTTCGGTTCCGCACCCACCGATACGTGCTTATTGCGGACATTGAAAAGATGTATCGCCAGATCATTGTTAATCCTAAGGATTCAAACTTGCAACGCATTGTTTGGCGTGATGCTCCGCATAAGGAATTGCGACATTACGCGTTAAGGACGGTTACATATGGCACTGCTAGTGCCTCCTTCCTTGCTACGCGTTGTCTGGCTCAAATAGCATATGAAAATAAAGCCGATTACCCTACCGCTGCTAAGGCCATAGCAAATGACTTTTACGTAGACGATCTCATAACGGGTTCGGATGAACCGAACAGCTTAGCTGAAATGAAATGCGAGATCGAGAAGTTGTTGAGGAGGTATGGTTTTTCGTTACACAAATGGTTCTCTAACCACCATAAGATTATGACTCTTCGCGCCCAAGTAACCCGTGACTTCAGCAAGGGTCAGAACGTGCGTACCTTGGGCATACAGTGGAATGTTGAGGGGGATAACTTTTTGTACACCGTTAGGGGTGATGACAATTTAACCGTTCTCAACAAGAGAAGCGTGTTGTCAATCATTGCCGGGATCTATGATCCACTAGGTCTAATTGCTCCCATCACATTTTGCTGCAAGCATTTCGTGCAGCAGTTGTGGTTGGCGGGCACTGATTGGGACGAACCCTTGTCCGGGTCACTAGCCAATCAATGGACGGAATTATACGCCCAATTAGTCTCTGACACTCATTTTGAGATTACGAGGTCGGTTAAGAGTTCGAACAGTTACCCAGTTAGTTCATTGCAGCTGCACGGATTCGCCGACGCTTCGGTTAAAGGTTACGCGTGTTGCATTTATGTGCGGGCGGTCTATTCGAACGGCGCCATATCATCAAACTTGTTGTGTGCTAAATCTAGGGTCGCTCCGCTGAAACAGATAACGCTTCCTAGACTTGAACTTTGTGCTTGTTTATTGTTGGCTCAATTAACGTCCAAGGTTTTAAATGCCGTCGATTACAATTTTGACGGACTATATCTTTATTCGGATTCGATGATAGCGTTGTACTGGATACATCAGCAATCTTCCCGCTGGAAGGTATTTGTGGCTAACCGTGTCGCGGAAATACAGCGTCTTGTTAGCAGCAGGGGAATTTGGCGTCATGTAGTATCGAATGACAACCCTGCCGACGTTTTATCGCGCGGTTGCCTCCCTCGTAGTCTGCACAGTCATGCTCAATGGTGGCGTGGTCCCTCCTGGTTGGCTCGTGATGCGGCCTCATGGCCGGTCAGCGCGTTCGACATTAATACTCCCTGTACCTTTCCCGACATTGAAGAGGAACGTCGCAAGCAGGCTCAAACCTCACTAATTGTCGCGTCCTCAACACATAGTTACATTGAAAACTATTCATCTCTTACGAGGCTTATTCGCGTCTTCGCATACTGCCGTCGATTTCTTCGCAATTCTAGGCTCGCGGTGGTTGATAGAGACACGTCCTTTTTGTCGGCTCAAGAATTGTCTGACACGCTCTTGGTTTTTGTCCGGCAATCTCAGAAGTTGCATTTCGACGTAGAGGTTAGGGAACTTGAGGCACACCGGTGCCTTCCACGCAGTAGTAAAATTCTTGCTCTCAACCCATTCCTGGATAAATCAGGCATTTTAAGAGTGGGTGGACGCTTGCAACTCTCCCCACTTAGCTACGAGACTAAACACCAAATAATTTTACACCCGCACTCTCATCTCACGAGATTAATAATTGAATACGAACACATCCGTTTGTTGCACGCTGGAGTGCAATCAACTCAAGCTTCGCTTAGGCGAAAGTATTGGATCATACACGATAAGTCCTATATCCGCTCAGTGATACATAAGTGTGTCACTTGTTTTCGTTTCCGGGCTAAAGGCGCGAATCAATTACTCGGTCAATTACCCTCTTCTAGGGTCACGCCGTCAAGGCCATTCTCACAGTCGGCCGTGGATTACGCAGGTCCGGTGCTTTTGCGCCATGGCGGGCAGCGCTCTAAGTCCACGACCAAGGCATATATCGCTCTATTTATATGCATGTGTACTAGGGCCATCCATTTAGAATTGGTGTCGGATCTTACTTCCAACGCCTTTATAGCGGCTTTAAAAAGGTTCATATCGCGCAGAGGTATTCCCGCGCAAATATTTTCGGATAATGGCACGAATTTTCGTCGTGCCAACCACACGTTGCATGATTGGTACAAATTTTTAACCTCCAAGGAAGTTGAACAATCTTCTCTGGAGTTTTGCGGTCTCCACGGCATCAAATGGTCCTTTATCCCCCCTTCAGCCCCTCATTTCGGTGGTTTGTGGGAAAGTGGTGTAAGGAGTGTTAAATTCCATTTACGTCGCGTAATTGGCGGTACGATCTTGAATTTTGAGGAATATTCTACCCTTCTTTCTCAAATTGAGGCTTGCCTTAATTCACGCCCGTTATGCGCGGTGTTCGACGATGCTAGAGACCCTGAACCCTTAACACCCGCTCATTTTTTGGTCGGTGCCCCACTGACGGCACTTCCGGAACCCGACTATACTCAAGGCAATAATACTCATTTGGGCAGATGGCTTCTGCTCCAAAAATTTACGCAGACCATCTGGAAACGGTGGTCTAGGGATTATCTTATCTTATCTTATCTTATCTTATCAGCGCAATAAATGGCGCACCCCATTTAAGAATTTGAAGGTCGGACAACTTGTCCTCATTTTGGATGACAATTCCCCCCCTCTAGAATGGAAGCGTGGGGTAATTACCAATGTTTTTCCGGGTCAAGATTCCTTAGTACGCGTCGCAGAAGTACGCACCGCGCTAGGTATCTTACGCCGACCCATCCACAAATTATGCCCCCTTCCGGTGGCAACAAGCTAATCGTATGCGTGCCATACGAGACACACGAGGTGTGTGTGTGTGTGTGTGAGTGTGTGCGTGTCACATTACATGGAACACGCCCGGGACATTCCCCGGGGCGAGCATACAAGTCAATTGTATCATAAGCATTGTAACATTGTTAAGCTATTACAGAAATAGTGACTGTGTCTCATATGCACTATCAGTTATTATGGATGTTGTGTATTGTTAATATGTTTGTGTGATTCAAATTCCGAGAACCACAAGTGTCAGTTATAGTGTCAATTATTCTATATGTGTATTGTATTTTTCCATGTCATGTACCATTGAACTTTGATACGATTATGATAACATTATGTTTCTATTATTTCTATTACTATATATGAAGCAGTGATCAAGATGGTTTCTCTTATATAATTTAAGATTATTATTTACGTTTGTCAAGGTTTAAATATATGTATTTTTTATCCATATGTTATGCTTCAAGAGAGATCATGTTCAGTTATGTAAAGGTTCATTTTTATCATGATTTTTTATTTGTTGTACGTTTTCTAGCACAGAAATTGTTTTGTTTTGACTTAAGCTTTGTGCTGGATTAATGAATTTTGTTTTTTACAAATTTTATGTATAAGTCTTTAAGTATATTATGTTTATTGTGTCTATGCTCTCTGGCCAGTGCGCCAATTATTGTATCGCTTACGACATGTAAGTCTAATTATTATATTGTTCAATTTAACCTTTAATGTACAAAATCGTCCCGATTTTGGCGGGCAGTATGTTTAGACTTTGTACTGGTTTATCAGCTGTAAGCAGTCTACTAACATTGCACGGCACGCGCGGATGACGTCACGCGTTTATCAAACCTTGCAACCGGCCAGCCTAGCCGACTGCAAGCCAGTTTTAGTTCAGTTTATAACACGACTCCGAGCGCAACTCTCGTTAAACACTTCTCTTACAGCCGCGGCTTTTGGCTATTATTCAGCATACATTTATAACATTCAACTTTAATCATCTACCTGCGTCCATCTACCATGGACCACGATTTCATTCAAAGTTGATTTCGGGCATTATCGCCTCAAATGCATCCGCACGTGCCGATCGTAACTAACAAACCAAATTATTCAATAAACGCATGTTCAATATCTTAAATACAGTCCACTTCTTTCTAACAAACAATCCAGCCTTCCTTATTAGCGTCTTTGGAATAACTCGCGATTCTTCAAGAGCTTCCAAACCGCAACAAAAGGTATACCAATATTTCACCAAATAATGTTAATTAAGTGTTTATTTTTTAAAATTAAATTAGTAATTTAATCATAAACGGTTAATGTTGCTGTAACTACATCAAAAAGGCTAAAGGCTATTAAAAAAAACATCTGAGGTCAGAACAATATTGTTAGACTATACCCTTATACGTTAGAGTCTTTTGAAAAAAAACGTTTTTGTAAATTTCTGGTTTTGATAAATTTCTTCATTTGGAAGTTTCCTTCTTCTTTCTTTGACCTCTAAAAATTTTGCTACTGCTGGTCTTGGGTCGAACAGCGCAGTCCCTACGCCATTGAGAGCTATATACATTCTAGAGTTGAGAGCATTTCTGGAATATGAGGACTGTTTGTTAGTCTTGAGTGTTGTGTGAACAGACACTGCCCGTTCTGGTCCTGCACTGTGAGGCATCACGCAAATATATGTCTGGACCAGCTTGGAAAACACTGAGTGGGTCTTAGACACTTTGAAGTAATGGTACAATTTGGTTGACGCATCATCCATTTCCAGGGGTGCAGGTAATTTTTCACTGCAGAATAAGCAGATTAGATCGTCAGTAAACGGCGAAACGGCGTCATCACCAAAAATGTCTTTGACTTCACTTCGTACTGCATTGATCATATCTGGTGCAGTTCTTGCACTGAGAAACTTGTTCATTGTGTTCAGGATGTTATGCTGGTCGTCAGCAAGTCTGACAGTGAGGAACTCCTTACAGCTGAGAACTATTTCCTTCCTCACTGCAGACCAACATCTTCTCGTGGATGTGGATACTAAGGAGTTAACTGCTCTTCTCTTGCAAAACTCTACATCATGTTTATCATCATTTCCGTTTTTGACTGCATTCTTTTCCAACAGTTGTTCTTCATATCCTCCCGGATAAGGTTGACTTTCCATCAGCGAGAATGAAGTGACAATAATTTCTTTTGTGGTTTCAATATCAGGCAGAGTTACCATTGATCGTTGACTCTCTTTCTGTAGCCTTTCAATTTGCCTCAAGATATCGAGCATGAGGCTTGTTAAGAGTTGCTGGTCACCCTCTTTTTGCCACAGTCGCATAAATCCTCTTGCAGTGGCTTTTTCGACTTTTGATGAATCAGGGTTATCAACTATTGACTTCCAGTGCTTTTCTATACACAGAAGATTATTCCACACTGCTTTTGTTAAATTAATTAGATGTTCTACGAATCTAACTTCGAAGTAAGCTGGGAATTTGTAAACCTTAAGATTCTCAGCTTTCGCTATTTGTTCAAGTTCATTGAATCTTACAGATGACCCTCTGTAAAACGTAGCCACGGCCTTCAAGTTCGCTTTCCAGTGTTTAACTTCCATTATACTTAACTCAAGATCGGAAAGTACGAGGTCAGATCTGTGGGCAACGCACCACATGCATAAAATATTTCTTTCCAGATAGTTCTTCATTCTGACCCACAGACCACTGTTCTTACCTGTGTTAGCATTTTCGCCATCCGTTGTCAAGCTCGTTAGTTTTTCTTTTGCCAAACTCTCAATTTCCAGATCTTCAAACAAAATTTTAACAGCATCAAGAAGGCCTTCTGCTCCTCATTTGACGGATTTACTCTCACCTAGAAATATCGACCTCATCTCTTTGTCTTCAGAAATAAATCGGGCGGTTACAAACTTATTATCAACACCATATTTGTCACATGATCCATCTATCTGAATTGCGAAACAGTCAGCTTTTTCTAGCTCTTTTATGACTTTTTCCATCGTCAAACTACTGACAATGTCTAGCATTTCCCTGTAGATTACAGGATTTCTATACTGCAGAAGTTCAGGGGAAGGATTCAGTTTAACAAACTGTGCATCCAGTCCATTGTCTTTATAAGATGCTATCTGAATGTCAGTGTGCATTTTTGCTAGAGATCTTGACGGCCAAGAATTGGCACTAAGGGTTAGCTGACGACTATCATTATACACATCGACAGCCATCTCAATCAATATTTTAATTTTTTCTGCATTTTGAGATTTTAAACTTTTTACCCACGGGTGCTTTTCAGACTGTAACATCCATCTCTGCTGCATTTGTTCCAATTGTTCTGCCGCAATATGAGATTCTGAATGTAAATGATCGACTATCCTTTCAAGTTCCCTGTGTCCGTCCATTCGAACTCCGTCAGCTACTGGAACAGTACCATTCTTTGAAAATTTTTTTGCTTCTTGTATTTGCTTAAAGCAGGTTGTACATTTCATCTCACTCCGTTTTCCCAGTTTTACTTTTTCAAGGCATGGGTAAGTATTAAGTATCCAGGATGACTGTAATTTTGTCCCCTTATACCATTCACCAGTAGCGTCTTTAGACTCTGAGGCAGAATCGTGAGCGGGAAAAGTTTTGGATAAATTATTACATTCTCTAGAGGAATGAGAGGATAATGTTGGTCTGGTAGCTGTTACATTTTCCTGTGTATTTTCAGTTTGATGTGTTTCACTTTGAGCTAGATCCTGGACTTCATGCTGGCGTTGTTGGACCCAAAATTGAAGAAATCTATGATTGTTTTTTATACTTTCACGCCAGAAGTTTTAGCCTGCAAAGCCCAAAATGCAATTAGTAAAACGAAAAAAAATCATGCCCTGTAAAAAAAAATTTGTGTATAATTGTAAACGTGTAAATAATTTAAAAATTTTATAATTTTTTAATAATTAAAACCAAAATTAAAAAAAATTTATTTCTATGGGACACAATAACTTGAGTAAATTTCATTAGATTTGGGTGAAATTTTGTATGTTTTAATTATTTACATTAAAAACAATTATTTGCAACAATAAATAATTAAAAAACTATATTTTTTAAGCAGTTTTAAGCTCGAAATTTGGACAAATAAAAATAATATATTTATGTTAAACAATAAGTTACAAATGAATTTTTTTTTATGTTTCAGTAGTATAAAAAATTATATAGTTTGTTTAGTTAATTAATTACATTACATAATGTAATAAGACATATTTTCGAGTAGCATGTATTTTTTATTTATTAACTAGCGAGTACCCGGCATGCGTTGCAATGCCACTCAAAGAAAGAAAGTGTTTGTATATATATAATATATAAAGACTTTGTTCGCGTGGTCTTCAATTTAATGCGATAATATATTTAGAACAGAATCTATTCCATTGGGTTGCCATAGTAACCAGATCTAATAAGTTAGTTTTTTAAGACTCCAAAGGACCCCCCAGAGGATCGTATCGAAAAAAAACACCTGTCCTATGTTGGTTCTCCCGTTGCGTAAAATATTTGTGCCAAGTTTGGTTGAAATCGGTCCAGTGGTTTAGGAGGAGATGTGGAAGACCCCAAAGAACCCCCAAAAGAACCCCATCGAAAAAACACCTATCCTATGTTGGTTCTCCCTTTGCGTAAAATATTTGTGCCAAGTTTGGTTGAAATCGGTTCAGTGGTTTAGGAGGAGATGTGGAAGACCCCAAAGGACCCCCCGAAGTATCATATCGAAAAAACACATATCCTATGTTGGTTCTCCCGTTGCGTAAAATATTTGTGCCAAGTTTGGTTGAAATCGGTCCAGTGGTTTAGGAGGAGATGTAGAAGACCCCAAAGAACCCCCAAAAGAACCCCATTGAAAAAACACCTATCCTATGTTGGTTCTCCCTTTGCGTAAAATATTTGTGCCAAGTTTGGTTGAAATCGGTCCAGTGGTTTAGGAGGAGATGTGGAAGACCCCAAAGGACCCCCCGAAGGATCGTATCGAAAAAACACATATCCTATTTTGGTTCTCCCGTTGCGTAAAATATTTGTGCCAAGTTTGGTTGAAATCGGTCTAGTGGTTTAGGAGGAGATGTGGAAGACCCCAAAGGACCCCCCAATGGACCCCGTCGAAAAAAACACCTATCCTATGTTGATTCTCCCATTGCGTAAAATATTTGTGCCAAGTTTGGTTGAAATCGGTCCAGTGGTTTAGGAGGAGATGTGGAAGACCCCAAAGGACCCCATCGAAAAAACATCTACCCTATGTTGGTTCTCCCGTTGCATAAAATATTTGTGCCAAGTTTGGTTGAAATCGGTCCAGTGGTTTAGGAGGAGATGTGGAAGACCCCAAGAACCCCCCAAAGGACCCCATCGAAAAAAATTCATAAACCTTCGCGGGCGTGCGCACAACAACTCACCGAAGTTTCATCGCAATCGGATGAATGGTATAGGAACGCATACGGGACAAAGAAAGAAACAAACATTCATTTTTATAGATATAGATATTGAAATCATGTGTTTTTGTCATCCTCTATTTTTCGAATATCTGTTCCTCGAATTTAGAGATGCCCGCTTTCAAAACAATCGAGGTCGGGGACTCGAGTTTTAGAGGTGCTACACTCCTCAACTCGAGTCAACGCAACTCCATAACAAAGCGAACTGCCGCAACTCTAATTTAGGCTTATTGTTATTCCAAATTAGTAAATCTTTAGCTCTGTGGAATCGTAGAGGTAAATTTTATCTAAAACATCGAGGCAATGCATTTCAAAATTTCTCTGAGTGTAGACTTTCCGAGTTTACACAATGTGACATAACTGGAAAGAAACCGAGTTGTGAGAACTCAACTCTCGAGTGCAGGGGACTCAACGATATCACTCGACTCGACTCAGTTTAGTAGAGGGCACAGGATTATTTTTCTCCGTGTTAGCTGAGGTGATTTTTTTCACCAAATTATTACGTCTACTAAAAAGAACTGATTTCTATTTAAGGACTTTATGAAGCTAGAAAAACGTCAACAGGAGAATTGGAATAGTAATTATAATGACCCAAAAGAGTTAATATTTAATCTAATTGAAAAATAAAACAACTTACCACACAAGTATCAAGTTTGGCAGCTTCATCCTCTTGTTCTGTTTCTGTTGGCTGATCACTGCAGTTTACCTGAGATAGTGATGACGAGGGAGAAATAGATGGTAGTGTAACAAACCTTTTCATTAATTTAGCTTGTTTTTCTTTCTCCTTAAGAGCCTCGGCTCTTCTTTTTCTATAAAACGAACCCGAAGGTTTCTTTTTCTCGGACATATCGTATTAGTAAAGTTTATGCACTATACACAAAACGCATTACACTCGTACAACCGGACGAAAGCCTTAAGCACCAAAATGCACTAACAATTTAATTTGCATAAATTATACGTGACACTTGACAGCGCAGTCCGCGGTGACTGATGCCTGGTGGATGGCAGCGGTGGAGGGAGGCGGGGACGAACAGATACGGACGAGTCTATTGTTTGGGGACTTGAAAATGTCCAAACTAATGTTATATTAAAAATATTGACCAAAATTATCCCTCAAATATTATTTTACAAATTTCAAAGTCAAGTTATGCCAATTATATATTTAGACCTCATAGCAAAGTATTTTAGACGTAATTTGGCACCCCCACTATTGAACTCCTGCCACGGCTAGTACTCTATGACTGTTAGCAGGTAGAGACACCTAGTAGTACGAAGTTACTGCGTTGGTTGGATGCGTTTAAGAACTCTTGCATAGTTGAATTTGCTTTTAAAAGAAAACACTGTTATTGTGCAAAGTTATGACTCGTATATAGGATTAATAATTGTTCAGTTGCATCGATTTGGTAAGAAAGTAATATACTATAGTAATAGTAGGAAATAATAATGTAATATTTTATTTAATAAAATTGAATAAAACTTTTTGTTGGGCTTCCATAATATATATATATATTTTTTATTATATACGTATATGTTAAAGAATAAGTGCAATAATATATACTAATAACTTTAAAATTAATAATTTATTAAAATCAAAATAAAAAAAATATATATAATGGAAGCCCAACAAAAAGTTTGATTCAATTTTATTAAATAAAATATTACATTATTATTTCCTATTACTAATTTTAATATATTACTTTTTTACCAAATCGATGCAACTGAACAATTATTAATCATATAAGAGCCATAAGGTGAACTTTGCACAATAAGTGTTTTCTTTTAATAGCAAATTCAACTATGCGAGGGTTCTTAAACTCATCCAACCAACGACAGTAACTTTGTACTACTAGGTGTCTCTAGCTGCTAACAGTCATAGCTGTGGCACCCTGTTCACCAAACCCTGGTTGGAGTAAAATAACCTGAACAAGAACCATAAATTGCAACGATGAGCACCCTTTTTCGGTGTAGGCTACTGCTGCTGCTGGCGCCCCGCCCGCCCGGCGCCTCAGCCCATCACTGGGGGACATTTATGTCGCCCAGTTAACATGTTAAAATATGCTCTGTAATACCCCCAAGATTACAGAAGGAAGTAAGAAATATTACTATATGTCTACAAAGAAATATTATAAATACTTAAGAATAAAACCCCAAGATAAAAAATTTTTATATCAAGAAGGACCTATGCAAAATAATAAAAGAAAAAACACTATGATCTAAAATACATGCTGAATTGCCAAATGAAGTGAACAACAAAATAAATGATTGTTTATAATCAGTATAATGTGAAATGGAACAAGAAAAAAATGTGTATCAACATAATTAATTGTAATGTGACCAGACAAAATGGTAAAATATGAAGAACAATGAATAATTTAATGACTATAATTACAATGAACTTAAGTAATGATAATAATTAAGGAAATTACGATTTAGAAATTCTTGGAAAAAGAAGAACAAATGAAGAAATAATACTTAGAGTTACTGTTCCAACAAAAAAGAAGATCAAGATTAATTACAATTAATGACTGTCAGAAATGTTATCAGATAATAATTAAGGAGAATAAAATGGAATAATGAAGTATGGAATATATGAATAATTAAATATAAAACGCAACAATGTAAAGAATTCCCCAGATGTTTATTATTAATTAATTAAGAAGATTATTATGATATTATTATATTTTATAGCTGACTGTAGATGAATTCCAGCAGTACTATATTGAAGTGTAGTGTGGGCAGCAGAGTATGAAGCCAAACAGTGCCTCTCTGAACTGTACCAACTCACATATTAGGGATTGTTAGGGAAATTGAATATTTAAGGGATATTAGAATCGTTGCGAAGAATGACATCAAATTCCAAAAAAGTATGACGGAAGAAAATAGAAGGAAGATAGCTGACAGAAGAATAATGGAGAAATGCATTGATAGCAGTAACTAGCAATAGAAGAGAAGTCAGCCTAAAGCTTCATTGAGTATTGTAACCAACCATCAACAAATACTGTTTAAAAAAAAAAAAAGGGAACCCAAGAATGTTAATATGAGTAATATAACTTCATTAAATAGAAAATTGTAAATACAAGTCTAAACAAGTTACATTGAGAATTCCATCGTTGACCATTGAATTGATATGAAGGAAAGGCATGTAAAAGATATAAGTTTACTTGACCTAATTTACATTCAGGTAAATTAAACTTTTTTAGGAGGGGGAGCATATGTAACGCAACAGAAATGCGGTCCCCGATGTTACATAAAGAAAACTATTAAAATAGAATAGGGAAGTAAATATTTATATCCCACACTAATAAAAGGGTCAGATAAATAAATTTATCATTGTATAAAAATAATAAGAATGCAAGGTAGTAATAGTGATAAAAAATAAGAATGTAATAAAGATAATAGTGATAAGTCTCAATGTTCAGTGAGAGGTAAATAAATAAAAAACATTGATAAAAGTTGTAAGAAAGAAAACTAACATTGACTATTTTAAAGTAATTGATGATATGAAAATAGATAAGAATGAATCAATAAGGTACGTTGTAAGTTAATCTAAAGTACTTATTATGAATTGTGTAATGTTATGTTGTTATCATAAATACGTTGTTATAATTTGTGTTATCATATGAAAGCTGACTTGTTGATAGAATGTCAAATAATGAAGTAATATGTATTATTCGTTTACTGTTGTAGAACTGTGATTGAACTCAGTTATTGAGTAGTAATTAATTTCATTTTTCTTATGTGTGATCTATAGGTCAAGATAAAGTTATTGTTAGATATCATAAAGATAATTATTTGTGTACATGTACGTAGTTAAAAGTTGATTATGTTTGTGAACTTGTATAAAAAGGCTATAGTTGTTAACAAGTTAAATTCGAAAGTAGATCAAAGTATAATAACAGGCCTAACAGCCTATAACACTGTATAATAACTCAGAGCAGAAAGGTTAGGTAAAGAATTTAATAATAAATACTAAATATAATTCAATGAGTTAGTAAAAACCAATAATAATTAATAATAAATAATAAACAAACTCAATATAAACAAATTATGATAATGCCATGGTGCAATGATATCGATAGATAATGTTTGATATCGGAAAAATAATATATTACAAGAAACAGGCTAAGAGAAAAAAAACCAGCAGAAAATATAGAAATTAGTAAACAAACAATAAATAAAATTATATTTTGATATAATGGAAGTTTAGTAAGGAATTATTTTGATGATTGGAAGAATATTATATGAAAATATTACTATATAACAAAATATTGAATAAGAATAAAAAAAAAGTTGTTGCTAGGGACGAGAAAATGAATATAATTTGTTGATTTTTATTATTGTAATTTATGACATGAACGAGAAAAGATTAACAACGAGATATGGTCTATTAAATACTAAATTAATATAAATTATAAAATACGTCAACATTCACAATAAATGAAGGACTAATTACCATAATTTGGCCAAGTAAACATTAACCAAATTGTATAATACAAAACGATAATAAGTAATTGAATTCAAAGGAATGACTTGGATTGCCCAATATCAGATCATGAAACGAACGATAATATGTAATTGAATTCAAAGGAATGACTTGGATTGCCCAATATCAGATCATGAAACGAACGTTAATTAAATGAAGTAATAAAACCAGATAAAAGAACTACCTGAGTAAGGATTTAATCCTATAAAACAAACGAAATTAGAATAACCATCAAATCACATTGGACATCGCAGTTTACATCATACAATAGAAAACGTATTTGGATCCAGATTTTGTCGAAGCACGTAATCACAAGTTTGGCCGTTGGTGAACAAAAGGAGCGGTATTTCTACATCAACCCAGGACCAAGGATTCCACTTTTATTACAACCTTGAAGACAAGACTGAAGAGAAACATCTCATCTGCGTTTGATACTGAAAGACAACTAACAAGGTTAGAAGCAAACAGCCTTCCCGAGTTGCATGGCTCAGCGAACGGTAAAAACTTCAATTATATAAATAATATTAAATAAAATAACACTTTAATCTTGTAATATCTTGCATTCCTATTTATGTATTTTTAATCTTCCCCGCAGTTGAAAGAACCTTCACGCCCTGTATCTAAAAATAATTATAAAAACAAACATAACTGAATTTAATATAAACATTGTACCGATCGATAATCGATTAACTCAGACGTATAGCCTTTTCGTATTTCAAGTCAGAACAATCTTATTGGATGTTAAATATTTGAATTAATAAAGAATCATTGTATAATTTCAAGATCTTATCCTTTATGTATTATTTAATGAAGTGTGAATAAGAAATAAACAGATAGAGAGTATAACAACTAATCACCGTACGCAGTGGGTTAACCTCTAAATTTCATTTGTCTTGGAACTGCAGCGCTTGTTGCGGACTTCTTAGATATCAAAGAGAGGAGAATTGCATACGAAATTTCTCTAATTCTCTGCAAGTCAGAATAGGCCTGAGCGGAATTTTTGAATAACACCCTAAATACATAAGTCTCATTCACACCAACACTTTTATATTAAATAGAGAGATAAGGTAGTCATAATTAACTATATTGCTATATCTAATAAACCAAGATATATAAGAAATTGGCATATTAAATAACCAAAGAGAGGAAGAAAAGAGAGGTACGTACAAGGTTATTACAATATATATATATGTAACGGATTCATTTAAAAACGGAAAGCGAAAGTGTTTTGGAAATAGTCCAAGGGTAGTGTTTACATTACATAATGAACCGCCGTTGTGGGTCACTCTAGCAAAACCAAACCCAATACACTACGTCCAACGGATGATGAGCCAATGCTAGGAATACAAAATGTATGTATTTCGTCATGTTAAACCTCGATGACAGGGCGCAGAATTTTAATCTCTTTTAGATGTATGAAGTCCATCCAAAGTGACAAAATTTGGGGACAATATAACGCCAAAATCTGAAATTTTAAAAATTTCCTATTTTGAGTTGAGATGTATCATTAAGCGCCATGACAGGGAATTGGTGTATTAGACGCAGAAGTGATTGACAGGCAATAAAATCATGTAACAGCCCCAACGCACTCACGGCAAGCAGACAGAGTTCATCACTCTCCATACTAAGAAACGTTAGCTTTTGACAACTACCTCAAATCCTTAGAAAAAATGTACAAACGTAAACGAACCCATTTGAAGAGCAGATGTATGTATTAACAATAGACCAAACTACGTATACACACCAGCTGCATATAGTGAAACAAAAAAGGATATATATTATTGAAAGGCTCAAATGGTCAACGACAGGACTTCGACCTTACTGAGAAGAGAGAAAGCTCGGGTGTGATGTCCGAACTCAAGGAAGATGTGTTGATGGAAACATAGACAAAGAAACGGACATACAAAGGAAGTTTGGTGAGGCCATTAAGCGACAATAGTTGACGCTATTAGAACAACCAAGTGGAGAAAACAATACTTTGACAAGAAAGTTAAGGGTTGCTTTGTATACTCCAAAAAAGTGACAGGCAAGAATTTATTGCTACAGTATCTAGCAGCGACAACGACCTCAGTATAGTGACCTAGGGAAGAAATCTGGTGGGAATCCAAAAGCCTATCAGAGAGGTGCTTTCGGAAAAATAGGTGGTCTCTAGATCTGAAGGGTGGTAAAGTAGAACCAATTAGAAAACAGAGTAAGAAAAATCAGAAATTAGTGGGAGTGAGGCGGAATTCGATATAGGGACGTGAGAAAGGCGCGCTCGAGGGAGTCTAACTAAAATTTTGACGGAAACGGGAGTGTAAATGAACGACCGAGATTTCATAATTATCGGACTTTCGAGAAATTCGGTACGATGGTTAGAAAAGTAAGTTCGGACTCAAAAAACAATTTTGGTAAAAGAACTGTAATTTTATTAGTGATATACAAGTGAATTAGTACAACACGAATAATAATTCAATAACGCCGTAATTAAGTTTTTCAATTATGTAACAATAACTTTATCATCGAGTAATATTACAAGACGAAATAAACTCGTAAATAACACTAGTTCCAACCATAACGCAGTTGATAAATAATAATCAATAATGTCCATGGAAGCGAATAACAATAATAACAAATAACGTGAACTAATTTCAAATGAGTGAAGTTTGGTGTTGTGCTGTGTTTTGTGAGACTCCACAGAATTCCAAAATACAATCTGCTAATCCGGAGGAAACTATCGACGTGACGCCAGACGATCAACATGCGAACCGCACCATATAAACCTCTACAGATTTGGATACCACAAGTAAACTTATCATGCCATAATTAGTATTAGGTCCACTGTCTGTTCACTTAAAGAACTCACACGAATTAATTAAGGAAATAAGATAAAATTTTTATTTAAAAATTAATATCAGGGAGCTATGGAAGTTAAATTTATTTATGAGCACCGATTTTTAAATGAATCCAGATTAGTAATTAACTATGTTACAGTATTTATAATTTAAGAGAATAATTATTAGAAGTTTTGTCTTTAAATAAGAATTACAATATTTGAATTATTAGAGCAATTAATATGAGTAATGAAAATAAGATTTATGAAAATGAATATGTTTATATTTTGATTAGAGATTACATAATTCATGTGTCAATGATAAATATGATACTCAATCATAACTAATTGTTAATAAATCGAAATACTAATTATAAGCATAAGGCTACATTTTATTTTATACACCCTGAGATAAGAGAAAATAAAAATTAATGTTAAATTGTAGTCCAGTCAAATTGTGTTTTTACCAGGAAAGTTTTGGGGTAGTTTTGATTTCTTCCATTCTATATGTGTTTTGGCGTGCTGAATCCGAATCTGAGGTTTGCTAACAAAATTTCGTGACACAACATTGAAAAAAATGCAAAAAAAGGTAAAAAAATCTCATTTTTTGGCGGTTTTTTGCTTATAACTCGAAAACTATCAACTTTTCGTAAATAACCTTCCTATTCAAAATGAAAGTACATAACATTTCCTACAAATTTCACTATTAAGGTTTTTTCTCCGACGAACCGTTTGGGCTCAAGCGCTAGTTGAATATTGGCGTATTTTGACTGTCTCCGCAAAAACCCACTTTTTCCACTCCAAAACTCTAATTTATTATTAAAGGCTGTCAATTAGTGAATTCCTCCGAGTTCTCTGCACATACCTTATTTAGATCGTATATGTAAAGGTACAGGTAATTTTTTCAAAAATTACATAATGTTCAAGTTATTTAATTGTAGTGATCGAAATTTAAAAAAAATTTTAATTCCTTGACCAAGTGGCACGTTCCCACACTCAAGTCGACGGACACAAGCCCAGATCGTAAATAATGACGAATCAGGGACACGTCAGACCCGACGCCAGTGCGAAGACAAAGAAAAAACGTCTGTGTACAGCACACAATAAGAATTTGAGGGCGTCGTTGACAGCTTGCAGTTTGTTACAATTTACAGCACCCAGCAATCGAAAACAAAGACTTCGTCCAGCTGCCGAGTTACGCGGAAACGAAATGGAACGCTTGCTGTGGAGGTGAAGTGTAACGAGCACAAATATGAAAGGCTTCACTCTGCTACAAAGGAGTACAGAGCAATCTCAACTAACAGATAAAAAATAGGACATAGACTCAGTGAATACTGCCAGTACACCCTGCACAGCGTGAAAACAAACCTTTGACAGTTTACTGAGATTTACGACTGGAAAGCGTGGAATCGACGGGAAACGACTCCAGCGAAGGGTTGATAATCGGCGGAACGAACAACGAATAACTTGAACAATTAACCAGGAATCTGCAGTCTGTTAACAAAAGATCGGTCAGAACCTTGACAAAGTCTAAACAAAGGTTGACAGACAGCCAGGAAATTGCCCGTTTCTTAGAATCCGTACCACGTTCGTCACATGGAACACTCCGGGGATGACGACGACCAACCAGCGTCAAGAATCTTCTAAAAGAGCTCGTGGAGAGAGTAAGAAGGGTTCGGACGACGAATTGGGAAACAGAGGATGAGATCTGCAGAAGAGTAGGAATTTGGAGGACCAATCACGGATCCGAGAGGGCGTAGGAATCCAGAATTTAGACTTATGGGTAAGATATTTCAATAAAACTGTTTTGCGAAGACGCGGAGCGAGAGTCTACAGTCTACAAGTCAATCGGTCATAAGTTAATAAGTCAGTACGTACGACAGTCAGACGGTTGATTATAGTCGGAACGGTAATACATTCAGTGATAGAAACAGTTTGCGCGACCTACCGAACTTACAATTCGGTGAATTCATAAGTGAACTTAGACATACGATATAGTCTCGCTTACACACAAGTCTGTGCGACAAACGTATATATTCTGATAAACTATAGTGCGCACGGGACTTGAAACTACAACCGACGCGAACATAATAACACAAGTAATTAACATTCCAAAGTATAACAGTGAGTGACATTTCAAACACTCTCACATTACAATGAGTCACTACGTTGAACAATTAACTGAATGAACTATATAGAACAATTAAGCACACAGTATACACTACATCCAGATAAACGGAACAGTTAATCATGGACACGAACACGGCAAACTCTCAGAGCAATTCAGCTTAATGACTATATTAACATCTCAATATTTGAACTCCAAACACCCGATATCGGCGGGGTACAACAACACCGTACACATAACGGGAGTGAAGATTTAGTGAAGTGAAGTGATTAGTGATTTTCATAACAGTGAGTAAGATGCACGACGAGTCCTCCAGCAAACGTCATCTCACACCGGCGGAATATTGGATAAACACTCTCACAAGATAAGCTTTTATGTCTATTAAATCTTAGTAATATACTACTGCACTGTTTCCTCTTTTCAAAGAACAAACCCCAAGAGATTATATATAAATCATATGAATCATAATTTTATAAAGCAATATTACGTAATTCATCATCTGAGAATAATGAACGCATTTAGGTAGGAATAAATATATTTGTTGATTGTTTATTGTTCGTATATGTTTTGTATACGTATATTATTTACTGCATTTGAATGTAACATATGTTTGTGTTTTCAGGAAACAACGTACAAATTGTATTTTGTTATTATGTGTTTATATTATGTATGTATTTGCAGGATATAGTAACTTACTTGAATAACAAATATAATAAATAAGTAATTAATTTATATTTAATCTTGCGTTCATTATTGAAATTTAACCTTTATTATTAATTCATTTCATTATAAGCATTTCACAAAGAGTCTCAAAAGTTATGCTAAGTATCAATGGACACAACAAACTCCACCATTGAAACGTCCGATTAACAGACTCATAAATCATATTTATTTAACAACTGTGTTGAGTCTAATCTGACGAGTATGAACTACTTTCATATATGTATTCAAGTTAACGACCATCATAACTCTTAATTAATACACGAAGTTAATGAGATACAATTTACTAATTCACATTTGGAAAATCCAATAATACTTACAATTAGCATAATTTCGCTCTAACATAAATGGTACGGCAACCCTAATTACTTAATTAATTGCCACTCCCATTTATAACGTTAAATGTAAATGGCGCCCATCGCATGGCAAAAGAGAGCAGGCAGTAGTATTTAGATTAATTAAAATAATATAGTACATAAGATATTAAATAAGTGTAAGGTTAGCTTGACTGGTAAATGATAACGCGAAGCAAGGCTAAAATGGCTAGCGGTAGTTCTGACAGCATGGACTTTGACGTTAACAACCAGTTAGGCGCACCCGACAACAGCGAAGAAAATTCAGTCGAACCAAATATGACTGAGGAGACGTCAGAAGTCAGAGCGCGGGGACAGGAGTCACAGCAACCACAGGAATCCCAACAACAAGGAGAGGTTACATTACAATCGCTGATGGATTTCATGCGTGAAGTTAGAAGAGAACAGAACGAAAATCGAAAAGAAATTAACGAAAAATTCGACCAACAGAAGGAAGAAATCAATCAGAGATTCGATGAACAAAACGAGAAGTTCAACACACTAGAAGAAAAATTAGATCATCACAAAGAAGACGTCAAGCAACAGATGGCCGAACAGCTCACGCTTATACGATCGGAAATGCGTGACCATAAGACCAGTTGCGACGATAAGATAAGCGAAGTCTTGAAGAAACAGGAGGACGCTACAAGAGAAATAAAAGATGACACCACTAAGAAGTTTGAAGAAGTGTGGGAAGCCCGAGAGTCGGACCACCAAGAACTTAAAAACCTTGCACAGACCACACAATCTAGTATAAAGAAGGTTCACAATAAGCTAGAACTACACATCAATAATAATCAGAAGAAACAGGAAGAACTGAAGACCGAAATATATCACACACTTCGACAGCAGCAACAAGAGATAGGTGAAGCCAACAACACACTCCAACAGAAAATCGATGAAGTAGACGGCCGACAAAAGACGACCGAACAGAAGCTTGACGAAAACGTCAAAGAGAGGACGACCCACATTCAGGAACTCAGGTGTCAAGTAGAGAGACTGCGGCGACAGATCACCGATGGGGAGTCTGGGCCTCACAGGACAGCAACGGACAAGTACAGGTGGAGCTGAAGTATGACGGAACCGACAGATTCCCGATGGAGTTCCTGAAGGAATTGTCGGAGTTTCAAGAAACATATTACCCGAACAGCGACATCAAGTGGATCGGCAAGCACCTAGAGAAGGACGCAAGTATATGGTGGCGTGTGATCCGGGACCAAATAAACACCTTCGAAGAATTCAAGGAGGCATTCACATTGAAGTATTGGGGGTTGGAACGACAGGACATTATCCGCGACAACCTCGAGTACGGAAAGTTTGAATGGCATGGACCGGTTACGGCTATCCAATACATCGAACGAATCCTTTTAGAAAGCCGGCAATTAACTCCAGCATTGACCGACCGCCAACTGATAAGAAAAATCTCGAAGCACTTTGGGAGGGACTTGCAGATCGCCGTTATAACACACGGGATCGTCACCATACCCAATTTTGAAGCCTTGATCACTGAATATACGAGCATTCAGTCAAACAGTGCAGGCAACAGGCGTACGCAATATAGGGCAGCAAACGAAAGGGAAACCGGAAATAGCGAACGACCCAGTGGTAACTTTGTAAACAAAAACGAGGGTGAGAGAAAACCAGTTTGGCAGGGAAAGCCGCACGGCGGAAACCGTTATGAAAATAGATCACACGGAGTAGTGAACACTGTCGAACAGTGTGAACTCCAAACCAAGCACAAGTCATGCCACCGACGACAACAATTCAAGGTCGAATAATGACCAGAACGGCAAAAAAAAAACACCCCTACACAGCGAACGACATAGTTTTTGACAACAAAAACAACCCCACGAATAATGTCAATATCCTAGTACCTGACTTGAGGGATGACCTACTGCATGAATACGACGAGGACATTACTAAACAGATATTAAAATGTCCCGAAATACTCATTAAATTTAACAATAACATTCAAGTTTTGGCACTTATCGACACCGGCTCAGTTATTAATGGGTTATCAGAAGAGTGGTTCAACGCAAACAAAAGGGACATTGAACCATACGAAATTCTACCCATGACAAATTCTCTAATCATTAGTGCCGTTGGGAACAAGTCCAAGTTAATTAGAAAACAAATACTATGCGACATTGAAATTGACGGGATCAAAAATGAGTGTGTCTTTTTAATTATACCTGACCTTATTAAACAATGTATATTAGGGATAAGTTTTTTACAGGTGGTGGGATGTCGCATCGACATCGGTAATAAGAAAATAGAAATAGTGAATACGGCTGATGAAGAGGTGCACGCCGTACCCATCATGAACATGGAACTAATGGATAATGGAGAAGAAGAAGAAATCTTGAGGAACATCGACGAGAAGATAGCAAGCATGGACTGTCAAGACGAAGAAATATTGGGAAATTTGAGGGAAATACTTATTAAGAATAGAAGAGTGTTTAGGGAATGCCCGGGGAGGATAGAAGGATACGAGCATGAGTTTCAAGTTACGGACAGTACGCCCTACTTTCAACGGGGTTGGCCTGTACCACTTGCTTATCAAAAGAAAGTAAAGGACGAGATTGATAGAATGCTGCGATACGGTGTGATAGAACGATGTACGAGCCCGTTCATAAATCCACTCGTAACAGTCATTAAAAGAGATGGAAGGGTCCGCTTATGCCTGGACGCAAGAAAGATAAACGGCGTTACAATTCCCGACTATGAAGGCGTTGCCCCAATAAACGAAATCTTGGCAAGATGTAGCGAGATGCACTATCTATCTACTGTCGATTTGTCCAGCAGCTTTTGGCAAGTACCATTGAAGGAAGAGTGCAGAAAGTATACCGCGTTCATGTATGAGGGAAGGTGCTACCAATTCACCGTCACACCATTCGGCCTTAGTACCAGTTCTGCGGCACTAACACGCGGATTGGATACGGTTTTAAATGAAAATGTTAAGAAAAACACACTAATATACGTAGACGATTGCCTATGTTATTCTGACGATGTTCAGACACACTTAGCACATTTAGAAGCATTGTTAAATAATCTAAACGAAACTAACTTGACCGTCAACCTAAATAAGTCGCAGTTTTGCAGAAAAGAAATATCGTATCTTGGATACCAACTAACAACACGCGGCATCCAAGCTACGGAAGAGAAAGTGAAAGCCATTATGGAGTTCCCTAAGCCCAAGAATCAGAAACAGTTAAAGGGTTTCTTAGGCCTCACTAATTTCTATAACCGCTTCACAAGTAAATATGCGGAGACAACGCAACCCCTCCATGAATTATTGAAGAAGGATCACAAATTTGTATGGACGGCTGAATTAAACGACTGCTTTGTCAGAGTCAAAAACCTATTTATTGACGCTGTAGTTTTGAGATTTCCGCGCCCAGACCAGAGGTATTATATACAATGTGATGCTAGTGATTACGCATACGGAGGACAACTTTACCAGCTCGATGAAGACGGGGAGATTGGCGTAATCGCCTTCACTAGTAAAACATTCAAGGGTGCTGAGCGGAACTACTATACTACAGAAAAGGAGCTTTTAAGTATCTCCGATGCTTAGAAAAATTCCGCATCTACGTTCTCGGACAACCGTTAACAATCATCACTGACAACAAGGCGTTGACATTCTTAAACAAATGCCATCTAAATAATTCTCGGATTACGCGATGGATTCTCGCAGTGCAAGAGTATAAGTTCGACATAATTCATTGCAAGGGCAAGGATAACATCGTAGCCGACATCTTAAGTAGGTACCCACACGATACAAAATTAGAAGAGGTTCACGACAACACACATGAATATTTAGTCAACCACATCACCGTGAAAATGAAACTTGAAGTGCGGAAATTAATCCAAAACATTGGAAAGCACCAGATAGAAGACGATAAGCTAAAAACAATCATCACTAAAATTAAGGAGGGAACTACAGACCCTAAATTAAATAAATTTTACCAATATGTTAACGACAAGTTATATAGGCGACAGCGGAATGAATGGAAGCTATATGTTCCTAGCAACATATCTGGGGACATAATTGCTGAAATCCATCAAATGTTCGGACATTTAGGAACAAAAAAGTGTATAAAAATGCTCCAGGAACATTTCACATTCGACCGGATGTCAAAGAAAGTAAAAACTTATATTAAAACCTGTGACGTTTGCCAGAAGTGCAAAGATACCAACAACAAAGAGCTATTTGGTGGCACACGCGCTGTGATACCTACAGCCAAAGGAGATCTGGTAAGCGCAGATTATTATGGACCCCTACCGACAGGAACGGGTGGAGTCAAATATTTATTAGTCATAGTGGATAATTTCACAAAATATGTCAAATTATTCACCCTTCGAAGAGCAACAACCACTACGACGTTGCGGAGAATAAAAACGTATTGCGAACTATTCGGACGTCCAAGGGCCATTTTGACGGACAACGGAATGCAGTTCACCTCCAGGAAATGGGTCAACGGTTTAAAGGAGTTGGACATCCAACCAAAGTTTACCGCAATACGTAATCCATGTACCAATCTTGCCGAGCGGATTAACCGGCAACTTGGAAACTTGTTCCGCATTTTCGTAAGTGACCAACACACTAAATGGTCCCAGTACATAAAAACGATTGAAGCGTGTCTAAACGAGGTGTACCACGAGACAATCGAAATTACCCCTCATGAAGCACACCTCGGCACGAGACCTACACGAGCATGGGAGCAATGCTTGGACAAAGGGGTCATTAGCAGTGAAGGGAAACGCGAAAACAACATATTTGTGAAGATAAAGGAGAAGAGGGAGAAGCACGCGAAACGCTGCAATGAGAGGAAGAAAATAACAAAATTTACGATTGGCGACAAGGTACTGGTGAGAGCATACCACCAATCCGACGCTACGTTGAGGAGAATTGACAAGTTCTTCGAACTTTTCGCAGGACCGTATAAGATCAACCGCATCATCGGCGAGGCCACATATGAGCTCGTGGAGTGCGATAGCAGAAAGATGAGAGGGAAATTTAACATACGGCAAATTAAAGCGTATCATGAACCAGCGAAAGGAAGTATGGATAACACGAGTGGGTAGCAACGACTCCGGCGGCAAGCAGAAGACGTAGGTTAGGTAATTTGCTCGCGCGGCCAGTCCAGCTAACCAAATAATGATGTGCATTTTACTATATTGTGTTTATTCGTATTTCAATAATAATCGTGTTTATGATCATCATATATTTGTCATTCATTATGTTAATTAGACATGTAAACATCAATATATACATAAAGTGATTTGTTGAAGTGTACCATGTGTCAGAAGGACATTATGACACTATGATACAGGACACTAAAGACATTAATAATTGTGAATAATAATAACTTGTTAAAATGTAGAGATTCGGATAATTTGTTTATGTAATTAATAATTCAAAATGGACAATTGTTTTATAACTTTAAGAGTAAGCGTTTGGATATGCATCATGAAGTATGCTGATTCCTCAATTGTTTAGTTAATATGTATATTTCATTTATCAATGTAATCGTTCATAATATGTCACAAATTGATCATATGTATATATTTGTTTGTAGCAACTATAGTCTTGAGATAATAATAACAAGTTTGAAAATTATTTTATTGCTATATAAGTCATCGACATAAGATCGATTAATCTAAGTGATAGCTAATCTGCAGCTTATCTATTACGTTGTATGTAGGTAGAACGAAAGAATGTAAACGATAACTAAACAAACTGTCAAATGGACAGATGTATATGTCTTAAATTCAATTATTTACATGAAATCATATCGTATAGTCCGCATAGAGTCGGATAAAATGTAGAAAATGCGTTCATTTCACTCAGATGAGCGGCAATAAATTCATATGACCATATAAAACATCAAGATGGGGAATAACAATTAATTGCTTCCTATGAGAGATATATGTCAGTCAACCATGTCCATTCCGAAGCAGACATCCACGACTGGGACAGAGCGCAGAAATTGGATCAGATGTCTCTTGAAGCCCAACATCCAATCCAATTTGGGGACAATGTAGTGATCGAAATTTAAAAAAAATTTTAATTCCTTGACCAAGTGGCACGTTCCCACACTCAAGTCGACGGACACAAGCCCAGGTCGTAAATAATGACGAATCAGGGACACGTCAGACCCGACGCCAGTGCGAAGACAAAGAAAAAACGTCTGTGTACAGCACACAATAAGAATTTGAGGGCGTCGTTGACAGCTCGCAGTTTGTTACAATTTACAGCACCCAGCAATCGAAAACAAAGACTTCGTCCAGCTACCGAGTTACGCGGAAACGAAATGGAACGCCTGCTGTGGAGGTGAAGTGTAACGAGCACAAATATGAAAGGCTTCACTCTGCTACAAAGGAGTACAGAGCAATCTCAACTAACAGATAAACAATAGGACATAGACTCAGTGAATACTGCCAGTACACCCTGCACAGCGTGAAAACAAACCTTTGACAGTTTACTGAGATTTACGACTGGAAAGCGTGGAATCGACGGGAAACGACTCCAGCGAAGGGTTGATAATCGGCGGAACGAACAACGAATAACTTGAACAATTAACCAGGAATCTGCAGTCTGTTAACAAAAGATCGGTCAGAACCTTGACAAAGTCTAAACAAAGGTTGACAGACAGCCAGGAAATTGCCCGTTTCTTAGAATCCGTACCACGTTCGTCACATGGAACACTCCGGGGATGACGACGACCAACCAGCGTCAAGAATCTTCTAAAAGAGCTCGTGGAGAGAGTAAGAAGGGTTCGGACGACGAATTGGGAAACAGAGGATGAGATCTGCAGAAGAGTAGGAATTTGGAGGACCAATCACGGATCCGAGAGGGCGTAGGAATCCAGAATTTAGACTTATGGGTAAGATATTTCAATAAAACTGTTTTGCGAAGACGCGGAGCGAGAGTCTACAGTCTACAAGTCAATCGGTCATAAGTTAATAAGTCAGTACGTACGACAGTCAGACGGTTGATTATAGTCGGAACGGTAATACATTCAGTGATAGAAACAGTTTGCGCGACCTACCGAACTTACAATTCGGTGAATTCATAAGTGAACTTAGACATACGATATAGTCTCGCTTACACACAAGTCTGTGCGACAAACGTATATATTCTGATAAACTATAGTGCGCACGGGACTTGAAACTACAACCGACGCGAACATAATAACACAAGTAATTAACATTCCAAAGTATAACAGTGAGTGACATTTCAAACACTCTCACATTACAATGAGTCACTACGTTGAACAATTAACTGAATGAACTATATAGAACAATTAAGCACACAGTATACACTACATCCAGATAAACGGAACAGTTAATCATGGACACGAACACGGCAAACTCTCAGAGCAATTCAGCTTAATGACTATATTAACATCTCAATATTTGAACTCCAAACACCCGATATCGGCGGGGTACAACAACACCGTACACATAACGGGAGTGAAGATTTAGTGAAGTGAAGTGATTAGTGATTTTCATAACAGTGAGTAAGATGCACGACGAGTCCTCCAGCAAACGTCATCTCACACCGGCGGAATATTGGATAAACACTCTCACAAGATAAGCTTTTATGTCTATTAAATCTTAGTAATATACTACTGCACTGTTTCCTCTTTTCAAAGAACAAACCCCAAGAGATTATATATAAATCATATGAATCATAATTTTATAAAGCAATATTACGTAATTCATCATCTGAGAATAATGAACGCATTTAGGTAGGAATAAATATATTTGTTGATTGTTTATTGTTCGTATATGTTTTGTATACGTATATTATTTACTGCATTTGAATGTAACATATGTTTGTGTTTTCAGGAAACAACGTACAAATTGTATTTTGTTATTATGTGTTTATATTATGTATGTATTTGCAGGATATAGTAACTTACTTGAATAACAAATATAATAAATAAGTAATTAATTTATATTTAATCTTGCGTTCATTATTGAAATTTAACCTTTATTATTAATTCATTTCATTATAAGCATTTCACAAAGAGTCTCAAAAGTTATGCTAAGTATCAATGGACACAACAAACTCCACCATTGAAACGTCCGATTAACAGACTCATAAATCATATTTATTTAACAACTGTGTTGAGTCTAATCTGACGAGTATGAACTACTTTCATATATGTATTCAAGTTAACGACCATCATAACTCTTAATTAATACACGAAGTTAATGAGATACAATTTACTAATTCACATTTGGAAAATCCAATAATACTTACAATTAGCATAATTTCGCTCTAACATAAATGGTACGGCAACCCTAATTACTTAATTAATTGCCACTCCCATTTATAACGTTAAATAATGAAATCCGAAATTGTACAAATTCAGTTACAAAAAAGTTGAAATTCCAACGAAAGATCTTGAAAAATTATTACATATTATTACATATTACATTATTATATGAGCAAAAATTATATGAGCCGTTGTCGTTTAGAGGGTCCTGGCTGAGGTTCTTCGAAGGCGGCGGGGCCTGGCACAGTTTCGGATTGTTCTATCGTCAGCGTCGGGGCTTGTTCATCTGGAAAATGAAAGAGGTGGTGAGAAAACAACAACTTGTGATCATATCTCAAGGAGTGATGAATGATTACGAGATAGATTGTGAGATTAGACATACCTTCCGCATTGTGTAAGCGTCTTTTTTCAGTCTGTTCTCGGTCTTTTTCTTCGGTCTCTTCTTCGTCTATGTCAATGCTGTATTCCGGGGGCTCGACGTTTTCACACAGCCCTTTGCACGATGTGCAGATCGGGGAGCAATGGAGGCCTGCCTTCCTGCATCCACAGTTGCGTTGGCAGCCTTTTTTACATTTACAAGAAATGTGCCGGAGTATCGAGTCCGGTGCAGGGTTCAAAGTGGTTGGCACTGGCACGAGACCACTCCTTGTTTTTTTCCACCCCCACTCGTTCGGGTCTCTTTGTTGCTCGTCGAGTGTGGTTTGACCGGATAACCACTGTTGCACCTGAAAGTAAACTCTCAGTGAATGTTGTCGTGCAGCAGCTTCGGTGGGGGGTAGTGAGGCAATGTTGGTTTTACTTTTATACAATGAAGATATGTATTGCCTGTATCTCAAATCATTCAGGCTAGTCTCATGTCCTTTCCCATACAGAGCCATGAGAAACGCGTTTCCTGCTTCGGCAATCTCGTCCTGGTGTGCATGAGGGTCTTTGAAAGCATCAATGACTGGTTGCAAGTCATTGTTCTTCTGCAGGACTTTGAGAAATTTCAGTTTCCCCTGATTAAACAAAGCAGAAGTGGTGTCACAACCACTCATTGCGTGCAGGAACAATATATGGTCTGATAGGGGTTTGTCAGCGGCAAGATGAGGATTGTAGAGGGTTTGAGACACCTTTCCTTTTACTGGTTTCAAAAAGAAGACATTCTTTATATCAGGGCTACACAGGCCAATCAAAATCACCAAAAGGTCAATATCTTCCCCCACCACTGTCACATATTCATTTGACGGGGCCAACATAAGAGCTGTTGTGATAATTAGGATATCAGCATCCTCCACAGCTTGCTGTGAATCAATTTTTGCATCATCAAATTTTTCCATTAGCATAGATATCAACCGGCTCTTGTTTTTGGAGTTTGCAAGGAAACTCTCCTGTGAGACAATGTGCACCATCGATTCTGTAAATGATATTGCAGCAGATTGTTTTCTTTGCGCTCTTCTCAATCGTTCTATGTGCTTGGTGCTTTCACAAGCTTCGTCAGGGTAGCCATCGAAAATGACAACGGCATTTGATTTGTTGTTTGACTTGACATATGATACATAACTGCTGCAAATTTCTGCATATGTCTGGCCGTGGTGCCATTTGACCCGGTGTAACAAAAACCCTCCGTCGATGACATATTTTGTATCGTTCAAGTCCACCTGTTCTGTCGGTGCAAAAGCCCTGTACAAGCTCGATTTTGTTCCTTTCCTCATCCCATGCTCATCGAAAAGAGAGAGAGAGAGGGTAGGGGCTAAGTTCGTAACGCAAAAATTCTCGCAGCTCTTCATCTGAATGTTTCACGATGGTCATTCGTTGGAAAAGTGTGGTTGGATTGATGACTACAGCCCTGTCTTGTATCTGAATAGAGCTGTTCATGATCGCAAGAAGCTGCACTCTTTCGCTTCGTTTGAATTTTACAGCTTGAAAATCACCACCAACAATGCGCTGTATACATTTCATGCCCATCTCCTTGGACAAGTGGCAGTTGATCCTCTCATCTGCGACAACACCTGTACTTAGTGACATTAGGTCAGTGGTCTCTGGGAAAGGAGGATACTCGTGTAACCAATTCAGCAACTTATGTGCGTCAGTGTTGTCTCGCTTTTGCATAGTATCTCTGCTGTCAACGTGTTGTTCTGACGTTGCGAGTTCCACTCCCGTAAAGTGCTCAATCTCTTGGCACACATTATGCAGTGCTGTCATCCCTTGTGTCCATCTTGTCACAACGCCTGCAGTTACTCCACGGCAATGAGTGAGACCACCACTTGTCTTCATTGACTTCATTAGAGTTTGTTCAATCGCCATATCACTCCAGGTGCCACACCAAATCTTCGCCCCTTTTACATGTTTTGAAAAATATGAACAGTTTTTCATCTTTTTATTTTATTTTACGTGTTTCATAATACAGTATTAAATACTTTAAAATAACTTGTTTTATACATGTTGAAAATAGACATGAATAAAAAGTATAACCTTACACCCAATAGATAAAAAAAAAAAGTTTGTTTTACTCCGCCAAAAAATGAGATTTTTTACCTTATTTTGCATTTTTTTCAATGTTGCATCACAAAATTTTGTTAGCAAACCTCAGATTCAGATTCAGCACCCCAAAAAACATATAGAATGGAAGAAATCAAAACTACCCCACAACTTTCCCGCTAGGGGCCCTTTTGAGCACAAATTGACTGTATTATTGGCACCACAACAAGGTGGGGCTTAATTAATTAAAAAGAGCTGTAAATAAATAAATGTAAAATTGGCGTCACCACTGGGCGTAAACGGGTACAACTCGTAAAAGTGTTAAAATGGCTTCCCAACGCTGGGCTTAAGAAGGCTATAGTGATACATTTTGTGTAACGCAAAATTAAAAAAACCTTTCAATATTAACTTAGAAAACAATGTTCGTCCCACTGTGTAAACTGATTACTGAACAGTCAACGATTACAAATTAAATAATTTCCTTATACCCAAAAAACTAGTGGTTCTATAAAACGAAATTTACAATGTTCCGTGGGTTACGCAAAACGAAATTCTATACAATAGGCCTACTATCAGATCCAGTTCAATCCTAATCCGAAAAAAAGTTTCAACGTATCTGAATCAGCAGGCGTTTTGAAGATTCTCTTATTATATTAATAGCTGAAAAATATTAATAAGTGAAATTAGTGAGAATAAGGCAGAGACCAAATGAGGAATATTCCCATAATACAATGATGTCTTATTTGTTTATGAATAATTTAAAATATGTAAATTAATTTATGCTGAATAAAAATAAGCAGCATAAGATTATAGCGTTAGAAGGTAGCCCCAGAATTTCCTTACAACCCATACCGCTGCTAATGCCTCCTTCTCTGCGGTGCAATAAGAGATGGGGACAGTTTCCTACTGGCATATTCCACTATGTCTCTTCCTCCATCCTACTTTTCTTGGAATAATAGAGCCCCTATTCCCATCACTGGGATCAGTTTGCAGACAGATCTTCTGCTTGGCATCCAAGTAGGCAAGTCAAGGAACATTGCAAATTGCTTCAATAATCTTATGGAAGGCTTCTTCCTCCTTGTTTGTCCATTTGAATGTCCTCGTTATTCAACAGGTCTGACAGAATAGCTGCTTTTGTATTGAAATGTGGTACAAAGCTGCTATACCACCCACAAAGTCCTAGGAATTGACGAATTTAGCGTTTACTATGGGAACTCTCTCTCTCCATTTCTTCAATAGCCTTGTTCTTCTCTGACTGTCTTTCCAGACCATCAGATGTTGAGATATGTCCTAAATAGGCCACCTTTGGTGATCAAAAATGATATTTCTTTAGTTGGAAGGTTAGACCATGAATCTTGAATCTTTCCAAAACTCAACTGAGGTGTTCAAAGTGTTTCTGTCAATTCTTACTGTATGTTAGAATGCCATCCATATATACTTGGTAAAATTCTCCACTGCAGCCAGACAATACTTCTTCCATCAGACACATGAAGGTGGCTGGTGCATTCTTCAGACTAAATGGCACAACCTTGAACTAATTCAGTGTAGCGCCCTATCTTGAACCCTCATGGTGCAGTGAAAGCTGTCCTTGACCTGGAGCTTTCTTCAACTTCAACCTGCCAATACCCAGAGTTGAGATCTATTGTAATGAAGATCTTTTGAACCACCCACTTGCTTCAGCATGTCCTTCAAATCTGTTGTTGGATAGCTGTCTGATGTTGTTTGGCTGTTTAACTTCCTGAACTCTAAACACAGTTAATACATTCCGTCCTTCTTCTTTGATAATGGGTGATGCTCAGCTAGATGTTGATGGTTCTATCAATCCTTGGCATTTCATTTCTTTTAACATATGCAGGACAAACTTTCTTCCATCTGGGTTTATAGGATAGGATCTTTGTTTAATGGGTGTATCATCCTTACAGATATTTCTATGTTTAACTGTCATTGTGTAGCCTATCTTATCTGTGATAACTCCTGGATACCTATGCAGCAAT
The DNA here is from genome assembly GCA_034769895.1 of Magicicada septendecula. NCBI lineage: Eukaryota > Metazoa > Arthropoda > Insecta > Hemiptera > Cicadidae > Magicicada > Magicicada septendecula. The sequence goes on along the minus strand of CM068367.1, from coordinate 747,484,888 downwards.
TCTCTGAGTTTCATCTCCTCTTCATTGTCTAAGGGCTCTATTTGGAGATTATGCAAAACTGAGGTAGTTGGAGTCATTTCCTTTTTTATGCACCATGCCAATCTCAACCATTATTATTCCCTAAAAATATTTCATGTGAGTACCTTCCTCTGCAACATGCCTTGTCTTAGCAGAATGGTCCTCTTCTAATTGTCTGATGATGTACTGCAGTTCTTCAAATGTTTTGGGATGGGGCAATTTTACCAATGACCTGATGTTATACTGGAGCAGCTCAATTATAAAAGAAAAGATTTATCACCACTCTTCTCAGGATGTAACCTTTTGAATAACTGTAATATGTGGATAATAAATGAACCTGCTCGCATTTAGCTGACCCTCAGTTAGGAACTTTTTGTGTATTGCTGCTCTGACTGGATCAGTCAAATCTCAATATTAATTCTTTCTGAAAGTCAGTCCAACTTAGGCTTAAACCTTTAATGCTCTGCCACCAGATGACTGCTGAACCTTTTAACTGATGTGATAGGATCTAAGTATAAATTTCCTGGGACAGGTTTGTTTGATTCAGTAGTAAGACACAGCCCCTAGGAATGACAATGAACATTCCTCCAACATACCTTGGAATTCTGGTAAACTTTCTCTAATCACTTTTAGATCTACTGGAACCTGACAAGGAACTTTATAATTACTACCAGCCAGACCTGTTTTGAGAAGAGGTAAACTTTTGTCCTTAATATTTTCACCTGCATTGCACAATTATTAACTTATAACATAATTTGGTTACCAATTAATAACACTAACAGAAAACATCTTGTTACGATCACCAATTTTGTCATCTTTAACCAGCGATCAAAATAAAAACACTTGTTATTATTGTCGACACCTTGTTTATTTATTGTTATCACAAAAAAATTTTCACAAGTAAAAATATAACACAGAAAATACAAATTTTGATTCACAACTATGATATCAATTATTGCTGACACAACCATAATTTATGAAAACAAAAAGATAACACACAAATATAATATTGATCCACAAATGTTGTATCAAACAAACACAGTAATTGTGTAAATTATTTAACCAAACTCCTCAATAAAGACTGAATCTTGACTCCATCTACTACTGTTTATATAATCTTGGTAATGACACCATTCATCATTATATGTCACTTACTAAATAATATTCTATGTAAGTCCAAGCGTAAGTTCGAGAACCTGGTAAAATAAACTATGTCTATCCTCAAATGCATTGTACATTGATACAGAACATTATAGTATATTCTATTAATAGTGTCTATCATTATACATATGTTATACATATACTGTTGTGATATAAACACACATGAGTATGTACTTAACCTATGTGAGTAATGTAACCTACACACTATTTTAATAATACCAATCACAATATTACTTAATATTCATAATATTAATATGAATGTGGGTTGGGTGTTGTTGAGTATACAACATATCATTACATTGCCAAAGAATTAAGTAGCCTGTTGCACTCTTTTCCTATAAGTAGGATGTGGCCTCTCATCTCCCGTCTTAGACCTATTCTGTGTCTTGATGCACCATAATGTACTAGAAAACATTCAGTAGTACATGTTGTTGCTGGAATAGTCAGGTCAATGTTAAATAGCTGGGAAGAACAGTGTTTCCTGACAAGTAAAATCTGCATAATTGAAGCATTTATTTGGAGATTGAGTGCTTTATTTTCCACATCTCATTTGAGGTGGTAGTTAACTACTAACAAATCTACAATTATAAATTGGAATTTTCAAGTACTTATGAATACTTATTAGAATTCAATAAGTGGCATTGTCAATCTTAACCAGTAAATGATTTTAAATGGGAAGAAACTGTTTTTAAGTTCATTCACTTTGGGGCACATCTTCTGCAAGTAATTTTGTCAGCATTCATGAAGTTATTGAATGATTTAAGTTGAATTAATATAAAAGTTATAGAAAATACATACCCAACATTGACAACAGCTATGTTATCTGCATTTACATGTAGTTCAATGTTACTAGTGTACCAGTGTGGGTAGGGAACTCTCAGCACTTTTACTCCACTTGTTGAATTGTATTGTATTGGTTGCTCTCCCACAGGCACATGATTTTCAAGGAAGTAATTACCTTTCCTGCCTTTCTCCTTTGCATTCTAGAGTTAATTACTTAGTTTATTTGCATATAGTTCAATACACTATGCAATGATGTAAATGTACATCTGAGTATTGCGTGCATGTGTGTATTGTGTGTTTTGTTTTTGTATATATGTATGTATTTGAGAAAGAAAGAAAGGAGAAGTATATTACAGAAAAAATTAACACCTTCTCATAATCTACAATGTATGCATGTAATCCACATCTGTATGTATGAACACATTCAATAATTGTATAAAGTTACATCCAATAAATAAATAATAACATACATATATCTCTACTGTAGTAAGATTTTAGAATCAGTAATGCATGATTTGTTACATATGGCAGTATGGCAGCAGGTAATGTAAAAACAAACCAGTTATCATAGCCAAATGCTAAATAGTACACTGGACAGTTGTAAAGAAATGATTTGTTTATAAACAACAAATGAGGACAATATACAAATAATGTGCTGATTGCCCAAACCTAATATCTGAGGTGATCAATAATTCCTTCCTTGAATCTAAGAACAAAAATCATACAAAAACTTCAAGTAATTTTTCAATATATTTATAACATACTTTTATTTAAATATAGTTTTTTGCAATTGTACAAAAAATGAGCCATTTAAAAAGATATTAAGAAAATAAGCTATATTAATTGATAAGAAAAAAGTTACCCAAGTGAATTGTTCAAAATTACTACTACATATTGCTATGCTGAGGAAACAGCATACCATGTATGGCTATGTGATGCTTTGCATGCTCTGTGTGAGCAACAGATTACGCAATCCCCATGTTCCTTCTTGATATTTCCTGATGCACTTCCAAACTATGGTTGCTTATTCTACTGGCAACCGCGTCAGTTTTGTCATGTACTACACCACACAGCCTGTCTATAAAAGCGCTATTTCCAAAGCAGCCAGTCAGTCTCAGACTGCGAAATGGAGAGGTAAGGAGTTGAGTTGCTGGGTGGTGTAATGTAAAGAAGTAATTGTGAATTTATTATGTGCAGACTTCTGTAATTGATGACTTATACTACACAGCATTAATTAGGTGATATTTATTGTATGTTACATTAGTGTGTGTTGGACAATTATAAGCTTAGAGAATTGTATGTATTGTAATTATCCTTAAAGAGTTGGAGAATTGTAGCTATCCTTAAAGTTTTGAGTGATGAGTCTTCTAATGTTCAGTTATTTGATTTCCACTGCTTAAACACAACAATCTATAGACTAAATTTTCAAAGGAAATGTAACTTCATTAGTAAACATGTTTTAGTAACATCTTTGCAAAACAGTAAATTTCATAAAACTTTCATTAGATAAGTTCTGCACATAAGCACACAATATTTAAATAAAATTATTAAAAAACTGCTGTTGACTTTCCAGTTTTAAAGAAGGAATCATCATTTTGAAATCAATTGAAAGTCTTTTTGTTCAATGAATTTCAAAAACTCATAAATAAATTTCAACTCAGATGCACTTTTCCTTTCGTGCACTACTTAAAATCAGTAACATTCTTGCAACATTCTATTCCAGTGGAAGTTAGTTTTGCTGATTACTGCCTGATTTGTCACTTAACACTTTAATCATTACGTTTTTCTAATATGTGCATTGATTGTGTTAAGAAGTTATTTGCAGCTAATTTAAAATTAAAAAACCCTTTGATAAGCATATATAAATGTTTGTGGGTACCTGACAATATTATGTTCACCAAATCATGTGGCACTTGATACATTTTACCAGTGAGAAAACTTTTGTCATCTAATGCTCTAATGTAGTTCACAAGCTGAATTCCGTGTACTATATTAAAGATGTTAGTAAAGTAGCCTAATTGAACAGATGTGTCAACTTTCTTCCAACATTTTATAGTAGATGTACAGCCATGAAGTATTCTTTTCAGCACATCAAATTTTAAAGATGCTTCTCTAACCCTTACACTTCCTGACAACACAAGATGCATGGCATTTTTCATATCACTCTCAGTCTAAGCATCCCTCTGTTTGTTTACTTCTATAGGCAGACATGTTCCCAGTTTGAACTATGTTACTTGTAAAATAAAAACCCTTTAGTTGGTTGATTTTCAGTATACACTCCAAATTTTAAAGTGTTCAGTTCAACAAAAATTCTTTCTGTAATATAACTCCAAATGACGTTATTGAGCGACTCATTTGGGTTTTGCATTTTGCCTAGGAAACATTTCTCTAGGAGTTCGTTTTTGCATAAGTCCTTAAATATTGGTTTGATAAATGTCATAACATTGTCTGGTAAGTGGAATTGGTTGTTATGGTCATATGTTTTATTTTCTCTTATGGCTTTATGATATTTACACCAGGTGTCATCGCTGTCAGGGCACAACCCATGTTGAGGTCTTTCATTTGACGAGAGAATATGAACTATGAAAACTCCGCCCAGATACCTTTCCTCATGTCTTCAACTGATTTTATATTCCGTCTTATTGCTGAGCCATAATATTTTTGTATTTGGTATAGCTGCATTTGTAAGTCTTTTTTGCCCACCAAGAGGAGTACCATCCGGTAATTTTTTTGTTTTGCTTTCAAAGCCTTTAGCCTACTTCCCAATCTTTTTTGAACATGGCATATACATTCATCCTTTACTATTTGTACATCCTCACCATAAGGTTTTGAATTACAAACTTACATGTAGGCCTTACTGTCACCATCTAAAACTTTCTTTGCCTTGCGCCGCACGTGAAAACCATCATCGCTAGGCAAAAGCGCGTGAACATGATTGTTTCAAAAAATAATTAAAAATACTTATCGACATCGCAGACACTTTTCAAATATACCGTTGGAAAAGGGAAGGTCTATAATTTACATTACTGCAATAAAAAAATTTCATAAATTTTCGATTTTTCACGCAGAGCTCCCCTTAAGAGGTATGGTAGCAATCATTGGTTTCTTGTCTTACTGAACTGTTATGAGAGAACTCTGCTGTTATCACATTCTCTGCTTATTGACTCGTTCTTTGAATATACAATTATATGTTACATTTAAATGAAAGTTAAAAACTTTCATATATTTGCCTAACAATATGTGTTTGGAATAAAATTATCGTAATATTAATTTATTTGAGTTAATGTAAGTGAAGACTATATATCTCTATATAGTAAGTGAAGAAATTTGTGATTAACATAAAGGGTGTTTAATTAATTCCAATTCGATGTTTCTATTATTTTGATTTATTATACTACCAAATATTAAAATAACTGAGATATTGTTTAGACCATAGTGGTTTTAATTTAATGGTCATGAGAAAATATTATGAGTGTTTGTAACAAAAGACTCATATCTCTGGTGTGTACTATTTCTTTTTAGTAAACTGAACTGTACAAGTACACTGAATCTTAAAGGGTCTAGAATTATTATTACCTTATCTTTTCTCCACAAGTGTACAGGCTGGTTATTTAAACAAGAGCCACGTTTCTTCCCACAACGGTTAGCTTGTCGAGCAAATGCTTCAAATCCAACACCAGCTTTGTCACACTCATCTCCATCAAATGTAATTTCATCCTCTCTTAAGACCAGATATTCCTCTGGACCACCTTATTTTACATGTAAAAATAAAAATAATATTATTTACATAAAAAATTTCATTTTTAAATAACTAACTTTTTAAAAAAATACTAGGCCATAAATATGGAATATTGACTTGGATTTTCATAACTACAGAAACAAAAGAAAGAAGCTAGTAATTTCATTTTGAATAGTGATGAACTATACAAGGTTAGAGAGAGAGTAGACAGAAACAAGTGAACCATATCTCACTACCTTACAAAAAACACGTTATTGTGTCATGTATTTAGAACATTTTCATGATTTGGTTACAGAATATGTTGTCTGCAAGTCATTTGTGCATGCACAAGTATGTGTGTGTACAGGGGGGTACATATGTGTTTGTAATATACACATACTTGGTTTGAAATTAAATAAATACATTTTAAAAAGAAATTATAGAATAAAGTATTTGTTGCCAAAATAACAAGATGTTTTCTATTTCATTGCTATCAGATAGTCTATAATATATTTCAAGATGAAGTTGTAAAAAAAACATAATTAAAAAATAAAAATTATCCACAAACCCACTTCTGAAAGTATAAAATTTTAATAATTTTCATGTTATGTCAGGATTATAACATTTTATAACATCAATAATTATGATTAAAGTTATCCGGGCTGTTTGGCCGTGGTCCATGGTTTATTTCCAAACCAAACGTTTCAACAGCTCCAATGGCTGCCATCATCAGTGGAATAATAAAAATCCTGAACGTAGGGTGTTCACGTCAGGCCCACAGTACTGTGGTATAGGCTGACATAATGGCTGAGACATAATAGGCTGACTATGCCTGGAGACATAATGGTCAGTTTTGACATGGTTTCGTTGTTCACCATGGTGCCCGTGGATGATGTCCTTGGCCACTTAGCAAACCTTTTTCTGGCAGACATTACAGCGCTTTTCCGGCATGTTCTAAAAATGACCTATTTTCAGTACAGCGGTGAATTCTTTGAAATGATTGATGGTGTGGCCATGGGGAGTCCACTCAGTCCTGTGGTGGCAAACTTTTATATGGAAAGGTTCGAGCAGGGGGCAATTTCATCTTTTCTGTTGAATCCAAGGTGCTGGTTCCGGTACGTTGATGACACCTTTGTTATCTGGAGCCATGGAGAGGAAGAACTCGGCAGGTTCCTGGCACACCTCAATCAGGTTCACCCACGGATACAGTTCACCGTTGAGAGGGAGACCGACAATAAGCTGGCTTTTCTGGACGTTTTGGTCCTTAGAAGGATTGATGGCAGCCTCGGACATAAAGTTTATAGAAAACCGACGCACACTAACCGCTATCTCCATAAACAGTCGAACCACCATCCGAGCCAGAAGAGGGCGGTTTTGAAGAGCCTGGTGGAGCGGGCTAGGAGGATTTGCGAGCCCCAGTACCTCGACAAGGAACTGCGCCACCTCAAACTAGTGCTGCAGGCCAATGGATATTCTGTTGGGGAGGTGAGACGAGTGGTCCGGCCGGGAAGAACAGCCAGGCCGGAAGTGGTGTCACGGGAGACCGTCGGTTTCCCGGCGTTGCCCTACAGCCATGGGGTGACGGACCGCATTGGTAGGCTGCTTAGTCGGCACGGCATGAGGCCAATATTCAAGCCGACAAGAAAGATCCACCAGTTCTTGAGGCAGGCAAAGGACGTCCGAGACCCGCTGTCATCATGTAGTGTGTACGGAGTTCCCTGCTTGTGCGGCGACGGGGCGAAAGCATTGCATTAAGTACTTTATGGTATGGCGCGATGTGAGCCTCTCACACACCTTCTTTTTTCTGATTGGCTGATGGTGCAGTTCTTACCTGTGCGGGGGTTGAAATTAGTAAACAATTAGCACAGGTGGCATCGCGGGAAATTATTAGCCTTCACCACAGTACTCTGAGGAAAACAACTGTTGAGTACCTGATGGCATAGCATGGTGCGAGCCAATCATACACCATCTTTATTGTGATTGGCTCTTGGTGCAGTTTCTACCTGAGCACTATTCGGATTGGGTGATGGTGTCATTTTTACCTGTACTTGGGACTTTGTTGAATTTATAAGTACAGGTAGCATGGCGGGACATCGTCAGCCTATACCACAGTACTGTGGGCCTGACGTGAACACCCTTCGTTCAGGATTTTTATCATTCCACTGATGATGGCACCATTGGAGCTGTTGAAAAAAAAATCTGATGATGGCATCCATTGGAGCTGTTGAAACGTTTGGTTTGGAAATAAACCATTAAACCATGGACCACGGCCAAACAGCCTGGATAACTTTAATCATACAACTGACACCGGCCGTGAAAGCATGAGGATCAATAATTATATATACATTGACTCGTGAGACATGTTTATTAATGTTTGAAACTAGGCTAACTACAGAAGTACATATTATATTACCAATAAAATATAATCTTCTGTGAAAAGTTTTGATTTATTTATTACATATAGAAGATATAAGAATAAAGCATGACATATAAAAAATGGTAGTGGTCAAACAAATATATCCATGTACCATAGCTAAAAGCTATGTGTGAGTAATTTGTGGCAAATACACAAGGAGGCTGAGTGTTATTAACAGTAGAATAGGTTACATGACATCAACAAATAGCAATAAGTCAAAGAAAAATTTATATTTGGATGAAACAGGCATTACATGAATAAATATTGCATCCAAATAAGAATGGATAAGCTATTACAAGAACCTTTGATTTGACCTACAACATATAGAGTGTAAGGAGGAAATTTAGCTTGCATGTGATAGCTATGTGCAAATTTCTAAATTCGACTTAGTTTCTAGCGACTTTGAAGGTTTCTAAATTCATGTTCCATTCTAAGCAGTAAGTATGGAGAAATATTATTTAGATTTAAATTATTAAATTATTAAAGTATACAATTTGTGTGGCTCACGTGAAGTGAAGTGAAAAGTAGGTTGTCTTTATTTAGATATTACAAAAAAAAAAAAAACAATAGATATCACCGCTAAACCAATATACCAATAGTTATATGTTAAACCGTTATATTTTATTAATGCTGCTTTTAGAATGAAATATATTCTATGACAGATGACAGTGGCAGAGTAACAATGATTATCAAGTACGCAAAAACACCATATAAAGTAACTTTGTTGCCCACTTTTTTGCTGGCAATAATAAATAAATCTTTCAAATATTACTGAGTATATGAAACAAGTTTTAGAGGAATGAGACTTGATCTTCACTCATCAGTTTGGATGTAGCATCAATCATTAATAAACCAAGTCTACAAATATCTAAAATAATTGAAGGAATGCTAGAAGAGCTGAAAAAAAAATATATATATATATATATATATACAGCAGAAGCCTGATATAGCGCTGTCTGATATACCGCGGATTCGGATATAACGCGGTGAAGAGTAAGTCGCCCATTATTAGCGAAAATTCTTACTTGTAGAGAGTGAGTAAATTATGAATTGTTTATCGTGACTTCCGTAGCCACAACATTGGAATGCGTTGCATTTATTGTAAACAAAGGCTTGTTGTTGGAAACGGCGTTGTAAATAACAGCCAGAATTGCCAGTTCAAGTGTACCTGTAGACATAAACAATTGCCCCATATTTACAGTCTCTACGTTTCTAAGAATTCATGCCAAGGCAAGCAGCCAACTAAATCCCTTCTCTCCCTCATACTCTTATATTACAGTATAAGATCATACTCTGATATGATCTTATCAAAGTGTATAGTCTTTGTCATAAATTCGCATAGTGTAGAGTTTTGTGATGTCGCAGAAAAGAAAAGCATATTCTGTGAGTGATAAACTCAAAATAATTGATCGTGTGAAGAACGGAGAGTCAAAGGCAAGTTTATCACGTGAGTGTGGCATCCCAGAAGGAACAATTAGAGGGTGGATGAAGGAAGAAGATAAACTTAAAAGTTTTGTGAACACAGTTGAAAGTGAAGTGGGGTTGCAAAGACAAAAGACTAAAGTAGGTAAGGATAGTGAACTAGATGAGTGTCTGTACAGGTGGTTTTTAATAAAACGAAGTGAAGGTGTGCCACTGTCAGGACCAGTTATTAGAGCTCAAGCTGTGAAATTCCATAGTGATTTACATGGCAACAGTGACATTAATGCATCTGATGGGTGGTTTTCATGATGGAAATCTCGTCATGGTATAAGCCAGATAAGCATTGAAGGGGAAGCACGATCATGTGACACTGAAGCTGCAGCACTTTTTCCTCAGGCATTAAACAAAGTAATGATTGATAACGATTTAAATGACCATCAAGTGTATAACTGTGATGAAACTGCTCTGTATTTTCGAATGCTTCCTACCAGAACTCTGGATGTGAATAATTCAATAAATAAATCTGGATTAAAAATAAATAAGGATAGAGTTACCTTCCTGTTTGCCACAAATAAATCAGGCAGCCACAAAGTTAAACCTCTCTGTATATGGAAAAGCCGAAATCCTAGATGCTTTCAACATGTTAACATGACGTCATTACCCATCACATATCGTAATACAAAAAATGCTTGGATGACAAGTGATATTTTCGGTAAATGGTTCCATGAAGAATTTGTTCCATCTGTGAGAAGCCACCTGCGGTCACTCAACCTCGAAGAAAAAGCTGTACTGACCCTTGACCACTGTCCAGCACATCCACCTGCTGATATGCTACAGTCAAGAGATGGGAAAATCGGAGTCATGTTCTTGCCGAAAAACACTACAGCACTGATCCAGCAATTAGATCAAGGCATCATAAAAGCATTTAAAGCACATTACCGCCGTGAACTTCGGAGTGCTATAGTGAATTCTGATGAGGAAATGGAAATTTACCTTAAGTCAATAAACCTGAAAACAGTTGTGTATTCAATAGGTCTTGCATGGGAAAGTATTAGTACGTCTACGATTCAGACTTGCTGGAAGAAATGTTCCTTTGAACAAAACATCGCCGATGGAAATTGCTCTGTTGCCGGATTCACTAATAGTGATGTACAGTCTGCGAGTAGTGCTCTGCATTGCAACTTCACTCTAGATGACTTGAATGACTGGGCAGAAGTTGACAATGGTGAGCCTGTTACAGAATGTATAGGAGATAAAGATATCATCGATGCAGTCCGAAATGCAAACTGCGAAGAAAAAGAAGACGATGACGATGATGGAAATGAAAATGGGGTGGAAGTGAAAGAAGTTATTCCAAATGTTAGTGAAGTGATAATACACATAAACAAAGTAATTTCGTGGATGGAGAGACAAAGTGAATCTAATAATGTTCATCTGCTGCACCTCGCGTTTATAAAACAATACGCGGAAAAGAAACGCTGTGCATTATCCCGTCAAACAACAATTACGGACTTTTTTAAGACCAACAATTAGGCCTACAGTAGGTCGAGTGAGCAATGTATAAATACAGTGTATTTTATATTCCATTGGATTAAAATAGATTAAAATATTGGATTAAAATACAGTTTTCTTATTTTTTATTTCTACATTTGGTGACGTAATTTACGTACAGTATATAGTAGTGCATTATGCTGTAGCCTTTTTCCCGGTCCTCCCTCCACATCATTTGTCACTGTACAGGTCACCTTCCGATATACCGCGGTTACGCCTATAACGCGGGGGAAAGTATGTCACCCGACAACCGCGCTATATCGGGCTTCTACTGTATATATATATAGATGATTTATCTACTATTGTAATATGATTTTAAAGCCTTTACAGGCTATTGCAAAATTTTAAAATGATGGTAAATTTTCCATGATGGTAAATGAAGTGAATATTCTAATTTTAATTAACCATCTGCACATGTACAACAAAAACAAATGCTCCTGGACCAATGGTATATTTTGTAAGATGGATATACAACTATGGGCAGTTTTGAGGATGACTTTGCCATACTGTCACTGGAGAAGCTGTAAAGAAGCAACAGGAATCTCTAAAAAGGTCATAGACAAAGTTAGATTTTGACTAAAAAAAGTGCTATATGAAACATAATTGTGTAAATCAACCCAGTTCAATTTTACAACAACAAAAAAAGAACAAGAACAATACCAGTACAAATGTTTAGACAATCAAGGAATCATGTACGCAATGATGAGGTTTTGTATTAATGAATGAAAAACAGATTATGATTCTAATTTATGTATTTGGTGACCAAAGAAGATTTTAAGTAGGGCATTGGAAATTTATTTATGAAATCTAATTTAATATACAGGTATTGTTAGTTACTGTTTTGACATAACATAGTAGAGTATCTTTACAGTGGAACAGTGTCCTTATTTGGTACAGTGAGAATTTCCTCATGTAGAATTTTTATTTCTTCATATACAAGGTGTGTTAAAAAAAAGACTGAACTATCACAATACCACGGCGGTATATGCAAAAAGAGTGTTCTGACAAGTGGCGCTGACTAACGGCAACTTTCGGAGACATTATCCAATATTATTCTTCTTTCTACCATTGTTGTGATTCTTCCTACAGTAGCTGAAATTAATACATGTTCTAACCTCTCGGTAAATTTTTTCCATGGTGAAAACGAAAGAGCTGAAAGAACAACGTGTTTACATAAAATTTTGTTTTAAACTCAGTAAAACGTTTACAGAAATGTTCAAAACCCTTCAGCAAGCATATGGGGATGACTGTATGAGCCGAACACAGTGCTACAACTGGTTTATGCATTTCAAATTGGGAAGTTTATCGACCGATGAAAATCCAAGATCTGCTCATCCTTCAACGTCGATAAGTGACGATAAAATCGATGAAGTTCCCTCAATGACATGTGAAGAGTGTCGTTTACTGTACATGAGATTGCCAAGAAATTTGGTCTTAGCATGAGTTCATGCCATGAAATTTTAACAGGAAAATTGAATATTCGCGTCTCAGCAAAATTCATGCCATGTTTGTTATCCGATGAACCAAAAGAGAATTGCGTTAACATCAGTCAGGAACTGCTTGACCATGCCAGTGACGATGAAAACTTCATCTAAAACATTATAACAGGGGATGTACAAGATGAGATGTGGGTGTTATGGATACGATGTCAAAACGAAGGCACAGTCTTTGCAGTGGGTGGGAAAAGGATTGCCTCAACCAAAACAAGCCTGGATGAGTCAGTCAAACACAAGGGTGATGTTTTTTGACTGGAAAGGGTTGATTCATCATGAATTTGTTTCACGTGGTCAGGCAGTAAATGAGGAGTATTATGGGAAGTTTTATGGTATTTGAGGGAAGCATAAGCAAGAAGAGGGCACACTTGTGGAAAGAACAGTCTTGGGTGTTACAACATGATAACGCACCAGTTCATGCGTCATTCCTTGTGATCGATTATCTGGTGAAATAGAATATGACTGTTCTGCCCTACCCACCCTACTCTCCAGACTTAGTTCCAGCAGACTTTTTCTTGCTCCCAAAACTGAAGGCGACCTTGAAAGGACATTGGTTTTAAACAATAGAGGAGATAAAAAAAATATGGAAGAACAGCTCAATGCCATTCCAAAAAATACATTCCAGGAATTATTCCAGAATTTGAAGAAACGTAGGGAGTGGTGCATTGCCGGCAGGGGTGAATACTTTGAAGGGGATAAGCATGCATATAGTTGTAAGTACATTAATAAAGTTTTTGTTGCAAAAGTTCGGTCTTGTTTTGAACACACCTTGTACATAAGTGTACATATTCTAGTAGGCTATACAAACTAAGTGGTAGAGGTCACTATAGTAATAGTTTCTCTTGAGTAAGGTAAAATAAACTGGCGATCATGCAGTTTATAATGTTACATCTTGGCAAGTAAAATTCAAAGTCAGGATACTCCAATGGCATGTGGTCAAGGGACAGAGGTGCCAACCCTCCCCCCAAAGGCTTTGGCGCGAAATCCCCCAAAATTAGTTTAATCCCCCCAAATCTCTAGAAAAAACATAACTCATCGATGACTGCTTTTACACAGAGCTAAACAAGTTAGTTTAGCTCCATAAGAGCCCGTAAATTTAAGACAAACCAGTTAGTTTGGGTTAACCCGTGTTTACTCGGGCTCTTATGGAGTTTAACTAACTTCTTTAGCTAAACTGCGCGTCCGTGTGAAGGCAGTCGATATTCACTAGAATTTATTAAATTTTAACAAGGTAAAGGAGTAAAATTCAAGATTCATAAGATACTTGTTTTTGTAAAATAAAAAATCTAGCATTTTTTTTTCTAAATTTATCTGATTTTATTGAAGCAATAGAACCGTACAACTTAACATACTGTTAGGCTTTTTCAGTTTGTCCTTGAATATAATAACATAATAATAATGAAGAAGGCAGTAATAACTTAAAAAATTGTTGATTAAAATAAACACATTGTATTTTCAAAACTAATTGAAAAAATTAAGAATAAAAATTTACAGAATATTTCAATTTCACTTCTCAAAGTTGCAAGAATTGAAATAGTGATACATTAACGTAATAAAAACTGTTTCCTTTTAGGAGTTGTCAAAGCAAATTTATTTATTATTTCTTCATTTAATATCGCTTTAAGAATGTCTTTTTCAGACGCTAAAATCAAAAGATTTGAAAGCCAAGTATCGCTCATGGAACTGCGCAGCCGGTTTTTTACGATTTTCAGTCTACTCATCATTCTCTCTGCAGAGCAACTTGTGACTGCCAGCGAGAGCAGGATTCTGTACAAAATAGATACATTTGGAAATCCAGAGATATGCATGATACATCGATAAGGACGAATGAATCCTCTTTTAATCCACTTATATACCATCCTTTCACGTTTATTTTTTTGTAATTTCTCATCTTCTTCATTATCAGAGTCTGTTTCTTTGTTTGAACTTGAGTTATTTTCTACATCTGATTGATCTGATTTATTTTCAGATTTATGAAGAACATCTGAAATGTCTATATCTTTATGCAACACTTTATACAATCTAGCGAATGTACTTATTTCTGAAACTAAAAGCTCACTATCAATATTATAAAAAGAACATAAATCTTACACTTCCGAAGATTTAAGCGAGGTTTCCTGTTCTAACTTATTAGCTATTTCGAGGATTCCTTCATGAGTGAAATAAGACATTTGCCGGACCATACCAAGGGATTTTTCAGGAAATCTGTCTTCCAATTGAGAACATAGTGAGTCTAAGACATTGATGTGAACTTCAACCTTCATTTTCTTTTCCGGTTCATTTATACTCTCGTCAATAGCAAGTTCATCAAAAAGTCATTTTCGTTTTGTTAGCCGCTTATTCGATGATAATTCTACATCATTATCCTGAGCAAACTGCTTTATATTGCGAGGTATTTTATTCCATTTCTCATCTGACCTTAAGCTTTGTAATTTTTGTTTTGTTTCCAAAATAACTTTTGGAATTATTCCATAATCTATAGATTTAGATTGAAGACACGCTGTAACTGGAGACAATATCTTAAACATAGCATATGCAATATGCATTGTACCAACAGTTTCAAAAGTTTTCAACTTGTTGAGAAGTCCTTGAGCATTTGCTCTTATATCGTTTTCAGATTGCTGGTCATCACAGACATCTTCAAGAGTTTTAATAATCGTGTTGTAACATTCTAAACCATTCTTCAGAGCATTATTTCTGCTAGACCACCTTGTAGTAATTACTCTCTTTAGGCGTTTTCTCTTATGCTTCGGGATACCATGTTCTTGGTTTTGTATAAAAATATGATTTTGACGATGCCCTGATAAAAATACATAAAGTTCTTCGAGCAAGGACAACATATTTCGCATTTGAGGACATATATCCACAGATTTTTCTATGACTAGTGCAAACCTATGCGAACAACACCATACATAAAAAGCTTGAGGACACTCTTGAAGCACATGTGATTTTAATCCTTTACAGCGACCTCTCATGTTCCCTGCTCCATCGAGACTTTGTCCTATCATGCCACCAAGATTGATTCCTAAAGATTTAAGGGTTTCCAAAAGTATAGCCGATAAGTTAGCACCTGATGTATCACCACTTGTAAACACTTTTATTAAGCGTTCTATTGGCTTAATATCATTTTTGGGGAAACCATGAAGATCTGTTTGCTCTACATATCGCAATAAAACTGTCGTGCATTCTTTTTTACTAACATTTTGTGTGGAATCAAGAATGATAGAATAATTATAAGAAAGATTAACACTTTCAACAATTTTTGAAAGAACTATGTCACCCATGGTACGGACTAAATCAAAAATATTTTGATAGCTGAGAAGGTTGAATCCTAATTTAGTTTTTGCCATTCTAGCTTTCTCAATTTTTTCCACGTAAACTCTTGCATCAGGACTATATTTAGCGAGCATTTTGAATAAATTCATGAGTTTGCCTTCTAAAGCGTCTTGTTTCCTGAAAGCTAACATTTCCTCGCTCAGATATCGGCAACAGTCAATTATAACTTTCAGTACCTCTTGATGATGTTGCACCAATTGGTTATGTTGCTCCGAAAGCTTATTATCTAGACATTTTTGTGACATCCACTGAATTCTTGATATTTGAGCAGATAAGTGATTAGATGATTTTTCATGTAATTCTATGTCTCGTTCACCATGATGAGCGATCCAACCTCTAAAGCCACTTGTGCTCCAGATGGTTTGTTGCGTTGGAAGAGCAAATAATAAACAATGTATACAAAAAACTGCATCTTTTTTTTTACTATAAACAAGCCAATTTCTCTGCTTGATACTGCCATCAGGCAATGCGCAGTTTTTCAAAGAAGAATTGAATTTTCTTCCCCCAGTAACTGGAAAGTTTATAGATAATAAGTCTTGATTTTCTAATTTTAGCCCTAAATTAATATATTCTGGACATAGCTTAATATTGGCATAATTAGCAGGATCTGCAGCATCTTCAATACAAGGAAGAAAATTTTCAGCAGTCGTATTTTCATTTTCATTCTGTGACGATTTTAAAAGGAAAAAAAATTGAAATAAAAGAATTAAAAAAAAAAAATTTAAATTTAAAATCTCACATTAAAACAGAACGTAAGCCCCTAAAGTAAATGATAATGTAACCCCGCCTTAATACCCAAAATAAATAGTTTTAAAACCAAAAGAATTCTATAATAAAATTGCGATAACACCCCTTAATAATTAACCCGGCTTTAACCTGCCGAAACCGGAATCAACACGCATAATTACCCGTGAATATGACTAATAATTGTATTGAATCGGAACTTGATAAAAAACATAATGATGTACAATAATAAAATAATAATAAGAAATACCTAACTCAATAAAGAAAATGTAGTATTATTAATAGTAGTTAATTAGTATAATAATAATAATAAAGTACGAACTATTTTTCTCTCTCCGCGCGAACAGCTCCCTCTCCCTACTAACCGCCGCATAACCAACCCCAGTCAAGCGAGAATCAGAGACAAGGTAACAGCTTTACCATGTGTCGTAAAATAAAGTGTAAATATAAAAATTAATGATGATGTAACTGAACGTAATCTTTCATGGTGACAGACTCCACAAGTAATTGAAATGTGGTGAAATAACTAAAAGTAACTAACTTAGCCGACACATCTCTTTAAAAAGGGAAACGAAATGTTTAAGTTGTAAAGTATGTTCTATCCAAACATTATAGAGTAACATTAGTGCAGTTAAAAGCAAAATGTAAAGTGTAAAAAAAAGTGAACACCGTACATCAGGAGTGAAGCAACAACGACAAACTCACGAGCTTCAGGTAACAGCATCCTTTCGTCATGATCGCAACTAAGAATCTACAAAATAAATGGAGACTCCCGAACGACATCGTAGAACTTCTAGGAAACCCAAGTGAAGAGTAACAACAAGAGAACCTGCCGCTGATTCCATTGTATCAAGGTGAAACCAAACCATTATATTTTTAACAATGGCAACAAAAGCAGTATATTTTTGCAAAGACTTATTCTAATCATGTAAATGTTAACATAGTAGTATCTGTAATTACAATAATGAAATAGTAATCTGATAATAGTTAAAGGTAAAGGGTAATTCGAAATTTGAGCAAACTAGTATTCCAATAGCTTGCATAATGTTGACTTATTGTAGAGCATTATTAAGTTAAAACCCGGATCCGAGGTATTTGATGTAGTTAATAAATATATAATTTTATTTTGATCACCAGAGTAACATGTTAAAAGACGTAAGATCATTTGATGCACAACTTTTGAGTAATTTATTTGTTTAATGTAATCAAACAAAATAACAATCATATTTAAAGTATTATTCAAGAAAATATAATAAAGAGATGTTATGGTTATCCAAAAGGTGAGTGAATATATCTACCAAATCCCTTGTCAATACTCCTCAATTCACGGGAGCCTATTTAACATTTGTGTACTTATTAGGTATTGATGATTTTGTAAAGATTATGGCAGCCTGTTTAATTGACCTGAGCCAATTAACCAGGTTCCCGAATTGTTATGTTATGCGAAACATTTCAAATGCGCCACTCTGCTAATTTGTTTAAATTTTGCTACTAATAAAAAAAAAATTTTGTGACTTGTGTTGCTAAACAGTAATTGTGTCCCTATTCATAAGCTGTTGATTTATTTACTCGTGTATCTTAATATGTGTCAGAAATTTAAATAAGATAAAATTAATAATTAATATTATAGTAATATAGTATAGATAATTTTATTAGTAAATATGATATGTGTAAAGTAAGAGTAACATATAATCCAATGTAAACAATACCAGACCGGTTGAATTCTTGTCTGTTCCTGTTAGTGTGTATTTTGTCATTGTGAGCCTCCCCATCGCGGAATGAAACAATTACTTCACCCTCTGTGATAGCTCTATTGTTATAAGAAGCGTGTTCTTTCCTGTGTGTCGTCTTGTGCCTAGTAAACATGTATCTCCCCTTTGTTGAAAATTAAATCGAATTAAATAAAACAAGTGTACTAATTAATTTAATGGAATGACGTTTCCCTAAGTAAATAAACTAGTTCGAAATAAAAAGAAACTGTCTCTTAAATCAGACCAAAGTACTAATAATAAATAATAAGTCATTTAAAATAAAAAGTTTAATAATATCGTAAATTATTATAACACGTTAGTATAATTATAATTATAAAAGTGTATTAGTGGAATAAGTAAAAAGAAATTAATAATAAAAATATGTGTGAATAATAATACAAGTAACGTTGCATAATGTAAAAACCCGGTTGTGTCCTGCTTGAAAATAATTCCCTAGCCGCCAGCTATTGTTAAATGGAACAATAGAGATATATACACCCTCGAGTTGACTACTCTCCCCCTTTGTATGCATAAACGATGCCATTGTTTGAAGAAAACTAGTTTGACCCACATTCCAGCGTAACAGCTGATCGTTGAAAGTAAAGTGTTTGTCCCCTCTCGCCTAGTGTGTTACAGTTAATTGCTTAGAAGTGAATAAAGATTCCCCTTCGTGACATTCCGCTTATCTCAATAAAGTAAGCAACTAGAATTAAAAATAATCTAGGGTTGAGTATGGGATCAACTTTAGATTATCTTAAGTATAAATAAGCGAAATAGATATAAGGAACGTAACACAGTCACAATGGCGCCGCACTGAAAAATTCTTTACAAGGGTTAAAGAAAGTTCTTTACAAGAGTTAAAGAAAGTAGCAGAAAACTAACTACTAGAGTTAGAGTATACAAGATGTAATCAGTCGGGCCATGATGTTGTGAGGTTACGTAAATTAGTAGTAGAAATAAAATTAAGTTAGATTTTAAGAAACAAGATAAAGGGAAGGTCACGGAAGAAAAGAAAATTAGTACCAAGAGCTGATCGTTTAAATAGAATTCAATGCCAAAGGTTTAATAATAATCTCTGTTAATAAATGTTTACAATGTATTAAAGTGTGTAGGAAATAATTCGAGGTAAATGTTTTTAAAACCCCAAAGTAATAACAAGTGATTAATAATTGCTTAAATAGTAATAATTGCTAAATAAATCTTAAGTTAAACAAATTTGTGTAACGTGTAAATAAGTAGTAGTAAATCGTATCGCAGTAAATAAGAGAAAAGTGAATAATAATAATAAAAGTTATGTTGCGTAGTGTAAACACCCCAGTTGTGGTAAGGTAGAGAAAAGGAAGCGTGTTCAGTATTGTATTAAGCAGCCACCCTCTCAATTGTATTAAAGGTTGCTCTCCCTAAACAATGAATGCCACCGCGAGTGGATTACAATGCATTGTGTAAAGTGTCTCCCCTTCCGCAAAGTTGTCTAGTAATTGTTAAAGAGTTAAATGAAAAGTATCTTCGTGAAATTCCGCTTCTCTCAAAACAGTGATCTAAAGTGGAGTATGGGATCCTCTTTAGATTACATTAGAAATAAGTTTATGATATATAATCCAGAAGTGATTATACATGTTAAGTAACTAGTCACAACGGCGCCGACTGAAAAGGATAATGATGAGCCAAGAGATCATTTTTGAATGCTGAAAGCTAACGTGTAGAGTTAGAGTAAGCTGATGTCAGTCGGGCCACGATATTGTGAGTTGCTGAAATTAGGGAAATTAGTATTAAGAGTAAGTACTGTATTTAGTGAGAAAAAGGGAATTTCATGGAGGAGGAACATTTAAATGAGAATTAAGATCATTTAAAGAGAATTTAAAACAAATAAACCGTGCAATAATAATAAAAGATAATAATAAGAAGAAATTTCATATGGAACTCCCCAAGCATACTCCCGGTACATAGCTGACCAAATCTTTAGGAGTCTGTGTTGGTAAGGAGGCGGAGTATGTGACGATTTTAAAAGGAAAAAAATTGAAATAAAAGAATTAAAAAAAAAAAATTTAAATTTAAAATCTCACATTAAAACAGAACGTAAGCCCCTAAAGTAAATGATAATGTAACCCCGCCTTAATACCCAAAATAAATAGTTTTAAAACCAAAAGAATTCTATAATAAAATTGCGATAACACCCCTTAATAATTAACCCGGCTTTAACCTGCCGAAACCGGAATCAACACGCATAATTACCCGTGAATATGACTAATAATTGTATTGAATCGGAACTTGATAAAAAACATAATGATGTACAATAATAAAATAATAATAAGAAATACCTAACTCAATAAAGAAAATGTAGTATTATTAATAGTAGTTAATTAGTATAATAATAATAATAAAGTACGAACTATTTTTCTCTCTCCGCGCGAACAGCTCCCTCTCCCTACTAACCGCCGCATAACCAACCCCAGTCGAGCGAGAATCAGAGACAAGGTAACAGCTTTACCATGTGTCGTAAAATAAAGTGTAAATATAAAAATTAATGACGATGTAACTGAACGTAATCTTTCATGGTGACAGACTCCACAAGTAATTGAAATGTGGTGAAATAACTAAAAGTAACTAACTTAGCCGACACATCTCTTTAAAAAGGGAAACGAAATGTTTAAGTTGTAAAGTATGTTCTGTCCAAACATTATAGAGTAACATTAGTGCAGTTAAAAGCAAAATGTAAAGTGTAAAAAAAAGTGAACACCGTACATCAGGAGTGAAGCAACAACGACAAACTCACGAGCTTCAGGTAACAGCATCCTTTCATCATGATCGCAACTAAGAATCTACAAAATAAATGGAGACTCCCGAACGACATCGTAGAACTTCTAGGAAACCCAAGTGAAGAGTAACAACAAGAGAACCTGCCGCTGATTCCATTGTATCAAGGTGAAACCAAACCATTATATTTTTAACAATGGCAACAAAAGCAGTATATTTTTGCAAAGACTTATTCTAATCATGTAAATGTTAACATAGTAGTATCTGTAATTACAATAATGAAATAGTAATCTGATAATAGTTAAAGGTAAAGGGTAATTCGAAATTTGAGCAAACTAGTATTCCAATAGCTTGCATAATGTTGACTTATTGTAGAGCATTATTAAGTTAAAACCCGGATCCGAGGTATTTGATGTAGTTAATAAATATATAATTTTATTTTGATCACCAGAGTAACATGTTAAAAGACGTAAGATCATTTGATGCACAACTTTTGAGTAATTTATTTGTTTAATGTAATCAAACAAAATAACAATCATATTTAAAGTATTATTCAAGAAAATATAATAAAGAGATGTTATGGTTATCCAAAAGGTGAGTGAATATATCTACCAAATCCCTTGTCAATACTCCTCAATTCACGGGAGCCTATTTAACATTTGTGTACTTATTAGGTATTGATGATTTTGTAAAGATTATGGCAGCCTGTTTAATTGACCTGAGCCAATTAACCAGGTTCCCGAATTGTTACGTTATGCGAAACGTTTCAATTCTTCTCGGAAAACGCATTGGAATCGCTCATTTCCGGCTCTGACTGAGGAGACAATGCAGTTTCTACACGATCTAAATTAGACGGATTTTCAAGCGATGGATCTGTTGAGCTTTCAGCTGCATTTTCTAATTGTTCAAATGAATTTGATGAACTAGTACTGGGATTATTGTTTGCTGTAAAATTTTCCACGCTTTGCTCTTCTTTTGCATCTTCACGATCTTTCATTTCAGTGACAGCATTTGAGGTAATGGTCAACCTAATAAATCGACATTATTATGGTTTAATAGTTCGCTAGATACATTTAGGAAAATTTCTTATACTAACAGTAGGAATTTTCTATTCTTTCCAGTCCTATTAAATAATATTGTTAAGACTTGCTACGAGAAAATGCTTCAGATTTGAATTTTTATTTATAAAACGCAACCTTAAATTTTAATTATAAATTGCAACTTGAAATTTTTAATACTGTTTGCGAAAAATTCTATTTTCAAGCTCAGGAAAAGCAATCTAAAGTAGCATTTTATCGCATTAGTTACTAACTTCCACACTAACTTAACATAAAATAAAAAAATTTTCGTACTCTTACAATGTCGATTACATTTTTTATATAAAACTAAATGGGTGATTACGTAAATTTGTTAAAAAATTTTTTGATTAAAAAAACTAGGGTATGTGGCACTCGGGAGTGACCGACCAACGCGAAGCTTGTAAGCTATATAGAGAACTAATAAATTTAATGAACAAAAGTTGATATTGATTTTTAAATATTAAGTTGAAAATTATTAAATATGAAGTAGTTCACTAATAGAAAGAGCAATAAAAAATATGAAGTAGTTTACTAATGGAAAGAACAATAATTTATCCAAATATATTTGTTAATTAAAGGTTAACATCAGTAATAAATACTGATACAATAAAAATTTAATCAAATATTTTTTAATTAATTATCAAAAATAGGAAAAATCTATGTGTACAATATGTACATAAATATACCCCATATATATATGTGTGTGTGTGTGTGCAAATTATAAGTCAGAGATATATATTGTAGCATGACAGATAATCCACTAAATAAAGATCCAGATATGATCATGATGAAATATCAATTACAATAAATATAAAAGAAAATTCACATGAGAACATATAAATATTAAAATAAAATACCACCATGAATGAAAAAAATAATAATAAAGAACCAAAATGCAACAAAATTGTATAAAGAAATATAAACCCTAAAAAACTAAAGTAAAATAAGAATAATACCCAGGTAGAATAGGAGTAGGGAAGGAAGATACCCCGAACAGACCAACGGACATGATAAAATCATATGACCTTGAAGAAACCAAGAAGAAAGAATCTTCAAGAAACAAAGTTGTAAGGATGGAAGGACTATGAGATGTACCAAAGGGAAACCTTTTACAAAAGAATATAACCAACCCCGAAAAAGAGTAAAAAGTCACAAAGAAAGTATAACACCCCAAAACCTGATATTAAATGTAAAATAGTTATAAACAAAGTGTTAAGTGTTGTGAGTAGAAGTGCACCTATTAAAGTTATTATGTAATGAAATAAACAAATCTTCATAATCCCTTATAACTAAGATTTTGGTCTTGAAATACAGTAAAACTCAATTAGAGATAAGAACCAAAATATAAGTGAACCAGTGCAAGTTATTTCAATATATTAAATAAACTTCAAGTATAAGTGTAACTAATACTTCAACTAAGTATATGTATACCATAAAACAACTTTAATGTTTTCTATTATACAGGAGTAAAATTTTATAAAATATTATTATGAAAACATTACTAATGTTTCTAAGCAGGTAGTGATTAAATAAAGTGACAGGGGAGAAAATTGTAATACCCAAAACAGAAACAGATAAGACTGCAACCATAAGTTTAAGAAAAATAAAAATAAATGGCTTGTTATGTACGCGTATATATTTAAGCCCATGAACTCCATAATTCAATGGTGAATAGAATAAGATTGTGTTATATTTATAAAATGTTTAATAAGTGTAAATCCATACTAAAATATTTAAGTATGAATAACATACTCTTTTTAAAATGTTTATATGTTATTAATAGTAGTTAAAAAACTAAAATGTCTGACTTTGAAGACCAGATAATTAATTTTAAATATTGTTTAGATTATGAGTAGGAATACAATACTACATGTTTTATTTGTTAAATAAGGAGATTTTAAATAATGTTGTATTAAAATAAGAAAGTCAGAAGGGGTATAGAAACAATATTAGGCAAAAACATTATATGTAAAACCAGAAAATCTAGGCCAAATAGGAAATTCCAACAACATGATAATTGATTCATTAAGTTAAATAAACCAAGTAAACAGATGGAATTTATATAAGGTGAATCAGTCACCAAATACTATGACTAATACTATACTTTAAATAGGATAATATGAAAGGATATGTATAATTATTGAAAATTTTGTAAATGTATTAAATACAAATTTCAGAGGGGGAAGTCATAAATTCATGAATTATATTTAAAAGGATAATCAATTGATAAAATTGCAAGAAATCAAGGAAAGATAAACCTTTAGGTAAATCTGAAATTTATTATAGTCCTAATTATGACATATTAAAATGGCTAATGTTTGGAGAAGGACAGGAAATAAAAAATTGAGCCTACTTTTCCAAAATGAAAGAAATATTCATTTTAATAAAAAACTTTGTAAAATTAGATTAATGGGTATCAAATTAAGCAGAAGGAATTAAAGAAACCGATTATGTATTTACTATTTCATAAAAGTAAATAATAACCAAAATATATTCTGAGTATAATGTACCTTTTTTACATGTATAGGAAACGAATACAAATTGAAACAATACTTTTCTAATATTAACTTGGCAAGATATTTCAGTAGACGAAGGAAGTAAAACAGTTCTTAATTAACATTCATCGAGTACGGTTGATGAAGCTCTCGCTTATAAATCCTATATCAGAATTGTTAATGGCGTATGACATTAGAGCCTAGCCTACAGTATAAAAATCGAGAGTTACGGAAATTTTTACTTTAAACCTAAATTCAGTGAAAACAACCACCACAAACATTGAAATCAATTGCTACTGAACTGAATACAAGTGATATAAACTAATAAAACTATAAAACAAGAATTATTCATAACCAAACGAACTTTACAATTTTCAACACACACATGGACAGAAGTGAACACACATAATCCAACACATTTAATCGCAGTGAACACAGAACACTTAAACAGGAGAACTCTAATAACACGAAAAGGAATTCTCCATACTGTAGAGACGAGGAACGTGAACGAGGCATCTTTTATTGAAATAAATTTCATCTGATCGAAGCCACATTAACTCCAGCAGCACGGAAGATGGCCATGTTGGCTCCCGTCATGCAAAGCGAACTCTACTAGTAGGATTCAGCGCTTGTCACTGGTATAGACGTTTCAATTTATAAACATTATATATATTACCAAATAATTTTGTATTTGTTAACTATTAAGTATTTTATTGTGAATGTTATACTTTCTAGCCTTGCCCCTTCTCTGACTATTAATTATAACCGTTGAAAGAACCAATGAAAATATTTATATTCAATAACCTGTATTAACAATCGATCGCCCTGTGAAAGAGTCGAGCAATAATTTGATAATTGATTTTAAATCGATCTTTTATAAAATTGTCAATAAAATATTGTAATTCAATTATTTGTTTTTAAATTTATTTTATAAATTTAAAAAGTAGAGTTTATTTAACAACAGGATTACAAGAAAGGCGACCAGTACTCATGTGGGAGTAATATATATTCAGAAGACGAAGTATCGCCAATCGATTAATGAAGTGAGACAATCCTGTTAACTCTGAATTTAATTACAGTTAACCACAAACAAGATTATTGACACAATTAACTTAAACAAACATAAAATTTCAACACTACACCCTTACAAAAATTATTTACTAAATTATTCAACATTAAAACATAAAACTTAAATTTTTTTTTAATTTCAAAACAAAATATTTAATTTTTTCAAAAAAAATTTAAATAACACAATTTTCATTTGTAACGCGTTTGGTTACAACATATATGTATATATGTACATATGTATATAAATAATGTATATATTCACGTTTATTTATAATAAATTAACGTATATATACGATTACTATATAATTATATATGTATATACATATATAAAACTCCACAAACACACTCAAACACAATAGAAATATGTATATATTTATTTATGTGTGTGTGTATAAATATTTGTATATAAATGCATATATTAATTTATTTTTTCATTCACGTTATATAAATACTCCATATGTACATACAGATAGACTTAGTTTTTTTAATGAAAACGAGAATCGAGATCATTATTTTTTAAATAAATGGACCTGCGTGTGTTTTTAATGGCAATCTTACCTCACTTGATTGGTTTCATTGCAAAGACGATTATTCATCATTTTATCTGTGGATTCAACCTTCCTCCAAGGTCCATCGCCCGTCTTAATTTCAATTACCTTATAGTTAATTTGCAAATTGTTGTTGAACTTGTAAGTATGTTTTTTTTGCAATGTTCATTCCATTTATCCTTTCTGATCACATTATTACAGAGTATTTCTAAACACTTATATTTATATTGAGTTTTGGCTGTCTTTGGCATTATTAATTTATAAAGTTATTATAACTACACTACAACACGGTATTCACACGCTGAACAATAAATGCAATATCTTCCAATAATGAATTTTACCATTACTTTTTATGCACGCGAAAGCTGAGAGTAAAACGTTCAGTTCGATAACAAAAACATATATATATGTAACTGTAACAAAGAAATGATCAAACTTGCTTTGATTAGTAGCGCCCTCGTTCTCCATTAGAACAATGCAGTAGTCAAACTTGTATCAACTGCATTGCTACACACATGAGTCGCTAGAGACTACTAGTATGCTACCTGGCATGGTGCGGCGCTAGTATACGTACGTCCGTACGTATAGGTGTAGGAGACATTGGAAACCCTTCCCCCCTCCTGGTTAATTGGTTTAGTGTTTCCAACGTACTGTGCACGTCAGGTTGATCTCGCTTTCTCCCAGTTATTGGGTTTATATTTTCCAGTCTATCTTATAACTATAAGAGACGTCGATCTCGCTTTCACCAGGGTTTTTCGGTAAGGTTTCCTGTCTTCGGTGAAGGAGACGTCGGTCCCGCTTTTCCCAAGTTATTGGGTTTATAGTTTTTGATCTACGGTATAAGAGATGTTGGACACACTTTCCCCTGGGTTATTGGGTTTAAGGTTTTCTGTCTACGGTGCAGTGAACGTTGATCTCACTTTCCTCTGGGTTATTGGGTTTAGGGTTTCCGATTTACAGCGTAAGAAACGTTGGACACACTTTCCCCCGGGTTGTTGGATTTAGGGGTTCCTGTCCTTGGTTGATCTTGTTCCTGTTGATCTCGCTTTCCTTCGAGTTATGGGATTCAGGGTTTATAGGGTTTTCTTGTCCATGGTGTAGGAGACGTTGATCTTGCTGTTCCTCGGGTTATTGGGTGAGTTCCTGTCTATGATTTTACATGTACGATGCATGATGCGTTGTTCATTCGATAAAATTTTCATTTTCACCTCAAAGTTTTTTTTTGAGGGGGTCTAACCCCCTAAACCCCCCCCCTTGCTACGGCATGAATTTTAACCGTAGACATGTAAAATATAACTAAATAAACCAAGAGAAAATTAGATCTATAACCTTAAACCGTAGATATGTAAAATGTAACCTAATAAACCGAGGGAAAAATAGTTCTGTAAGCTTGCTATAACCGTAAGCGTCATCTAACCTATAGCTAATAAACCGGAAGAAAAGAAGTTCTATAACCGTAAACAGTAGACAGGTGAAATATAAGGATAAATTGAATTAATTTTCCCTCGGTTATTAGGTTATTGGTTACCGTTACCTGTCTACAGTTTAAGATTATAGAATTAGTTTTCCCTCGGTTTATTAGGTTATTGGTTACCTTTACGATTCAAGATCATATCTATTAGACTTAAAGTTACCTGCCCGTGGTTTTAGTTTTTATTTTAATTTTAATTTTTTTTTCAATTTTTTTCTTTTTCCATATTTTTTTCAATTTTTATTTTCATTTGATATTAATTTTCGCTCGATTTCCCAAATCCCCCCAAAAATTTTGATGGCACAACTTGCGCCATGCAATGTCGGTCTTGGCACCTCTGTGTAAGTGAAGCACTGCT
Source organism: Magicicada septendecula (assembly GCA_034769895.1). Classification (NCBI taxonomy): domain Eukaryota; kingdom Metazoa; phylum Arthropoda; class Insecta; order Hemiptera; family Cicadidae; genus Magicicada; species Magicicada septendecula. The sequence goes on along the minus strand of CM068367.1, from coordinate 747,456,722 downwards.
TCAGTAATGATTACATCACACTAATTGCAGTTATTTGTAGTAGATGTTATTATTTAATTAAATCTAATTTTATGTAACCAATATAAAAATTCACTGGAATTCTCTAACATGACTAAGTAAATAGACTGACTTTACACGCTGGCACTGCTATGCTAGGTGATTCAGATTCATCACATGAGTACTCACTAGAAAGATACTTTTTGGCACTTAAATGAATAAAAACCTATGCTATTCTACTGAATAAAATGAGGAAAATTCTACTGAGGAAAAGAGACTTTCTAGTTTAGGTAGAATGTGTATTGAATCTAGACTGCTAGAAAAGAAGTGAGGAGCATTTCTTTGAAGAAGTAGTGAACAAATTTGCCTCTCATGAAAAAAGAATTCCTTTAAATTTCGTTATATTTTTGTATATTTAAAGAAAATATGTTCACACACAGGATAGTTGTTAGTATGTTTTAGCAATGTATCAGTCTGTTCATTTGTAAAAAAAGTTTATATTTTCCCACTGCATATATCTTGGTACAGTATTTGTGTTTATAGACACATGTGTTTTTAAAAAAATCTGCATTTCAAGTTAAGGCTTGTACCAGTATTTCTTAAATCATTAGTAACTTGGTTTACATATGTTGAGCCACAGGTTATAGTGTTCTATGTAATCTGCATTCAATATAATATTTTATCATCCCATAATATGTCAAGTTACCAGTACCAGTAGTAGTATTGATTAGTCTCAACTTATTATTTTTTTTGTATGAAGCCGACCTAACCCTGGACCCCCCCCCCCCCAAAGCCAAATTCTAAATATGCCACTGCTACCTATAACCAACTACATGTTACATGTATTCTCAGATTACTATATTCATATTACTTACAGTACAGAATCATGACTATTTACATAATTATATAATATTTTGTTACAATAATTACATTCAGCTTCTGGATGTAATACAATCTTGCATTCTGGGATAGTCTGTGGAATTAAAAGATAAGTGTCAAAGACATCAATTGAGAAGAATGCTTTATCCGGGGCAGTATAACTTGCAGTTATTGTTTTACTGTCATCAAAAATGAAACGGTTCAGAGAGCCAATTCTGAAATCAATACAGTATGTATGTATATTGTAACGCGGAGTTTGGTACATCTCTGTAAAATGTGTACCAGTTTTATATAGGTGTAATATGTTAGTGCGTTCGTCTCGCACTGGGGTCATTACATCAATTTTGTGCTAACGATGTCCGTAGCGTTGCGGTAATTACCAGTACAACACAGCAGTAACCTTACCTGTTCTTATATAGGGGTGTGTTAATCCCGGGTGGCACCAAATTGTTTATTAAAACAATTAAACTTATTAATAATTATATTAATATGGTGTTCTCAACTATGACCGTCAGGGCGTTCAAATAATTCCCGCTCATTCAGCCTTCTGGATCGATTCGGTAGTTGTATGATTTGCAACCTGAGCGCTGATCATCAAACCTAGCTTTCGTAAATGAACACAAGTAATATAATGCACTCCCTATGAAATAATAACAACGGTTACTCCCTGTACTAGTTATTTTAATGTTTGCTAAGTAATATTTTCAATTTTGACAATTAAATTATATTATTTTGCTAAACATTATGCCACTGATTTGTTATAATATTGTTATATACAGTACATCCACCAAAATCAGTAAATTTTTTTTTAATATTTTTATAAATAAGGCCTTTTCAAAATTATTATAATTTCATCATCAGTTTACACTATAAAATGTTGTTATTTGTGTTCATTATATTTCACTTCACTTCATATTGAATCTTCCACTGCCATCATTATTTGGTGAAACCAAGCAAGTCATATATTGAAATAGTTGATCATTTTCGAATATAGTCTGCTGATTCATCAATTTGTTATATTTTTTATGTAGGTATATATATATAATTTTTCTAACTGTATAATGTCATTTTTATTATTATTTACTTCTACTATTTCCATATTGTTGTTTATATCTGTTATACTATGATTCATATCAATAAGGTGGTCTGCTATATTAGAGATTCCCATTTTATTATTATTAAAGGCTCTGATATGTTCCATAAATCTCAGTTAGAAATTTCTATATGTTCTACCGATGTATATGTAGTCACAATCATTAAACTTTATTTTGTATATTCCACTTAATTTGTATGTATCATAGTCTTTTCTATTTATTATTATGTTGTATATACTTTTATTTGGTTTGTATGCATATTTAAATTTATGTTTATCCAATTTTGTATTCTTTATAATGCATTGGAGATGTCGATATGTGTATTTGTAAGTTAGGTATGTTATATTTTCTACTTTTCTGCCTGTATTTCAGTAAAATTTAGAGTGATTTTATTTTTTGGAAATAAGGTAATTCAATGGTACTTAACACATCAGTTGATTTGGTTTTATCGTTCATTGGGTCAGAAGAGGATTGGGCTGCAATAAGTTCTATTTTCATTGATTTTTGGTCTTAAGTAGGTCTGGCGTCCTTTTCATATAGGATGTGGTTGTAATTTTCTTTTATTTTTCTGTTTTATGGTCCTTGGTCTTTAGTTGACTGCTCTAATGGTTCGTCTGTTTCTTATTTATAAAAATATAAAAAAATTTACTGATTTTGGTGGATGTACTGTATATAATAAATTATATTAGTTGATTAACAACTCTGCACCGACTTTTTACATGAGACAATTATACTCAGGATGATGAATCGATTCAGGAACGATATATTCACATCAGCATGGCAGCTGAGCGTGTAGTTATCATATTTAATTTCGTTCCAAAATCTGTGAATTCTTTTGATTATAAGGCAAAGAATTCCTATGATTACAATAAAAGTACTTTACCTTACTCTAAGTGTACATAAATAATAAGGTGTGTTGTTACAATCTGTTCTGTAGTGTCGTTAAAGGTGTTTCAAAAGTTTGTGTTTAAACAATAGGTTAGATTTTATGTTAACAAATTTTCAGTGTGTTTATTTTTCTTAAATAATCTTTGAAAGAGTATATTCGGCTTATAGTGAGATCAAATTAGTTTCAGTAAAATTTAGAGTGATTTTATTTTTTGGAAATAAGGTAATTCAATGGTACTTAACACATCAGTTGACTTGGTGTTATCGTTCATTGGGTCAGAAGAGGATTGGGCTGCAATAAGTTCTATTTTCATTGATCTTTGGTCTTAAGTAGGTATGGCGTCCTTTTCATATAGGATGTGGTCATAATTTTCTTTTATTTTTCTGTTTTATGGTCCTTGGTCTTTAGTTGACTGCTCTAATGGTTCATCTGCTTCTTATCCAGTCATGGTTTTGAATTTCGTTCACTGTTTTACATTATTTAATTAAAATTCTGACTTCCAAAATTCAGCTTCTGTCCTGGTAGAATGACGCTTTACGAGTAACGGTATTCAACGGTAATTTTCGCCACCAACGTCGGTTTCTATGGTAACCAAAGAATTCTGATTGGCTAAGATTGATGTAATTCCATTGTTATCAAAATTTGAATTCTTTTCAAACTCCTAGTATATCTTCTGATTGCTGTTATTCCTCTATATTCCTTCCTAATTATTAAATATTGTCACTATAGTATGTATTTCCTTTCATAGATTATTTTGATACCCCACAAGTTTGGGTTATTTTAGGTTTTATGTTTTTACCATTATTTTAATACTTGTTAATTACATTTCTTTTTGAATTCAAATGCTTATTATAATATTTTGTCATAAAAATGATTTACAATTTATCCTTGGTGAGTCCTTCGCCTCGGATTTGCTAATTTCTTAGTTAACTTATTACAATTTGTAGTTGTTTGTTTTTGACAGTTAGGCATTTTCATAGGCCTAAGTAGCCATTATGGTATTTGACTTATTTCATTCAAATTACATTTCCTTTTAGCCTAATGGGCTTTATTTTGTTATTATAATTGGTTGTATCATTATTGTTGTGTTTTGGGTCGGTTTATGTGTTATTATTTTGTCACTATTATTTTATACATAATTGTTTGCTATCTGGTTTCCTCGTTTTCTAGGTCATACATTTCTTAACTTTTTTCTTGGATTTCGTTGTCCATGACGTGTCCGTTACTTAACTAAATATCACTATAGTATTGACGACTCGGAACACTAAGTTTTTTATAAGTAAAACGTAAAGTTTTACCTTACAGCCTAAACCGGCTTTCACCTTTAGAAGGCTTCATCAGAGGCTGCCATAGGTAGCGTTGTCCGTCTTTTTGTTGGCGACGGGATAGTTTTTTGAAAGATCAAAGCTGTGTGTGTGTGTGGTGAGATGTGTTCGAATAATGCGTGCGATTTGAATTGTGTCTGTTCATTTAGGATGTCGTTTTTATTTGTTTTAGAAATATACAAACGCACAAAAACAAATAAAAATGACATCCTAAACGAACAGACACAATTCAAATCGCACGCATTATTCGAACACATCTCACCACACACACACAGCTTCGATCTTTCGAAAAACTATCCCGTCGCCAACAACAAGACGGACAACGCTACCTATGGCAGCCTCTGATGAAGCCTTCTAAAGGTGAAAGCCGGTTTAGGATGTAAGGTAAAACTTTACGTTTTTACTTATAAAAAACTTAGTGTTCCGAGTCGTCAATACTATAGTGATATTTAACTTTTTTTATTTATTTAGTTTGCCAATAATAACAATGTGGCTATTATTTACTATTTTTTGATCTTATTAAATACAATATTTAGGCCTATGGTCTGTATAATTCTTCCAGCCATATCCTATTCATAAACTTGCTTAAATAATTATTTAACTATTATTTGCTAATCTTTGTTTACAGTTCATTATATTTTATATAATTTTTTGTGTGATAAACAACATCACTTTTTATGAACTTAATAACGATCCCTTATAACATGGGTGTTTATGGAGTTGTTTTAACTCCTTAATTTTCTAAACAATCTTCACTTTCCCTCCATGTTACCACTATCTGTTTTTCCTTTCAGGGTATTCTCCCTTTTAATTATAATTGTATTTACTTAACTTTAATAATAACATTCTTTCTTAACTAAATACTGTCTTCATCACTTTTCAGCGTTCATTATAAATTAATTAACTGTTTATACTTACTACTATTCTTAATTACTACGATTCTTCACTTTTAATTATTTAGTGTTTCCTTTGGATTTATTAAGTGTTTATGCTTTTATTCTTCACTATCTTTCACTATATTAACATTCTTTATTTTACACTATTCTCATTTCATCATTACCTTCACTTTTAAATTATTGATAGTTTATTATAATTTAATTAGTGTACTTTCTTTATCACTACACTTTGGGGTTTTTACACTTTCATTTTGCACTTCACAAATGTTTTTGTTTTTTAAGTGTTTCTAAATGGGTAATCCCTATAATTACTATCTCACTACCGTACTATCTCTTTCATTACAAATGTCATTAATAATATTAACAATTTTATGTCTTTACATTTCTATCATTACATCTAACTCTAAATTGTGGGTTAGTTTGCTTTTTTGTATTTATATTTAACATTGTTTAATTGGGTTTCTTTCAATCGTCATTACTTTTTTATCCATTGATGGATAATAACATTTACTTTTTTTCTCATAGGTTAATTATTGGTCTTTTTTCCAATATTACATTTGAGTGTATTATTTCTCTTGCTCATATTCTTTATTACTTGTTAGTGTATCATCATTGGTTTTCATTTTTATTTATTTCCCTTCATTTTGGGTTTGTTTCTTCTTCATTTCCCTCCTTCTTCATTTTCATTGTATTTGTTTAATACTTTGGTTTTCCACCTTCTCCTTTGGGTTCATTTTAACATGTTGCATTGAGTCATTCAATTCCATGAACTTGTTTCATTTTTGTTTGGTTTTGGTTTTCTCCCTTCTTCTTTTGGTTTGGTTAATCACTTTCTTCTCTTCTTTGGTTTTATTCTTGTTTGTTTTTTTGTGGTTCCCTTCTCTTTTTGTTTCCTTTTGTTGGTTCAATCACTTGGGTTAGGTCATGTTGTTGTTTGTCGGGTCATTGTCTTTATATTTTATTTATATTAAACATTTTATTTAATATGAAGTATTATTTTATATTCAAAATCATCTTTTTTATCCCTGGTATTGGGGTGGCTTATTTGTGTTGTAACAATATATATACATATATATGTGTGTGTGTGTGTGTGTGTGTGTGTGTGTGTGTGTGTGTGTGTGTGTGTGTTCACTTAATCTTTTAATTATTATATGAACTGACAGAAGCAATTCTGAAATATACATGTTGTATACATTATTAATACAATAAATAGTTTACTCCTTACAAACCAAGATTACAAATTAAAAATACAAAGTAAATTAAGAAAACTAAATTACTAAATAATAAATGTATCCCTTCAGTACAAAAAACATAATTTTAGAAAATTTAATAGTTGTGTGTGTGTGTGTGAGGGGTAGAGATTTCCTTTTATTGTTTTATGTAAACACCATTAATGCTGGTTAGTAAGGTAGAGAAACTGACTAAGGTAAACGTGACTAAGCTAAAATAAAGTCTTCATACTGTTAATAAGATAAAGTGCACATACACAAAATTTCACACAAACATATTCTAGAGAGAACATGCAAATTCTTCTGATGTATTGATTTTTGAAGATTTCTGTTGACTGTGGAAACCTGGATACAGTTAACAAATCATTTGACATTTTCTGCTACAGTTTACTTAATTTTGTATGTTAAGGGCAGAAAACTAAGTAGTTTGGTAATACCTCATATTGTATAACTTGTGGAACTGGCGGACATAGTACAGACCAAATTAATCATTACATCTACAGAAAACTGGTAAATGACAGGGAAAGAAAAAGGTGGTTGCAATGTATGTCAATTCAAAGTCTCCAAACTAATATTGCAACATACCAGGAACTTACGCAATATACCTGAAATGAGTTAGATCATTAGATCCTGATGAAATATTAAGAGTACTAGAAGTAATTGGTGGCAATAGTGTACACAGTATAAGGAGAGCTAAGACTATTATAAGGAACAAGGAGGCAGAAGAGAGTGGCAAGCTAGTGAGGATGTAGTAGAGGCTGAGCAGAAAGAGGAATTGTGGAAAAGCCTGTGCCATATATTGAGTGTCCTTATGAAGGTATGTACTAAACACCTACAACACTTATGTGGAAAGAGGTTTTAGTGTATGAGAATTCCACACCTGCCAGTTGATTGGTGCACTGGTGCCCGTAATGGATTTTCCTTTTTCAGAAAATGTATTCAATATTTATTGTAACTGCAAAATAAAAACAGTTCAAGAGTAAAATATTTACTACATACATTCCATTTAATCGTTTTGATAAATTCATCCAGCATGCCTTTTGATCTTTGCTATCACGTTTAGAATACAGTTTGATGCCTACATTGTCATCAATTATGGGATGTTTCAGTTTGTACACTGAGAACCTAAAACATGTCAAACAAAAATATTATTCAAATAGTAAAGTAAAGCTTTTGTATTTAATATCATATTTGTTAAATAATAATCACATCTGAAAACATTTGTAATAACAATTTGAATCTTGCTGAGTAATAATAGTAACAACAACAGCATATATGTGTGTGTGTATGGGCACGCACCACACACACACACACACACACACACACACACACACACACACACACACACACACACACACACACACACACACACACACACACACACACACACACACACACACACACACACACACACACACACACACACACTGTGTAATACAAATATGGATAAAGTTTTTGGCTTAACACAGAGATAGCACTAGGGATATCAAATAGCTGTGACTGTTTAAAAATTCAATCTATCACTGGCATACCATTATTTTTAAATAAACTGTATCCACTGTAACAGTTTGATTATTGTGGTCAAATAAAGTATGTATGCATTTGTCTCAGTGATGGCCTCTATATTTGAGTAAAACTTTTCCCAGCAAGCCATTTCTTCAGATTTAGGAACAGGAAAGTCAATGTGGCTAACTCTGGTGAGTATAGTGTACCATACTAATTATATTTTAATCACTTGTTTAAAATTGTAATTATGTTAATTTACAGTTATTGTTTGCATGATCTGCAATTATTTATTGTGTTATTATTTATAGCGGTTTTGTTAAATTCTAACTAAACATTGTCTAAAATATTTCATACATTTCATTAAAAACTTCTCCATTCCTTTCATTTAAAACCTGGTACACCCTAACGTACAGTGAATCCTAAAACTTCAAAAGCGCGTGCGTGCGCGCGTGCACACACACACATTAGTGCTATAAAATGAAAAATTAATATCAAATGATGATAATAGTATAATGAAGAAATTTGTGTTAGTGGTTGAAATCACAAGCAGAATGATCACTGTTGCACACCACTATATAAAAAATTATCCCGATTAGTGCTTTCAAGCTTCACAGCTCATTGTCAGATCGGAATAGACAGATCCAATATTGTATTATATTAATGGAGATGCCACTCCATTAATATATATTAATTATATTATATTAAAGGCATCTGCCACAATAAACAAATATATTATATATTTATATAAATATATATTAACACTTTCACTGTGAACTTACTTTTAGGTTTTGATTACCCAGACGTTTTGACGTCGTATTCGTCTTTCTCAATGGGTTTTTAAATACTGAATGTCTGTACAGTAATGGTTATGGGATGTGGGTGTGTGTGGTGGGGGTTGCTGGTGGGAGGGAATTGGCGCTGGGATTCAAATTTTGTGTAGGTATCAGTGTATCGAAAAGTATGTGTGATCTGTAATGTAATTGTTCATTTAACATGTTGTTTGGTTGTAGTGTGTGATATCTGTAAATTTCAAATTGTTCTGCTGTGTTTAGTTTTCTACTTTTAGGTAAGTAGTGTAGTATTTCCATATTGTGCTCTATGTTTGTGTAACTGTGGTTTTCGTTTTGTAAATGTGTGGCATATGTGGAATGTATGTAGTTTGTGGTGAGGGCTTTTAGATGTTCAGAATATCTAGAGGAAAAAGATCTTCCCGTCTGGCCGATGTAGAATTGGTGACAATCATTGCAGTTTAATTTATAAACTCCTGTTTTGCTGTATGTGTCAATGTTCTTGTTAGTATTATTTATGTGTTTCCTGATGGTGTTGTTGGTTCTGTAGGCTACTTTATAATTATGTTTCCTAAATGTGTTAGCAATTTTGTGTGTGTTGGAATTGTAGTATGTGAGTGTGATGTATTTACTGGGTTTTGTGCTGTTGGTTTTATGTGTTTTACTTTTTGTGTTTAGGATGCTTTTGTGTAGTTTGCTTATTAAATCGGGATTGTATCCATTTTTGATAGCTATATATTTGATGGTGTTGAGTTCTTCTTGGTAGTCATGTGTGTTTAGGGATATTGAAGTGAGCATATGTAGCTTTCAACTACATGCTCCATAGGCTCACTTCAATACCCCTAATATTCATTTAATATTGTATAATTTATGAATTTAATGTTGCCAAAATGCAACCAAACTGTATTAGAAAGCTGTAATATGATATAAAGCAACTATGCTAATATACCTGACCAACTTTAACATTGTAATAGTCAAGTTAGCAAAATATTTACTTATACCATGTATGGCTGAAGCCAATCATCCAGTACAAAAATAATCATATCTGGCTAAATACTTACATAATACTAACAAAAATAAGATAGAAAGGTACAATACATCAGAATACCTTAATAAGAAACAAACTCAGTTGAAAGTAAAGTCAATTCTAAAAGAATTTAACTAATTAGAGTGAGATTTGTCACACCATAAAAAAATGACATCTCAAGACCAATCAATGATGCTATGTCATCTTGTGATAAATATAATATATGTACAGAGTAACCAGGTATCACAAAAGATAGACAAAATAATAAACTCTGTGTGTATAGTAGTGAAATAATACATATATTAAAGAAAAAGACTAATCATTGTATTAGAAAACTGACAAGAATCTAGGCCATGAGCAGAGGCCATATAAAATTGTATTTATTTGTGTTTTATTTATGTTAAAATTTGTTTATTTTGTTGTAGGAAAGTAGTAGTAGTAGATGTTCAGCTTGTGGAAGGAACTTGGTAACTCCACAACAATTTTTGTTATAAAAATTGAGTTTCCAATGACAACAACTCAAGGTGAGAGTTGTATATTGTATTGTTTATTAGACTTAAGTTAATTAGAAACCAATCATATTTAGTATCGCTAGATTCAGTTAAAAACAGGGAATCTAAATGTATTAATGGCATACAAATTGTGAGTACTAATGTAAAACTGTTTGATAAATACCAGTGTAATTTTTGAAATATCCTTTGTATGAAGAATAAGAAATTCGTTCTAAAAGCTTCTACGGAAGTGAAAATTGTTCTATGACATTCCATTTCGTTTATTCTCGAACAATCTAGAAAGAATTTTTACACAAATATACCGGAAGTCGATGAAAACAGTCATCCTGAATTAGTATAAAAGCGAGACCAAATTCGACCCAAAAACACTTGAAGATTGAACTCCAGAACTGATGCATCTCACACAACACTGATCAACGCAGCTAAGGCGAAACCAAAGAGGCGAGAAATCGACAAGACACGGCAGGAAGGCTTTTCCCGTACATAGACAGAACCGACTGACTTAACCTCAACGAGAGTCTACGCCAAAAAGTATCGCTGAAATAGAGCAGCGATACGGCAAATTTTAATAGAAATCACGCAGCCAGAACGTCGACAGCCCAGGAGGGACCAAACATTTAAATAGAGAACGAATTCTGCTGTGTTCGCATTGACTGACTAACGTGACAAATAATTCCCCCGAACGTAAACAAACAATACACTAAGCCTTCCTCAACACTGCATGGGAATCAGCACTGCGGTGGCAGATTTCTGAATCAACGCTAAACAGATGATTCGTAGCGGCGGCGTTTGAACGAGATTCTACTGCCAAACGTTTTGACATAAAGTGCGGAAAAAGTAATGATCGCAAAATTTGACTTTAAATAGATTCAGTGTACACCCTATAATACTACTATATATTACCTTCCTGAAATAATAACTCATGGATATGATTTAATAACATAATGATTTAATCTGTGTAACATAAATTCAATTATTGGAAAATTCCATTCGATACATAAGGTTGTCACAGGGTCGATATTTATCTCAGGATTTATAATTAAATAATTTTAATATATTTCGTGTGAATTCTTGTGGCTGCTACGAAAAGTTCCTTTGCATGTTGATTAATAATAGAGAGTACCTTTACAAACAATATATTACTTATAATCTAAAAATTTACACAAATTATATATTAAGTTACATACAAGTTTTGACGATATTCAATTTGTCCGTCTCAGAAAATAATGTAGTTTATTAATGTGTACAATAAATGTTTTCCTTGTAATCACTGTTAGCTTATATATTTAATTTGGTTGCACTTTAAAATGTTGACTAGTGATTAGTGTTAGTGTAAATTGTTATATTGTCTAGTGGTTGTTCCTTGTTGAAAAAAAAATTTTGTCAAATTATACTTTACACATCTAGACGATATTGCTGAAGGGTTCCTGGTTTATTCTGAATATTTTTCTTGATTGTGTGTATTATTAGTTCATAAAAATTGTAGTGGAAGGATTATTATCTTCGATGATGGTCCTTCAGATCTTCTTTCACAAACGGGTCATCTATTTTTATATACTTTTAATTACCTCTAGACACGCACTATTCAACTGCTTTCCATCACAATTAACAATTAAGTGTTATTTCTTCTTTCTTTTAGTTACCTAACTCATACAAATTTCTTAAATTTTGATTGGTCATTTATGTACAGTTTAAATGTTATAGGATCAACACCCATTACCTACATTATATTTTATAAATTACCTTTAATAGATAATATTATTACTATACTCTAATTATATATGCAATGTTTATACAATTATTAATTAGATAATTATAAACAATTTGATACTAAACATGCCTCAGTTTATAACTGTAAAACCTTATTAATTTGAATTTCTATGATATGTGGTGGAACAATTTGTTATGATTTATTTTAATTTCTACTTTGACTACCTGAGATAAATATATTTACATAAATTAACTGGTGACATAAAATCTTATAACATATAACAAAACTTTTAATAATAATAATTATTTTTGACAGTTTTAGTTTATTTATACTGCTAAACTATTGTCTGTATGATAAACTAAAATTCTATCTAATAATAACAAAACACTTCCATCAAAAATAATTACACTGTTTAACGGTAGTCTGTGTCGCTATTTCTTATGATCACACTCATTACTTTAAAGGTTTGTGTCCCTTTTTCTTTCCTTGATTATAGGCCTATATGATTATAATTAATACAATTTTATTATATGGATTAGGTACTCTTTATTGGGTTTGGATTATTATTCAGGGTAAGTTGATTAGTCCTACTAGGTTTATTTATTTAACTTTTTTCTGTTTACTGCCCTATTCTACTGGGTTATTTCTGGGTTTCTGGATAATATTATATAAGTCAAACCAAATAGTTTCCTTTAATTTGCTTTCAATTATTATTTCTTGGTTCCTCTCTGGATCGGATTCCACTATTATTTACTATTCTTTTGTAACATTTTGTTTCGTTACAAATTACCTCCCTTCAGAAGTAATTATTTCTGAACACTTCATTAGGCGTGAGGACATAATTACTTATGTTATTTTGACTTTTCTTCCTCATGATATTTTTTCATGGATTGTTGATTATAATCTTCTGAATTGCTACTATTGGGCTAGTATATGGTGATTGGCTATGCTCAATTATATCATTTAACAACATTTTATTAATTTCAGCTCTAACCGCCTCCTTCAATGAATATGGTATAGGATAGGATTTTCTGTGGAATTCTGCTGGTTCTTTAAATTGTATTCTACACTGATAGTTTTTTTACTTTTCCTGGTTTTTCTGAAAATACATGTTTATACTTCTTATATATCATGATGAGATCTTCTACTTGTTTTGCTGTCAAATTATTTGTGCCTTGGTGTCTAAACTCTCTTATCTCCTGTAATTTACTGTTCCACAGGTCTTCATTTGTCATATTATAGATTATTTTTCTGCATTGGGTGTCATTATTTAAAAAATTTAATTCCCTAACTTGGTGATGGGTGCGGTTCAGAGGGGCACCATCGCTTCCTATTAACTCTGCCGTCCACATAACACCTTCTGAGTTCAAGGACACCTTCTCCTTGCTCAAATCAATAATGGCTGAATATTTCCTCAGCATATCGCATCCGATTAATAATTCGAATGGTAGGCCTATTGCGACCAAACATATAATATTAATTGTAACACCTTTGCTTTCTATTTCCAATGACACTTGTTTTCTCACTGTTTTATTTTGACGCCCAGTGGCACCTATTAAAATAACATTATTGACAGGTAAGGTAGGTATTATATTTTTACTTTGTTTCTGTATTCTCTCCAGTTCAGCGTCGTTAATAAGTGATACATTTGCACCAGTATCTATCATTATTCGTGTAGGAATTCCTTCAATTTGAGCGGTTATGTATAAAATTTCATTATGCTGGTTGATTCTACTTGTCACCGTTTCCTCCAACAGTTCTTCTCGAAGATTTTTCAAATAATAATTGTAAATAATAGTAAGATTTTGATTATCCGTCCTTAAACTTTGGTTATTGTTATACTTCAAAATTCTTTTATTTTCCATAATTAGCTTTTCATAATTAGTTGGTAGTAATTTGTTATTACTATATTTTTGAATTTGGTGGTTTTTGTACTTCAAAATTCGTTTATTTTCCATAATTAGTTTTTCATAATTAGTTGGTAGTAATTTGTTATTACTATGTTTTTGAATTTGGTGGTTATTGTACCCAGTAGTTAGTAGCAGTAAGGGGTCGCGAGGGTTTATTACTGCCTCACTCCATTTAAATTAAGGCTATCATGATTATTTTTCGGGCATGACTGTTGATTTGCCTGGACTGGTGTGCTGGTTCCTGGTTGTTCAACCTCTCGGTTGTCTAATTGTTCACTTCCCCTTGATTCTCGGAAGTCCTCCTGGCTTCTACTTCTGACTCGGTTATAATGGTGACTCATCCCTCTGGGATTTCCTCTTTGATCATAACTGTTATTAAAACTGTTCCTCCGAGGTTGATGGTATCTCCAGTAATCCCCTTCTTCGGCACTGATGTAATTTATTCGGGGTCGGTACGAACGATTATTATTATAATTACCCTGATTATTATTGTTATTAACTCCTGAGTTACTCCTAAAATTATTATAATTTTGGTTTGTTCGGTAGTTATTATAATTATTATTGTTTCTATTACCCGGATGGTAATTTTGATTGGGCCTGTTGTTATCATTATTGTTAATTGGGTTTCGATTGAAGTTTGCTGGTTGGTTATTATTTGGGGTAAAATTTTGGTTGTAATTACGATCGTTGACATAACTATTCCGGTTATTCATGTTATTATATTGATTATGATTCATACCATGGTTATTATTTTTTGAACTGCACTGATCCATTCGTTGTCTGCTTCTTTTGTAGTAACCCTCGTGTTCATAATTTTCTAATAAGTCAGCCATTGCGTGGACCGTTTTAATCTGGCTTCCCAGGCGTGCTCTGGCAATTCCTGTGTCATAATGGTATGCCATTTTAGTTACTAGGGATTCTTCTGGTATTCTTGGCTCTAGGTGTCTCGCCAAACATACCTTTCCCCAGAAGTAAGTAGTTGGAGATGTACCTCTATTTCCATCATATCTTCCCTGACAAATGTTGTCCCTTATAATATTTTGTATAGCTTCGGACCAGTATTTTTCTTTAAACAGTTTTTTAAATTGAGCGTAGTCCACTATCTCATTCCTGGTTGCTGTCCACCAGTTGTCCGTAATCTCCCTAAAATGCTCATCCAACATTTCTCTAATCGAGCTCCAGATAGTTATTCGATGTTTATTAAAATGTTCCTCAATTCTGGCCAGGAATTCCATGGGGTTTCTGCGATAATTTTTGAAATTAATGCCTTCTCTGGTTTCATTTGTGGAAACATGAGTAATATTATTTGGTCTGGTTCTAATTAACTCAATTTCTTCTTGATTTTGGCGTACCTGACCAGTTAAATTATTCACCGTAGTGTTAATATTGTCACACCTTTCTCCGGTTTGTTTCTGTAAATTCACTAAATTTTCTTGTTCCTTTTGTATTCCTTCTATTTGAATACGACTATTTTCTTGGACCTGGTCTATTCTAGTATTTATCACTGCTTTATTTTGTATGATGGTTTCGTTAGCTTTTCTCAATCTCTCATTAGTGTCAGCTATTTCTTACTTCCTTTCCTCATCGATTTTGTCCATCTTCTGGTTAATTGTATCATTGACTTGTTCAATTCTACCATTAATTCTTCTTAAATTCTCTTCATTGATTTGTCTGAACTCTTCCTTCATTTGGTTATTATTTTCACTTATAGTTTGCATTAAAGTTTCATTAGTACTTTCCTTAATACTATCAATTTTCTCATTTATCTGTTTTAAACTCTCGTTAGTGTCTTCTCTGTTTTGGTCAAATCTCTCCTCCATCTGTTTTATTAAATTTTCACTCATTTTCTCATTTGTTTGTCTGTTATCTTCCTTGATACTATCAATTTTCTCATTTGTTTGTCTGTGATCTTCCTTGATGCTCTTCAAATCTTCCTTTGTTTGTCTGTTATCTTCCTTGATGTTATCGAATTTTTCCTCCATTTGTTTTAATAAGTTTTGACTCAAAATTTCATTTTGTTTCTTTGAGTTTTCAGTGAATTCTTCCTTGATGTTCTTCAAATCTTCCTTCATTTCTTCCTTCTGCTTCTTAAAATTGTCATTCGTTTCTTCCTTATTTCTGTCCATTTTTCACTCATACTATTCATTAACTCCATTAATTTTATAAGATTCGGGTCTCCCCTATCTTCCTTTCTTGCTACCATTTCTACATCCTCCACTGATGTTACTTCTTTCTCTTCCATCCTGACTTCCTTCTCTGCCTCCTTCGTCCGTTTCAATGACGTAGCCCTCTTACGCATCTTTACAATTTCTTGGAACTTATAGCAGTCGCCAGCTAAAAATTAGGAAATTAATTTGCTTGATTCAATTTCTTCACTTAATATTCCCTAATTTCAGCCTCACTAGTTGGTGCGCCAATTTATAATACTACTATATATTACCTTCCTGAAATAATAACTCATGGATATGATTTAATAACATAATGATTTAATCTGTGTAACATAAATTCAATTATTGGAAAATTCCATTCGATACATAAGGTTGTCACAGGGTCGATATTTATCTCAGGATTTATAATTAAATAATTTTAATATATTTCGTGTGAATTCTTGTGGCTGCTACGAAAAGTTCCTTTGCATGTTGATTAATAATAGAGAGTACCTTT
Organism: Magicicada septendecula; assembly: GCA_034769895.1. Taxonomy (NCBI): domain Eukaryota; kingdom Metazoa; phylum Arthropoda; class Insecta; order Hemiptera; family Cicadidae; genus Magicicada; species Magicicada septendecula. The sequence continues at coordinate 747,440,295 of CM068367.1, read as the reverse complement.
ACAAACAATATATTACTTATAATCTAAAAATTTACACAAATTATATATTAAGTTACATACAAGTTTTGACGATATTCAATTTGTCCGTCTCAGAAAATAATGTAGTTTATTAATGTGTACAATAAATGTTTTCCTTGTAATCACTGTTAGCTTATATATTTAATTTGGTTGCACTTTAAAATGTTGACTAGTGATTAGTGTTAGTGTAAATTGTTATATTGTCTAGTGGTTGTTCCTTGTTGAAAAAAAAAATTTTGTCAAATTATACTTTACACATCTAGACGATATTGCTGAAGGGTTCCTGGTTTATTCTGAATATTTTTCTTGATTGTGTGTATTATTAGTTCATAAAAATTGTAGTGGAAGGATTATTATCTTCGATGATGGTCCTTCAGATCTTCTTTCACAAACGGGTCATCTATTTTTATATACTTTTAATTACCTCTAGACACGCACTATTCAACTGCTTTCCATCACAATTAACAATTAAGTGTTATTTCTTCTTTCTTTTAGTTACCTAACTCATACAAATTTCTTAAATTTTGATTGGTCATTTATGTACAGTTTAAATGTTATAGGATCAACACCCATTACCTACATTATATTTTATAAATTACCTTTAATAGATAATATTATTACTATACTCTAATTATATATGCAATGTTTATACAATTATTAATTAGATAATTATAAACAATTTGATACTAAACATGCCTCAGTTTATAACTGTAAAACCTTATTAATTTGAATTTCTATGATATGTGGTGGAACAATTTGTTATGATTTATTTTAATTTCTACTTTGACTACCTGAGATAAATATATTTACATAAATTAACTGGTGACATAAAATCTTATAACATATAACAAAACTTTTAATAATAATAATTATTTTTGACAGTTTTAGTTTATTTATACTGCTAAACTATTGTCTGTATGATAAACTAAAATTCTATCTAATAATAACAAAACACTTCCATCAAAAATAATTACACTGTTTAACGGTAGTCTGTGTCGCTATTTCTTATGATCACACTCATTACTTTAAAGGTTTGTGTCCCTTTTTCTTTCCTTGATTATAGGCCTATATGATTATAATTAATACAATTTTATTATATGGATTAGGTACTCTTTATTGGGTTTGGATTATTATTCAGGGTAAGTTGATTAGTCCTACTAGGTTTATTTATTTAACTTTTTTCTGTTTACTGCCCTATTCTACTGGGTTATTTCTGGGTTTCTGGATAATATTATATAAGTCAAACCAAATAGTTTCCTTTAATTTGCTTTCAATTATTATTTCTTGGTTCCTCTCTGGATCGGATTCCACTATTATTTACTATTCTTTTGTAACATTTTGTTTCGTTACAACCCGAAGAGGCGAGATTGAGAAACTACCCGAAGGAAGTGTCCAGTGAGAGAATAAACGACCATTGGAACGTGAGTTACCAAAATTAAAGTCATTTGTTACCTGGTTACATTTATCACACAGTTGTACTTTACACGCCACACATACACCTTCAAATCACTTAGTTTTTTCTTGTAAGGCATCTAATTGATATGTCTTGGTAGTTCAAAGGAGTCACGTCCTGAGAGTAAAGATTTTTCACATATTAACTCATGCTTTTCAACTGAGTCAAAATCTGAATTATACTAGCCGATACTTGATTGGATATATAAAAAAATTGTCAATAATAATAACTTGTAAAATTTTTTCTCTGCAATTTTATAATTTTTTTCTATGAATGTTAGTCCTTCAGACGATTTGTTTGTTGTTTTTAAAGAATCATTAAACTTAACTGATTTTTCAAAGCTAAACTGACTTGTTTAAATTTTTTTGTAGATTTAAAAATTTTTTATCAATCACATTTATTTTTTTTCTTGGAACAAACGTTTCCAAGTGGCGCCCACAAAAAGCATAGTATTAAGTTGTATTACAGGACTACATCACTGCAGAGGATCCAGTCAACAGAGTAAGTAACAAAAGTGCGCGGAGGTAACGCCCGACAGATTACAACACAAACAACAACACCCTCTACACTACATTCTTTTCGTTATAAATTGGCAGCCCAACTAGTGAGGCTTGAAAAAGACGGAACAAGCCCGGCAACTACCAACAGATCATGATGTCACAAACAAAAGAAAAAGGAGAAAGATCCATACAAATGGTAGAAAAAGCAGAAAAACCCGAACCAGTAAAAATAACAGGGAGAGTTGACATGAATGAAATAAGGATGATGTTCCAAACGCTAAACGAACATTGGAAAAAAAATATAGAATCCTTGAGGGAGAATATGAGGAAAAACAGACAGGAAGATAGGGAGGAGAGACAGAAAGAGAGAGAGGAAAATGAAAGAAGGAGACAGAAAGAGAGAGAGGAGAGCGAAAGATGGAGAGAATCCCTGAGAGAGAATAGACGGAAAGAGAGACAGGAGAATGAAAAACAAATGCAGAAAATTCGGGAGGAAGGTGAAAAATGGAGAGAATCCTTGAGGGAGGAAACTCAAAAATGGGTAGAGTCCGTTACGAAAAATAATAATGCAAATTACGAAATAGTAGACGAAAAGATCGAGGAGAGTAAGACTGACAATGACAGGGAGGTCGAGGTAATGGAGGAACAGGTAGAAGGATTACAGTTTCTATTTCGTCATCTTCCAGAAAATAATACCGGTCCTGAAACCATAGAGAAAGAAACAGTAGAAACGGAACAAAACATAGCTAATAGATTGAACAGACCGAGAAAAACAAACAGGGAGTATACAAAGGAAATAGGAGAAATGACTCAAAGCGGTTTAATTAATGTACTTAACCCCCCGGTCACTGACCACAGAGAAAGGAGTTATATGAAAGAATATAAACAGAATTTAATGAAAAGGGACAAAAAGAAAGAGTGTATTATAAAGAAAATCATAGGCCAAAATACTTTTAAGGTAAGCGTGCCTAGAAAAAAGATACATGCCAAAAGGAGGAAAATTATGAGGAACAAATGGGCCAGCTTATAGAAAAATACGCTCAGGCAATAAGAGAAATAAGAAAGAAAAGAAATCAAGAGAATAGGCCCCAGGCAAATAATGACGAAAAACCCCGAGTATTTTATGTAAACCATGTATTGGCAGAAACTGGCCGAGAACCAGATAATGATCCCCAAAATGAAAGTGAGAGAGAGGAGGAATTCCGCTATGCAGAAAAATTATGGCCCAAACATGTGATGAGATGGTAATGCCATGGATTAATCATCCAGAATAAATGTCATAGACCAGGCATTTGAAGGAGTAGAGGTGATAAACATCGAAGGTCGAATATTGAAAAGAGAAGGAATTAAAAAGGAATGGGAATGATAAATAAGGACATAATATAAGGAACACAACCAAAAGGGGTTGAAATAATCAACGTAATTAACCCAAACTGACAAATATAACCCAAATATTATCAAACATGAAAACAATACCTACGAGGTAACTGACACAATTAGGAACAAGGTAAAAGGAACGTATAACCAAACTTCATTAAAAAAGTACCATGATTAAAAAAAAAAAAAAAATCACAAGTCGAATACTCAATCAGTGACCAAGTACCATGACCAAAGACCCAAGTCAAATACAGCATCATAGAGAAGGTACCTTGACTAAACATGTCAACGTGAATTTTTAAACTTAGCCATAATTAGAAAGGAGGTAGAGATTTTTTAAATAAATATAAATATTATTGTAAAATGATTATTATTAATAAATACTACGAGATGGACACATTCCACCATAGGCAAGATTTATTTCCAATAGCCAAGTCAACGTATATTTACCAGCTTACCCGTACTTAAAGAAGGAGAGAGATTGTTATTAATAAATATTACGAGATGGACACCTTACACCAAAGGCATAATGATATATATATAAAATATAGATTTATTCCCAATAGCCAAGTCAACGTATATTTACCAGCTTACCCGTACTTAGAGAAGGAGAGAGATTGTTATTAATAAATATTACGAGATGGACACATTCCACCATAGGCAAGATTTATTTCCAATAGCCATGTCAACGTATATTTACCAACTTACCCGTACTTAGAGAAGGAGAGAGATTATTATTAATAAATATTACGAGAAGGACACCTTACACCAAAGGCATAAAGATATATATAAAATATAGATTTATTTCCAATAGCCATGTCAACGTATATTTACCAGCTTACCCGTACTTAGAGAAGGAGAGAGATTGTTATTAATAAATATGGACACTTAGTAAAGGAGAAAAGAGGGAGAAATACTGTCATATATTTGATACTAAATGGAAATGATAAATGATAAATGGAAAAAAAAGGAGAGAAAAACAGTGTGTTACATAAGGAGGTAATGATGAATATGAATATAGCTATTAACATTGAATGATTTTAAACGATAATTTTAACCTGCGGAGAACGATATATTAATATAATTGTGAATTAATCAGAAGAGTTTAAGAAAGGGAATTTATGTGTAGGAGCCTATGATCTTTGAATATTGTATTTTTTATTATTATTATTATTATTTGTTGCAAAGGTGCAATTATTATTTTCTGAACAGGGATGTGTTGCCTCTGATTTCAGTAGTGATAGACAGGAAGGGACAGAGAATGTATGCCATAGCGAGCCACTCTGACTCCCAACCCTCTATGTAAGTTAGGGAATTGATAGGGAATTATATCAAAGATTAATTATAAAACATCAAGGTAAAAAGGAAAGGAATAGGTGATATGACAAAGAACGAACTAGGAATATTGAGTTGGATTAATATATTAAAGGAGTAGTACAGGAATTTAATTATAAGATAAAAGAATGAAATATAAAGAAGCTAATAATAAAGGGTTATTATAGAGATGATAATTTCATCAAAACCAAAGATATGTTTTTCCAAAATTATCAACTTTAACGAAGAGGCATATGTAATGTCACAGAACGTTCCATAAAAAGAAATCATTTATATAGTAAGTTAGCATAAGAGGAAAGTGAAGTGAACAGTATCGAACCCAAGTAGTCCCAAAAAATTGTGTAATTTTGTATAATAATTATTTCTATCAACTTGAAAAAACAACCAAACTATGACTAAGACAAAACCCCATATATATTATTAAAGTGAATAAGAGTGAAAAAACCATAAGACACTATAAGAGAGAGAAATAATGTCAGAATCCACCAGAATAAAGTCAATAATTATTAAGTTTTATAACTATGAATATAGTATTAAAAACTATTTTTTGTGAATAAATGGACATGATCCATTATTATATTATGTGATGTAAATATAATAAATGTATTAAATGACTTAAATACATTATTAGAAAGAGTTTAAGTTAAAATAAAAATTGTATATTTGCAATGACAAAAAATATTAATGTGTTGGATTTGAGACCATACACCAAGATTTCATGAAAAAATTAATTATTATCAGATTTAAATAAAAACTATATGTAATTGTCAAACAGACAATAGTGAACAATTTATCTTAAATAAAGGAAGCTGTCAAATGAATAAAAAGCAGTCAAAATAGCCAAAAACAGTGTTAACTAAAAACATGTAATAGGCATTTAATATTGTATAGTTTATGAATTTAATGTTGCCAAAATGCAACCAAACTGTATTAGAAAGCTGTAATATGATATAAAGCAACTATGCTAATATACCTGACCAACTTTAACATTGTAATAGTCAAGTTAGCAAAATATTTACTTATACCATGTATGGCTGAAGCCAATCATCCAGTACAAAAATAATCATATCTGGCTAAATACTTACATAATACTAACAAAAATAAGATAGAAAGGTACAATACATCAGAATACCTTAATAAGAAACAAACTCAGTTGAAAGTAAAGTCAATTCTAAAAGAATTTAACTAATTAGAGTGAGATTTGTCACACCATAAAAAAATGACATCTCAAGACCAATCAATGATGCTATGTCATCTTGTGATAAATACAATATATGTACAGAGTAACCAGGTATCACAAAAGATAGACAAAATAATAAACTCTGTGTGTATAGTAGTGAAATAATACATATATTAAAGAAAAAGACTAATCATTGTATTAGAAAACTGACAAGAATCTAGGCCATGAGCAGAGGCCATATAAAATTGTATTTATTTGTGTTTTATTTATGTTAAAATTTGTTTATTTTGTTGTAGGAAAGTAGTAGTAGTAGATGTTCAGCTTGTGGAAGGAACTTGGTAACTCCACAACAATTTTTGTTATAAAAATTGAGTTTCCAATGACAACAACTCAAGGTGAGAGTTGTATATTGTATTGTTTATTAGACTTAAGTTAATTAGAAACCAATCATATTTAGTATCGCTAGATTCAGTTAAAAACAGGGAATCTAAATGTATTAATGGCATACAAATTGTGAGTACTAATGTAAAACTGTTTGATAAATACCAGTGTAATTTTTGAAATATCCTTTGTATGAAGAATAAGAAATTCGTTCTAAAAGCTTCTACGGAAGTGAAAATTGTTCTATGACATTCCATTTCGTTTATTCTCGAACAATCTAGAAAGAATTTTTACACAAATATACCGGAAGTCGATGAAAACAGTCATCCTGAATTAGTATAAAAGCGAGACCAAATTCGACCCAAAAACACTTGAAGATTGAACTCCAGAACTGATGCATCTCACACAACACTGATCAACGCAGCTAAGGCGAAACCAAAGAGGCGAGAAATCGACAAGACACGGCAGGAAGGCTTTTCCCGTACATAGACAGAACCGACTGACTTAACCTCAACGAGAGTCTACGCCAAAAAGTATCGCTGAAATAGAGCAGCGATACGGCAAATTTTAATAGAAATCACGCAGCCAGAACGTCGACGGCCCAGGAGGGACCAAACATTTAAATAGAGAACGAATTCTGCTGTGTTCGCACTGACTGACTAACGTGACAAATAATTCCCCCGAACGTAAACAAACAATACACTAAGCCTTCCTCAACACTGCATGGGAATCAGCGCTGCGGTGGCAGATTTCTGAATCAACGCTAAACAGATGATTCGTAGCGGCGGCGTTTGAACGAGATTCTACTGCCAAACGTTTTGACATAAAGTGCGGAAAAAGTAATGATCGCAAAATTTGACTTTAAATAGATTCAGTGTACACCCGAAGAGGCGAGATTGAGAAACTACCCGAAGGAAGTGTCCAGTGAGAGAATAAACGACCATTGGAACGTGAGTTACCAAAATTAAAGTCATTTGTTACCTGGTTACATTTATCACACAGTTGTACTTTACACGCCACACATACACCTTCAAATCACTTAGTTTTTTCTTGTAAGGCATCTAATTGATATGTCTTGGTAGTTCAAAGGAGTCACGTCCTGAGAGTAAAGATTTTTCACATATTAAACTCATGCTTTTCAACTGAGTCAAAATCTGAATTATACTAGCCGATACTTGATTGGATATATAAAAAAATTGTCAATAATAATAACTTGTAAAATTTTTTCTCTGCAATTTTATAATTTTTTTCTATGAATGTTAGTCCTTCAGACGATTTGTTTGTTGTTTTTAAAGAATCATTAAACTTAACTGATTTTTCAAAGCTAAACTGACTTGTTTAAATTTTTTCGTAGATTTAAAAATTTTTTATCAATCACATTTATTTTTTTTCTTGGAACAAACGTTTCCAAGTGGCGCCCACAAAAAGCATAGTATTAAGTTGTATTACAGGACTACATCACTGCAGAGGATCCAGTCAACAGAGTAAGTAACAAAAGTGCGCGGAGGTAACGCCCGACATTTTACAACACAAACGTTTAAACAACACCCTTTCTTTTCGTTATAACGTAATGAAAATGTTAGTTTAATTAATAAAGTTCAATTAAAGTAGGTTTCTTAAAAATAAATAGTTGTTGCCCACGACTTCGTTCGCGTGGTCTTCAATTTAATGCAATAATATATTTAGAACAGAATCTATTCGATTGGGTTGCCATAGTAACCAGATCTAATAGTTTTTAAGACCCCAAAGGACCGCCCAGAGGATCGTATCGAAAAAAACACCTGTCCTATGTTGGTTCTCCCGTTGCGTAAAATATTTGTGCCAAAGTTTGGTTGAAATCGGTCCAATGGTTTAGGAGGAGAAGTGGAAGACCCCAAAGGACCCCCCAAATGACCGTATCGAAAAAACACTTGTCCTATTTTGGTTCTCCCTTTGCGTAAAATATTTGTGCCAAGTTTGGTTGAAATCGGTCCAGTGGTTTAGGAGGAGATGTGGAAGACCCCAAAGGACCCCCAAAAGGACCCCCCGAAAGATCATATCGAAAAAACACATATCCTATGTTGGTTCTCCCGTTGCGTAAAATATTTGTGCCAAGTTTGGTTGAAATCGGTCCAGTGGTTTAGGAGAAGATGTGGAAGACCCCAAAGAACCCCCAAAAGGACTCCATCGAAAAAACACCTATACTATGTTGGTTCTCCCGTTGCGTAAAATATTTGTGCCAAGTGTGGTTGAAAACGGTCCAGTGGTTTAGGAGGATATGTGAAAGACCCCAAAGAACCCCCAAAGGACCCCATCGAAAAAAATTCAGAAACCTTCGCGGGCGTGCGCACAACAACTCACCGAAGTTTCATCGCAATCGGATGAATGGTATAGGAACGCATACGGGACAAACAAAGAAACGAAGAAACGTTCATTTTTATATATAAGACTAGCGGAATACCCGTACTTCGCTACGGAGTTTCACGTTGTACGTAATGAAAATGTTAGTTTAATTAATAAAGTTCAATTAAAGTAGGTTTCTTAAAAATAAGTTGCTGTTGCCCACGACTTCGTTCGCGTGGTCTTCAATTTAATGCGATAATATATTCAGAACAGAATCTATTCTATTGGGTTGCAATAGTAACCAGATCTAATAGTTTTTTAAGACCCCAAACGACCCCCCAGAGGATCGTATCGAAAAAACACCTGTCCTATGTTGGTTCTCCCGTTGCGTAAAATATTTGTGCCAAGTTTGGTTGAAATCGGTCCAATGGCTTAGGAGGAGACGTGGAAGACCCCAAAGGACCCCCAAAGGATCGTATCGAAAAAACACTTGTCCTATGTTGGTTCTCCCTTTGCGTAAAATATTTGTGCCAAGTTTGGTTGAAATCGGTCCAGTGGTTTAGGAGGAGATGTGGAAGACCCCAAAGGACCCTCAAAAGGACCCCCGAAGGAGCCCATCGAAAAAACACCTATCCTATGTTGGTTCTCCCGTTGCGTAAAATATTTGTGCCAAGTTTGGTTGAAATCGGTCCCGTGGTTTAGGAGGAGATGTGGAAGACCCCAACGGGCCCCCAAAGGACCTCGTCGAAAAAAACACCTAGCCTATGTTGGTTCCCCCGTTGCGTAAAATATTTGTGCCAAGTTTGGTTGAAATCGGTCTAGTGGTTTAGGAGGAGATGTGGAAGACCCCAAAGGACCCTCAAAAGGACCTCCGAAGGATCATATCGAAAAAACACATAGCTTATGTTGGTTCTCCCGTTGCGTAAAATATTTGTGCCAAGTTTGGTTGAAATCGGTCCAGTGGTTTAGGAGGAGATGTGGAAGACCCCAAAGGACTCCGTCGAAAAAACACCTATCGTATGTTGGTTCTCCCATTGCGTAAAATATTTGTGCCAAGTTTGGTTGAAATCGGTCCAGTGGTTTAGGAGGAGATGTGGAAGACCCCAAAGGACCCTCAAAAGGACCCCCGAAGGAGCCCATCGAAAAAACACCTATCCTATGTTGGTTCTCCCGTTGCGTAAAATATTTGTGCCAAGTTTGGTTGAAATCGGTCCAGTGGTTTAGGAGGAGATGTGGAAGACCCCAACGGGCCCCCAAAGGACCTCGTCGAAAAAAACACCTAGCCTATGTTGGTTCCCCCGTTGCGTAAAATATTTGTGCCAAGTTTGGTTGAAATCGGTCTAGTGGTTTAGGAGGAGATGTGGAAGACCCCAAAGGACCCTCAAAAGGACCTCCGAAGGATCATATCGAAAAAACACATAGCTTATGTTGGTTCTCCCGTTGCGTAAAATATTTGTGCCAAGTTTGGTTGAAATCGGTCCAGTGGTTTAGGAGGAGATGTGGAAGACCCCAAAGGACTCCGTCGAAAAAACACCTATCGTATGTTGGTTCTCCCATTGCGTAAAATATTTGTGCCAAGTTTGGTTGAAATCGGTCCAGTGGTTTAGGAGATGTGGAGACCCCAAAGAACCCCCAAAAGGACCCCATCGAAAAAACACCTATCCTATGTTGGTTCTCCCGTTGCGTCAAATATTTGTGCCAAGTTTGGTTGAAATCGGTCCAGTGGTTTAGGAGAAGATGTGGAGACCCCAAAGAACCCCCAAAAGGACCCCATCGAAAAAACACCTATCCTATGTTGGTTCTCCCGTTGCGTAAAACATTTGTGCCAAGTTTGGTTGAAATCGGTCCAGTGGTTTAGGAGAAGATGTGGAAGACCCCAAAGAACCCCCCAAAGGACCCCATCGAAAAAAATTCAGAAACCTTCGCGGGCGTGCGCACAACAACTCACCGAAGTTTCATCGCAATTGGATGAATGGTATAGGAACGCATACGGGACAAACAAAGAAACGAAGAAACATTCATTTTTATATATAAGACCTGCGGAATACCCGTGCTTCGCTACGGAGTTTCACGTTGTACGTAATGAAAATGTTAGTTTAATTAATAAAGTTCAATTAAAGTAGTTTTCTTAAAAATAAGTAGCGGTTGCCCACGACTTCGTTCGCGTGATCTTCAATTTAATGCGATAATATATTTAGAACAGAATCTATTCTATTGGGTTGCCATAGTAACCAGATCTAATAGTTTTTTAAGACCCCAAAGGACCCCCCAGAGGATCGTATCGAAAAAACACCTATCCTATGTTGGTTCTCCCGTTGCGTAAAATATTTGTGCCAAGTTTGGTTGAAATCGGTCCAATGGCTTAGGAGGAGACGTGGAAGACCCCAAAGGACCCCCAAAAGGATCGTATCGAAAAAACACTTGTCCTGTGTTGGTTCTCCCTTTGCGTAAAATATTTGTGCCAAGTTTGGTTGAAATCGGTCCAGTGGTTTAGGAGGAGATGTGGAAGACCCCAAAGGACCCTCAAAAGGACCCCCGAAGGATAATATCGAGAAAACACATATCCTATGTTGGTTCTCCCGTTGCGCAAAATATTTGTGCCAAGTTTGGTTGAAATCGGTCCAGTGGTTTAGGAGAAGATGTGGAGACATCAAAGAACCCCCAAAAGGACCCCGTCGAAAAAACACCTATGCTGTGTTGGTTCTCCCGTTGCGTAAACTATTTGTGCCAAGTTTGGTTGAAATCGGTCCAGTGGTTTAGGAGGAGATGTTGAAGACCCCAAAGAACCCCGCCAAAGGACCCCATCGAAAAAAATTCAGAAACCTTCGCGGGCGTGCGCACAACTCACCGAAGTTTCATCGCAATTGGATGAATGATATAGGAACGCATACGGGACAAAGAAAGAAACATTCATTTTTGTATATAAGACTAGCAAAATACGCATGCTTCGGTACGGAGTTTCACGTTGTACGTAATGAAAATCTTATTTAATTAATAAAGTTCAATTAAAGTAGGTTTCTTATAAATAAATAATTAAAACCTCTTATGTATTTTATTTAAAATAAACATTATACATTTTTGTTATATGAAGTTGTGTTGAGTATGAAAACATTTCAGATTTTTCTTCAATTTATGAACTTGTAATGAAGAACTAATCATCGGATCATTAAAGAACTTCTTTGTACACAAAGTTTTTAGTTTTTCCTTCTGGCTGAAGAATAACCAGACTGTCAGGAGTGCTAACTCTTGAACAGGCAACGTACAACTGCCCATGAGAGAAACAGTCTTCCCTCAGATCTACGCCAGCCATTTTCAAAGACTGTCCTTGAGCTTTGTTGATTGTCATTGCAAAACAGACTTTGATGGGAAATTGTAGTCTTTTAAACTGAAAATGGTAGTCTGACAGGATCAAAGGAATGCGAGGTATGAAAACTGTTTCTCCAGAACCACAGCCAGTGAATATAGTTGCCTCAACAACGTTCTTATGTAAAGATTTTATCTGCAGTCTGGTACCGTTGCAAAGTTTCGGTGGTATTAAGTTCCGCAGCAGCATAAAGGGAGCCCCAACTTTTAGGTGAAGGTTATGTGGGGGTATTCTGGAGGGTTGAGCGTGTGGAGGAACTCTACCGGATAATGCACAGCGTCTTCTACCTCTACTACGGAATCTACTGACTGATAGTTTACAACATCGGCTGGAAGTTTTTCTAACAATAAGTTGTTAATGATTGCTGCTGTCTCATTTCTTGGGGTTAGAATAGCTCTTTCTTTGAGCCAAGATGAGTCACTTATATTCATTAAGTCTGGGTATATTTTATCTGTCAAAGTCTTAAGGTCTTTTACAACTTCACATAGGTTGTTTGGAATGTTAACTTTTCCATCTTCCTCTTTTAACTTTCCATCGCCAATCTGTAACAGTAAGCTTGAAAACTCTTCCACTTTAAAATCACCTTTAAGATGCACCCGCATGTTTACTCTTAAGGAACGAACTTGAACTTTGGGCCAGAGGTAAGACGACTTCAGGCAGGCTTTAACTTCATCTGCTCGTGTTCCCCGAGGCACAACAGGTAAAGTCTGTCTAAAGTCTCCGGCCAGTAGTACTGTTATTCCACCCATCAGGTTTTTACTGCTACGAATGTCCTGTAAAGTTCTGTCTAGGGCTTCTATCCCTCGTTTGTGAGCCATGGTGCATTCATCCCAAACTATCAACTTGCACTCTTTCAAGACCTTGGCTGTGTCACTTTGTTTTAAAATGTTGCAGAGTGGAGTCTGGGAGATGTTTAAATTCAGAGGCAGTTTAAAGGCAGAGTGAGCTGTTTTACCTCCATCCAGCAATGTAGCTGCTATACCTGAAGAAGCCACAGAGATGGCAATCTTTCTGTCTTTCCTAACGCTGGCAAGAAGTAAGTTTAGTAGGAACGTTTTTCCAGTGCCACCAGGTGCGTCGAGAAGAAACAGCTGACCGAGTCCATCATTAATGTTGGCAATGAGCTCATTGTAAGCGTTCTTCTGATCCGGATTAAGTTTAGGAAAGTTCTCAGCAACCATATCAGAAAGCTGAACTGTATTGTAGGAGAGCTCTTTCAGGTACTCGCGATTGACTGTAATAATGTTTGTGTCTTGAGTTGGTGGAGGTAAACCGAAGTCTTGGAGAGATTGGTTTGACATAGAAAAGATCATATTTTCAAGACATAGTAAGCATTTATTATAAACTGTGTCCTTGCAAAGTTCAATCTCTAAACCATGACTTTCAATCTCAATCTGCCTTCTTATGTCCCCTGATAGACTTTCTTTGTGTTTTTCCCAAAGTGCTAAGGGATCTGCAACTTGGCAAAACACCAATATTACAGCAAACAGCTCTCGGATTTTGTGAGGCGAATCTGAAATGGAAGCTTCTTGCAGGATTAGGTCCCATTGCATGTCGTCTTCCAACAACCCTAATGCTCTACAGGCAGACTGGTACATAGGATGAACTATACCAGATACCTTTTTAAGATCATTGAAACACGTTGATCCTCGAATCTCGTGTAGCAGGAGACGCAAATAGAAACACTCGACATTGTTAGGATGTATAGTATATACCCTCCCAAGTTCATGATCTTTTTTTACTCCTGGATGTCCTGGAACGCCTTTTCCTTGCTTTCTTCTGCAAAACTGGTTATTTTTCCAGACATAGTATGTTGGGACATCACAGTAAAGAAGGCCTCTGGCAAAGGAATCGGTTTTGCAGAGTTCGAAAAATGCTGTTAATGTGGTTTTTGGTGGATGTTGGATTTTGTCCAGAAGATTGTCGGAAGTGAAAAATACCCTCTGGCCGTTCTCAAGGTGGACTGCTAACTGCACTACTGGTGGGAACCTTTCATGAATAGGTAAACAGAAAATACGCCAAGCCGCTTCGGAAGTGCTGATGTAGCGACCTGATTCGTACTTAGAAACTTCATCCCACTCATTCTCCAACCTAAACGCTGCCTGATCACTGCCTTTGTACACATATTTACAAATATACTTCATCGACTTGACGGAGTTGCACAGTTCAACATTTATGTGGGTTAAGAAAGAGCGGGAAAGAACAGGATTGTACGGTACAACCCATTGGTTGTCTAGATCAACTCCTTTAATGTTGACCGAGAAACCACCATCGGCAGGAGACCGTCGGCGATACTGGGGGTAACCGTCATCCGCAGTTTGAGTTTGTGTTACTAAAGGCCGCGGATATCTCTTGGTGCATTGGCCGTTTACCATGCAGGGCGAGTTTCTGTTAACATTTCCACAAGGGCCATGAATCATTGTGGACTTAACAATGTCATGAGGGGCAGGATCGACTTCAGGATCAGGGATCTCTGCACTTATCACACTGTCGATTTGATGGGGCATGATCCTATCCTGCAGCCAGAGCAGTATGTGCACGTGCGGTAAACCTCTTTTTTGCCATTCCACAGTTAACATGTAACACCTTCTTGGACCGAAAACATTGCCTTTTGTCAAGACATGCATCATTTTCTTTACTTTGAGGTGAAATATTCTGGCAATAATATCGTGTCTGTCTTGAGGCCTTTGTCGTGCACTTAATGCTTCTTGTATTTCGGTCCATTTAGGGTTACATGTAAATGTGATGAACAGATCAGGACGGCCGTACTTGCGTACATATGTCATGGCGTCCTGAGTCCGCTCGTGCATGTAACGGGGTCCACCTGTAAAGCTGGAAGGTAAAACAACCATTTTGCCTATATTATTTGCTTGCCCATCATTTTTGCACATGGAGTCCCGCAGATGCACATAGTTTTCGGTCCGCAGCTTACTCTGATTGTTCCTTACGAAGTTGAGTCTTTCTGTCTCAATTTTGGCGTACATGTCAACCAAAAATTGATTCAGGAGACTGCGATAAAGTAACAAATAATTTTGCTGGCCATCTCTCTCCATTATGCGGAATGAGTAAAATTCTGAAGCTGAAACAGTTTTTTTTAGAGGGGCTTTAGTGTTTGGGTTGCACTGTGGAATAGCAATGGAGTAACCATCTTCCCCACGACAGAACATAAATGGATACTGCAAAGCGTCATAAGATCGATGAGTTTCACTTATGCGCTGTAACTTAAAGTCTCTGCTGTGGAGAATAATGTCCCTCTTTGCAAACTCCTGGCCTACGATCACTAAAGCCACCTCGTTTGTTGTGGGTGCATTGAACTGACCCCTATGTCCGTCTACGGGCTTTCTGTCTGCATGGATTACTACTTTGAACTCCTGGCCTTCTGGAACACATTCCAATGCTGTTTTGAAATCGTTTATGTAAGAATTATGATTGTGAAGCACTTTTTGAAGTTTGGCAACTAACCAAGGCTTTATGTTGTGCCGATTGAATAAAATCGGCGCTAATACGCAAAAGTAAATAGCGTATAATAAAAAAATCTTGTACTGCATTTAACGAATATAAAGAAAAATAGGTTTCTGTATTTAGCGGTGGGCGTTCTGCCGTACTGTGTTTAACGGTTAGCGCAGAATCTACATGAGGTAACGAAGCGGCGCTTGATTGGTGCTGCTCCCTTGCGGACGCCTTGAAGCGCGAGTTGAAAAATGCGTAGAATAAACGGTTCGGAGCTTGTCTGATTTCGCTACTCCAACTAACCGCCTCGCCGCTCTCCGACAGAGAAGTTTTTATTAATCGTTCCATCTTCCACCTATGGCAGGCTAAATTAAAACAGATCTGCGGTAAGTGAGTGCAGTATACTTATATATATTTAATTTAAAGTAACGTAAAAGGGGTTTTGTTTAATATACGTACAAGAATGAATGAAAATTGGTATCCTGTTACACGCACGCCGCGTGGCGAATTAGAGTATGCAAGATGAGTTAATTGTATAACAGTAATTGAAGTCTTAACTACTGTAAGGTCCCGTAATTGACCAATGTTAACGCAAAATAATATGTACTTTAGCCAAACTTAATGTTTTCAAAGATAGGGCCACATGCCCGTATAACCTGTTGTAGAGTGTGTCAAACTTTCATTTCAAGTAGGCCTAAAGCAGTGTTTAAAATTATAAATGGATTTTGGTGCGTGTGAGAGTAACCTGGAGGAATAAGTGTTGGAGCATCTCGCTGATAATATTTGTATGCTTAGGGTCCCCCGCTTCAAGTCGAGGACCAGCTCCAAATCATGACCTGAACAACCGAACATCAAAGGCTATCAGCTTCATCTGCCGGAGGAGAACAGCGAGGAACAGGCCACACCAACACAAAAATGCTCTAGACCAGGACTTCAAACTCCACACCAGGGAATAAATCAGGTGACACCAACCCAATATTACTTTTTAACACAAGTGAATGTAACCTACTAGAACTCGTGGGCATATAGCGACACACCCTAAAATGACTTTAAGCTTTACACATTTCAATTGGGTCCCCGGTTAACGGGACAGAATAGTGCGCGGACTTGGGGGGGAATCTTTTGTACATTTTGTAATACTATTTATATTAAGTGTGAGCCCAGAGGTTGGCATGTATCCGTGGCTGATTACCATTCAGGCATGTAAATTTCTTTCTAGTTTTCAGTAAAAGGGTTACCTTAGTGCTAGTAATTCTATCATTCATCATGTCATTTCACAGATTAAATTTAGTTTTCAATTGATTCATTAATTTCACATATTTATATTCAGTTTGGGTCCTATAATGGATAGGAGTTTCTTTTGTTAGTTTCATTCTGGTCTCCAGTTTAATCCTGTATAGGCGGATTTTTCATGCAGACGTGAACATGCTCCTGGGACAGGTTTAGTTAGGCACGATCTTGCCTAGGAACATGTCGGCCTTTGGGCCAAATCAATTCTTAAAGGTTATAAAGCATCATGGCACATTACTGTTATTAAATTTCTTTCACGAAAATATTACTGTTATTAATATTTCACAAAAATTTATTACGCTTAAATTCTTTTTAATTTATTATGGTCACTTGTATTTTGACTGAATTATGATTATATTTCCTCGAAGTCTCAGTGCTCAGTGTGGGAGCACTTTATATTAGTATCAGGCATTATGCCAACCCCTGAATTTTAGTATGCCCTGGGGGCACTGGGGTTACACATATATATATGGATTATTATGTATTCAGATCTTTCAATAGGTGTTGCGTTCAAGAATATTTATGAATTGTGAATTATGTACCTTATGGGGTGAAAGAGGTGTGGCAAGATATTAATGTTGAAAGTTGTAATTGTCCTGTGATGTGGAACGTGTGTATGTGTTGTAGTTGTAGACATATATATTTATATGTATTGTATAGTCATGTTATTTCTGGGGGTTAGGTATAGGGCTAAGTGGGGAAAAGTAACCCCAATTGGAAAAGAAAATCAATTAATCATTATATTAATTTCATTTAAATTTTATATTATTTTTAAAGTAAAAAATTAACAAAAATATTTTAAGGAGAAAGCACTGACTTTGTTGGGAGATAAATATTTAACGTTTTGTTATAAAAAAAAGAGAAGGATGTAATAAAAATTTATTGGTTGTTAATTTTGTGAGTTTTAATTGCAAGTTCCGTCTCACTGGATCCAGCGCATTTTTGGCTTCTCTAGGCTTTTGGCCTAGTTTTAATTATCTTGTGGCACCTCTTAAAAAAAAAAAATTTAAACAAATTTTTCTTATAAGTCAATAAAATACTTAAAGAAGGGTTACATTTGGTAGCAGAGCGTGGTTGAGATTAGGGTCAACCTTGTGTCCTTTGGGTGTGACGGGGCTTGCAAACTCAGGAAACATTTTGGGGTTCGAATCGGACTTGGAATAATTACTAGAAGTCGCTATATCTATAAGTACCTATGCCTTGTTATGTTTAAGGTTTTGTTAATTATATGTGTGTATCATTGCCCGCCTGTTGGTATTGTTGAACTGGAGGTCGCCACGGGGTGTGAAATTTTAGGGGGGACATTCCTTGGAAACTCGAAATATCGCAGATCTGGGCCGAGGTGGAGAAATGGTTTTCGCGTATTACCTTGCCAATAATAGGGAAGGCGTTTTTAGTTATGCGGTATGGCCCGATCGGCAGTCGGTCTCCTCCGAGATACGGTAGCCGAAGTTATTGCAAATATTTATATGAGAATTTGTTGTTGTTCGTTGGTCGGTAATTTTGTCATTTCGTGTATTAGTGTGTGTGTTGCGTTCCTTCGTGTGTAGTGTTGTTGAGAGCTAGTTCAGGTAAGTGGGCTGGGTCCTCGCAACGGTAGGGGTCCCGCAGTCTGCTTGAAGGAAGGACAGTACTCAAGTATTCCTGTGTTCTTTATTGTCAATTTTTGTAGGGTGTTGTGTTTTCGGGTGCCGACCGCGAAGCTCGAGGATGAGCGTCCTAAATCCAGAGTTGTTTCTGCGTGACGAAATCGTGTTCGAGTTACGAGCCCGGGGGAGAGACCGAAAGGGGCGGTAATTGTATTGCGACGGCAGCTCAGAGAAGCGCTGTCCGCGGGCGAAGCGCCTCGACTGTCGCCATCGCTGACAAAGAGAGTGAATTCGAAAAATGCATCGAGAAGTGGGAGGAGCTGCAGGAATTAGCTCGGTGTGTAGACAATTTGGAGGAGGGACCGGGGTGCTCCATCGGCGTCCGGCGAATCCGGCAACGCCTGCAGCATGTAAAACTCAGGCTGCAGAATCTTGACCAACAATGGGGCGATCTTGAGCCGGCCCATGATATAAAAGGTCTGATCCAACAGATCACCTCGAACCTGCAGGGGGCTCAACCGGGTAGACCACCTACGCCGGCTCCAGTTGCTGAGTCCGTGGTCTCGGCTGTAGAGTCATCTTATAGAGCAATCGAGCCTGCCGCAAGTACCCCGGTTTTCTCCGGTTTGGTGGCGGCGTCATATCACAAGCAGCCCAACCCACTGTCTCAAATCATCCAGCAATTACCGGTCGTGGATAGGCTGGATGTGGACAAATTATTGCCGTTTTTTACTTCCATATTCCTTAAGGAATGGAAGTATGGTGATGGCAAAAAAAATCGTGTTCGAGATTATTGCAGATTCTGATTCTACTACACTCAAAACATGAAAAAAAGTCGTTTTCCGAAAAGTGTCTGTGTGTCTGTCTGTCTGTCTGTCTGTCTGTCTGTGTGTGTGTCTGTAGATTTTTTTTCTATGGCAAACGATAACTGCCGCAAATTCAAACAGAATCAAATAATGTTTTGCATACAGCCCTGATTTGCAGAGTACTCGCGACCTATTGTTTTTGGTGAAGATCGGTTGAGGGAAAGGGGTAGTTTACCGGCAACGGTTTTTTTTTAGCAAGGGTAATTTTGTTTGTTTGGCAAACGATAACAGCCGCAAATTCAAACAGAATCAAATAATGTTTCGCATACAGCCCTGAATTGTAGAGTTCTCAAGATTTTTTGATTTTGGTGAAGATCGGTTAAGGGAAAGGGGTAGTTTACCTGTAACGTTTTATGTTTTAACAAGGGTATTTCCTATGGCAAACGATAACAGCCGCAAATTCAAACAGAATCAAAATATTTGCATACAGCCCTAAATTGTAGAGTTCTCAAGACCTTTTGTTTTTGGTGAAGATCGGTTGAGGGAAAGGGGTAGTTTACCTGCAACGTTTTTTTAACAAGGGTATTTTCTATGGCAAACGATAACAGCCGCAAATTCAAACAGAATCAAATAATGTTTTGCACACAGCCCTGATTTGTAGAGTACTCAAGACCTATTGTTTTTGGTGAAGATCAGTTAAGGGGAAGGGGTAGTTTACCTGCAACGTTTTTTTATCAAGCGTATTTTTTATGGCAAACGATAACAGCCGCAAATTCAAACAGAATAAAACAATTTTTTGCATACATCCCTGAATTGTAGAGGTCTCAACGACTTTCGATTTTGGTGAAGATCGGTTAAGGGGAAGGGGTAGTTTACCTGCAACCTTTTACGTTTTAACAAGAGTAAAGTACTTGAAAATTTATTTAAACTTTTTCAAACAATGGTAATTGTTAAAAATAAAATAATTTTGTTGCCTGGCAATAAAATTATAATTTTTTCATTTTAATGTAATATAATATTTTTCATTTAATACAGCAATAAAAAGGCAGGTAAGACACAGCCTGGCTGTTTGGCTGAAAGTGATTTTAAATATAAATCTTAGAATATGGAAGTCATGTATGGTTCTCCATACAGATATTTTTATCAGGGCTAATTTTACTTCCATATTCCTTAAGGAATGGAAGTATGGTGATGGCAAAAAAAATCGTGTTCGAGATTATTGCAGATTCTGATTCTACTACACTCAAAACATGAAAAAAAGTCGTTTTCAGAAAAGTGTCTGTGTGTGTGTCTGTCTGTCTATCTGTATGTCTGTCTGTCTGTCTGTGTGTCTGTAGATTTTTTTCTATGGCAAACGATAACAGCCGCAAATTCAAACAGAATCAAATAATTTTTTGCATACAGCCCTGATTTGCAGAGTACTCGCGACCTATTGTTTTTGGTGAAGATCGGTTAAGGGAAAGGGGTAGTTTACCTGCAACGGTTTTTTTTTATCAAGGGTAATTTTGTTTGTTTGGCAAACGATAACAGCCGCAAATTCAAACAGAATCAAATAATGTTTCGTATACAGCCCTGAATTGTAGAGTTCTCAAGATCTGTTGATTTTGGTACAGATCGGTTAAAGGAAAGGGGTAGTTTACCTGCAACGTTTTATGTTTTAACAAGGGTATTTCCTATGGCAAATGATAACAGCCGCAAATTCAAACATAATCAAATAGTGTTTTGCATACTGCCCTAAATTATTGAGTTCTCAAGACCTTTTGGTTTTAGTGAAGATCGGTTAAGGAAAAGGGGTAGTTTACCTGCAACGTTTTATGTTTTAAAAGGGTATTTTCTATGGCAAACGATACGAGCCGCAAATTCAAACAGAATCAAATAATTGTTTGCATACAGCCCTGATTTCTTGAGTACTAAAGACCTATTGTTTTTGGTGAAGATCGTTTGAGGGAAAGGGGTAGTTTACCTGCCACGTTTTGTGTTTTATCAAGGTTATTTTGTATGGCAAACGATAACAGCCGCAAATTCAAACAAAATCATATAATATTTTACATACAACCCTGAATTGTAGAGTTCTCAAGACCTATTGTTTTTGGTGAAGATCGGTTAAGGGGAAGGGGTAGTTTACCTGTAACGTTTTATGTTTTAACAAGGGTATTTCCTATGGCAAACGATAACAGCCGCAAATTCAAACAGAATGAAAAGATTATTTGCATACAGCCCTAAATTGTAGAGTTCTCAAGACCTTTTGTTTTTGGTGAAGATCGGTTAAGGGAAAGGGGTAGTTTACCTACAACGTTTTTTTAACAAGGGTATTTTCTATGGCAAACGATAACAGCCGCAAATTCAAACAGAATCAAATAATTTTCTGCATACAGCCCTGATTTGTAGAGTACTCAAGACCTATTGTTTTTGGTGAAGATCGGTTGAGGGGAAGGGGTAGTTTACCAGCAACGTTTTTTATCATGCGTATTTTCTATGGCAAACGACAACTGCCGCAAATTCAAACAGAATCAAATAATTTTTTGCATACAGCCCTGATTTGTAGAGTACTCGCGACCTATTGTTTTTGGTGAAGATCGGTTGAGGGGAAGGGGTAGTTTACCTGCAACGGTTTTTTTTATCAAGGGAAATTTTTTTTTTTTGGCAAACGATAACAGCCGCAAATTCAAACAGAATCAAATAATGTTTCGCATACAGCCCTGAATTGTAGATTTCTCAAGACCTATTGTTTTTGGTGAAGATCGGTTGAGGGAAAGGGGTAGTTTACCTGCAACGTTTTTTTAACAAGGGTATTTTCTATGGCAAACGATAACAGCCGCAAATTCAAACAGAATCAAATAATGTTTTGCATACAGCCCTGATTTGTAGAGTACTCAAGACCTATTGTTTTTGGTGAATATCGGTTAAGGGGAAGGGGTAGTTTACCTGCAACGTTTTTTTATCAAGCGTATTTTCTATGGCAAACGATAACAGCCGCAAATTCAAACAGAATGAAATAATTTTTTGCATACGTCCCTGAATTGTAGAGGCGTCAATGACTTTCGATTTTGGTGAAGATCGGTTAAGGGGAAGGGGTAGTTTACCTGCAACCTTTTACGTTTTAACAAGAGTAAAGTACTTGAAAATTTATTTAAACTTTTTGAAACAATGGTAATTGTTAAAAATAAAATAATTTTGTTGCCAGGCAATAAAATTATAATTTTTTCATTTTAATGTAATATAATATTTTTCATTTAATACAGCAATAAAAAGGCAGGTAAGACACAGCCTGGTTGTTTGGCTGAAAATGATTTTAAATATAAATCTTAGAATATGGAAGTCATGTATGGTTCTCCATACCGATATTTTTACTTCCATATTCCTTAAGGAATGGAAGTATGGTGATGGCAAAAAAAATCGTGTTCGAGATTATTGCAGATTCTGATTCTACTACACTCAAAACATGAAAAAAAGTCGTTTTCCGAAAAGTGTCTGTGTGTGTGTCTGTCTGTCTGTCTGTCTGTCTGTCTGTCTGTCTGTCTGTCTGTCTGTCTGTCTGTCTGTGTGTGTGTCTGTGTGTCTGTAGATTTTTTCTATGGCAAACGATACCAGCCGCAAATTCAAACAGAATCAAATAATTTTTTGCATACAGCCCTGATTTGCAGAGTACTCGCGACCTATTGTTTTTGGTGAAGATCGGTTAAGGGAAAGGGGTAGTTTACCTGCAACGGTTTTTTATCAAGGGTAATTTTACTTCCATATTCCTTATGGAATGGAAGTATGGTGATGGCAAAAAAAACGTGTTCGAGATTATTGCAGATTCTGATTCTACTACACTCAAAACATGAAAAAAAGTCGTTTTCCGAAAAGTGTCTGTGTGTCTATCTGTCTGTCTGTGTCTGTAGATTTTTTTCCTATGGCAAACGATAACTGCCGCAAATTCAAACAGAATCAAATAATTTTTTGCATACAGCCCTGATTTGTAGAGTACTCACAACCTATTGTTTTTGGTGCAGATCGGATGAGGGAAAGGGTAGTTTACCTGCAACGGTTTTTTTTTATCAAGGGTAATTTTGTTTGTTTGGCAAACGATAACGGCCGCAAATTCAAACAGAATCAAATAATGTTTTGCATACCACCCTGAATTGTAGAGTTTTCAAGACCTATTGTTTTTGGTGAAGATCGGTTAAGGGAAAGGGGTAGTTTACCTGTAACGTTTTATGTCTTAACACGGGTATTTCCTATGGCAAACGATAACAGCCGCAAATTCAAACAGAATCAAACGATTATTTGCATACAGCACTAAATTGTAGAGTTCTCAAGACTTATTATTTTTGGTAAAGATCGGTTGAGGGAAAGGGGTAGTTTACCTACAACGTTTTTTTAACAAGGGTATTTTCTATGGCAAACGATAACAGCCGCAAATTCAAGCAGAATCAAATAATGTTTTGCAAACAGCCCTGATTTGTAAAGTACTCAAGATATATTGTTTTTGGTGAAGATCGGTTAAGGGAAAGGGGTAGTTTACCTGCAACGTTTTTTTAACAAGTGTATTTTCTATGGCAAACGATAACAGCCGCAAATTCAAACAGAATCAAATAATGTTTTGCATACAGCCCTGATTTGTAGAGTACTCAAGACCTGTTGTTTTTGGTGAAGATCGGTTAAGGGGAAGGGGTAGTTTACCTGCAACGTTTTTCTAACAAGGGTATTTTCTATGGCAAACGATAACAGCCGCAAATTCAAACAGAATCAAATAATATTTTGCATACGTCCCTGAATTGTAGAGGTCTCAAGGACTTTCGATTTTGGTGAAGATCGGTTAAGGGGAAGGGGTAGTTTACCTGCAACCTTTTACGTTTTAACAAGAGTAAAGTACTTGAAAATTTATTTAAACTTTTTCAAACAATGGTAATTGTTAAAAATAAAATAATTTTGTTGCCAGGCAATAAAATTAAAATTTTTTCATTTTAATGTAAATCATGTATAAGAGAAAATATATCGCGCTTGGCAGGCGATATTAAGATTTAAATATAAATCTTAGAATATGGAAGTCATGTATGGTTCTCCATACCGATATTTAAAATAATTTTTCAATTGGTCGATTTCCCGGGTATGTCGGATCGTACCGTCCTCGAGCTCGTTTATCCTTATTGCCGCGGCCCCATGGCTGAGAGGGTGGCGGGTGTAATGAGGCGTAGAGGTGGAGTGGCGGAGTTCCACCAGGAGGTGTTGGAGGCGTTCGTGCCCGGGAGATTAATGCAGCAATTACGTCACCGACACTTTTATCGCGTGCAGGCGAGGGGCGAGAGTCTTGCCCAATTCGTGCAAAGTATTCGAGAGGTAGCGTGCATACTGGGACTGGGCATGTCGGAGGAAGAGGTTGTCCAGAATATTCTTGACGGCGTCTCCTCAGAAGACAGATTGCGACTCGTATTTGCTGAGTGGCCGCGGTGGTTTGCGGACTTGGACCGGCTGTGTGTGATGTCCAAGGCCATTCAGATGAGCGACGAGGCGAGGGGAGACAGAAGAGGGGAACTACCCAGACCTCAGAGAGCGGAAGGACGCAGTGAACCTTTACCCCCCCCCCCCCCGACAGGCCCAGTCAGTTCGAAATCGCGAGCGATGGGGGGACATCATCTGTTACAATTGTAATCGCCCGGGGCACGTGGCTCGATCATGTACCCAAGGGCGCGCGCGACCAGCACCTCCATCGTCAAGACCCCTCCCAAAAAACTAAGTAGACAGGGGAAGATATGTCGGAGGATGTCTTCCCCTCGCACTAAATCTTTACAAGTTCCAACTACCTCCACGCAATTGCTAGGATCCAACTCTTTCGACATCAAGGTCCGGTCCACTACCTCTCAACACCTTTCAGTATGCCCCTTTCTGTCGCTCGAGGTAAAAAGGGGTCAGCTCAGAGCATTAGTTGACTCCGGTTCAGCCCGATCCATCATCTCATCTCGAGTATGCGCGGACCTTGAGAAGCAGGGCTTGATCAAGGGGTCGAACCTGTCGTCTGTGGTATGCTGGACTGCATCTCGAGAAATCTTGCCCGTCTCCCAGGTGATTACCTTTAAATTTAAAATCGATGGGTTTTCTTGGGTGTGGCCTTTTCTGGTTTCTCCTGCTCTGGGAGTGGATTGTATCATTGGTGCCGATATCATCGCGAAAAGTGGTCTCGTTCTGGACATCCAAGCGCACCAATGCTATTTCAAGTTTAATCGGGGAGCTCTTATTCCGTTCCTTGGGTACCAGGGAGCTAAGCCAGGTATCCAAGAGGTGGCTTGTCCCGATTCTGCACGAGATCATCTCACTCCATCCCAGCAGAGGGCCTTAGACCAATTGTGTGAGGAATTTCCCGAGGTGTTAACTCCTGCATTGGGACTCACACACCTGCTGGAGTATAAGATCCGTCTTACAGACTCTAAGATAGTAAGGTCGCACCCTTACAAATTCGCACCTCCGAAGATGACCATTCTGCGAGAGCGGGTTCAAGAGTTGTTAGAACAAGGGGTGATTGAACCTTCTCATTCTAGCTATGCCAGTCCAGCGTTTTTGGTACCTAAGCCTGGGGGTAAACACCGTATGGTCATTGACTATCGGAAGTTGAACGCAAATATCGAGGTGGATTCTGTTCCCCTCCCAGACTTACATTCGGTCTTTGATTGGTTCAGTGGGGCCAGGTATTTCACCATAATCGATCTCAAAGCGGCTTATCACCAGATTCCATTGGCCAAAGAGAGTAGACCGTACACGGCCTTTTGTGTACCATGGAATTTGTACCAATACACAAGGGTTCCCATGGGTTTGGCTGTGGGGGCCCAGACACTCACTCGTCTTCTCGATACCGTTTTTCACGACGTGAAATTCAGGTTCGTCTTTAATTACTTAGATGATTTGTTGGTGTACAGTGAAACATTCGAAGATCATCTGGGTCATCTCCGAGAAGTGATGTGTCGGTTGAGAAGTTCTGGCCTCACTGTCAATCCCGATAAGGTTCGTTTCGCCCAGGAGAGTATTTCTTTCTTGGGCCATTTGGTTTCACACCGGGGTGTTACGGTCGACCCCGAGAGGACACAGGGCATCCGTGACTTCCCCCCTCCTAGGGTGCGAAGGGAATAGCGAGATTCGTAGGTATGGTCAATTTTTATCGACGATTCATACCTAATATCGCAGAGATTGCCGCACCCTTGAACGAGCTGAGGAAGAAGGGCGCTAAATTTACATGGGGCGAGAGTCAACAGAAGGCTTTCCACACCTTGAAGGAGGCCATCATCTCCCCACCGGTGTTACGGATGCCTGACTTTTCGAAACCCTTTATCCTACAGACGGACGCGAGTTCGGTTGCGCTCGGGGCAGTTCTGTCCCAAGTTGTTGATGACGCTAGGCAGCCTGTGGCTTTTATTTCCCGGACATTGACCCAGCAAGAACGAAAATCATCCGTCTATGAGCTAGAGTGTTTAGCTGTTGTGTACGCTCTAGACAAGTTCAGGCGTTTCCTGGAACATGCTGAGTTCCTGCTCGAGACCGACAATCAGGCTCTCTCTTGGCTTCTGGCTCATCCCCGGCAACTGGGTAAAATTGGTAGATGGGTAGTGAAGATCTCATCCTTTAAGTTCCAAGTGCAACACATTAGGGGATCTCAAAATGTAGTTGCAGACGCCTTGTCCCGCATGTTTTCCCAGCCCAGTGATGCCCAATCTGAGCAACCCTGTTCCGTTCTGCTAGACTTTCCATTAGCCTTCACTGATGTGTTGTCCCATCAGTTGAACGAGGAAGAGCTGGGTCCAGTCATCCAAAATATAAAGGAGGGTAACGTACAGGCCCCTTACTTCTTGTCCAAGGGAGTCCTATGTTGTAGAGAGAGAAAATGACGTGCTGCCTAGCAAGTTAGTGCCCATGGTCTTCAGTTATTACCACAATTCCCCAGTAGGAGGCCACAAGGGAATTTCTAAGACCATTTCCAGCATTAGGAGACATTTTATCTAGAAGGGCATGGATAGGGACATCGCGACCAGGGTTAAGAGCTGTCATCTATGTGGCTTGAGCAAGCCTGCCCAGAACACCAAGTTAGGGTTGTTGTCATCTGATGTGGCGAGCAGACCGATGGAGAAGTTGTTCATCGACTACGTGGGGCCATTCCCCCGTAGCAAGTCAGGTACTGCTTACCTGCTTGTTTGTGTGGATGCTTTTTCAAAGTTTGCCTGGCTATTGCCCTTACGGCAGGCAATGGCTCGTTTAACCATAAACGCGCTCCAAAACAATATATTTCAGCATTTCGGTCTTCCGACCATCGTTGTCTCGGACAATGGCCCTCAGTTCATTTCGGGTGATTTCCGGCGGATGTGTTTTGCCAGTGGGATCAAACACGTAACCACTTCCCCTTATTACCCACAGCCGTCCCATGCGGAGAGATTCAATCGGAATCTCCGGTCCGCCCTGATTGCTTATCACGCTGAGCAACAGACCACCTGGGATCAGAATCTGAAGTGGTTACAGTTAGCTTTTAATACGGCCCGACATGACAGTCATCAGGCCATGCCCTTTGAAATCCTGTTTGGATTCTCGCCCGCACTCCCGTTGACCAATTTGTGGAACATCGAAGATCTTCTGCCACGGGAGCCAGATAATAGAACTGCAGAGAGGTGGAAGGAGGCTCGGAAGAATTTGCTGCGAGCGCACGAGCGGGTCCGTCGACGATATAATCAGGGGCGAATTCCTAACCCCTTCCGGATTGGGGACTGGGTCTATTGCCAGAGCCACCCACTCAGCTCAGCCGCGGACAAACGGGCCGCAAAGTTATGTTACCGCTGGTCGGGGCCATATCGCATCCTGGGGTTCACGTCACCGGTGACGGCCCGGCTGGGCGTACCGGGGGGCGATTCTACAGAAATTGTTACACATGTTTCAAAATTGAAGCTCTGTCGGAGGGAGTAAGCTGACTAATAGAAGTGGGGGGTAAGATTTGGTGGTTTCCATGTGTGTAGGGATGGGGATCTGGTGTGTGCTCCGGGGAAAAGGTAAGAACCTGGTATGGTAGCGGGTAGATGTTCCCCACAATCCGGGTGGTGTACGTCTACTTCAGGGCTACGCCCCTGCCTACGCGAGCCTTGGTTTTCTCCACTTCTCCTTATTTTCGGAGGGAACCCTGTCCTCACCCTTGACCTTTAAGGATCCTTACCCTCTTCATCCTCCCGATATTTCCTACCCCTTATAAAAAAAAAGCAGAAAACATAAAAATTAGAAAAAGCAAAGGATGAGAAAAAAATCAAAAATAGGAGTAAGTAGAGCAAGTCGTACCGCTCCAACGAGGCCAGGTAGGGATCTCGGTGGCGTTGTACGACGTGGACAATGTCCTTGGAGCACACATGTATTAGGTTATAGGAAGGGATATACACATTGGGTAAACAAATTATGGTGTCATGGAAACCACATACCCCGTTCTCTCCCTGGTCCTGTGGGATGTAGGAGGGATTCATGGGATAAAGTGTTATTGGATTTGGGGGGGTTAGTCCCCGTGTTATTATAGGGCATGGGCCCCTGTTGAGGTAGCATCGGAGTTCCCGCATAAGTGGTCAAGCCTCAGGAGGTCAGAACTCAGGGTGCACCCGAACACTCTTTCTTCTTTTCTTCTTCTGTCTTTCTTGCTGCATGCTGGCCCTGATCAGGTCAGTGTGTAGTGCCAACACACTCGCATTCTACACGTCTTCTTTCTGTTTTTTCGACTTCCTTCTGAGCCACTGCTCTCCTGAGAACAAAGGCAACTGGGAAAACCGAGGAACACCTGCGTTTTAGTAGAAAACATTGGGGTACACTGCAGGGTACTCCTCTGTCTAAGTGTGGGGCAACTATGTTGCCCTTTTGGGGTGGGGGTGTGCCGATTGAATAAAATCGGCGCTAATACGCAAAAGTAAATAGCGTATAATAAAAAAATCTTGTACTGCATTTAACGAATATAAAGAAAAATAGGTTTCTGTATTTAGCGGTGGGCGTTCTGCCGTACTGTGTTTAACGGTTAGCGCAGAATCTACATGAGGTAACGAAGCGGCGCTTGATTGGTGCTGCTCCCTTGCGGACGCCTTGAAGCGCGAGTTGAAAAATGCGTAGAATAAACGGTTCGGAGCTTGTCTGATTTCGCTACTCCAACTAACCGCCTCGCCGCTCTCCGACAGAGAAGTTTTTATTAATCGTTCCATCTTCCACCTATGGCAGGCTAAATTAAAACAGATCTGCGGTAAGTGAGTGCAGTATACTTATATATATTTAATTTAAAGTAACGTAAAAGGGGTTTTGTTTAATATACGTACAAGAATGAATGAAAATTGGTATCCTGTTACACGCACGCCGCGTGGCGAATTAGAGTATGCAAGATGAGTTAATTGTATAACAGTAATTGAAGTCTTAACTACTGTAAGGCCCCGTAATTGACCAATGTTAACGCAAAATAATATGTACTTTAGCCAAACTTAATGTTTTCAAAGATAGGGCCACATGCCCGTATAACCTGTTGTAGAGTGTGTCAAACTTTCATTTCAAGTAGGCCTAAAGCAGTGTTTAAAATTATAAATGGATTTTGGTGCGTGTGAGAGTAACCTGGGGGAATAAGTGTTGGAGCATCTCGCTGATAATATTTGTATGCTTAGGGTCCCCCGCTTCAAGTCGAGGACCAGCTCCAAATCATGACCTGAACAACCGAACATCAAAGGCTCTCAGCTTCATCTGCCGGAGGAGAACAGCGAGGAACAGGCCACACCAACACAAAAATGCTCTAGACCAGGACTTCAAACTCCACACCAGGGAATAAATCAGGTGACACCAACCCAATATTACTTTTTAGCACAAGTGAATGTAACCTACTAGAACTCGTGGGCATATAGCGACACACCCTAAAATGACTTTAAGCTTTACACATTTCAATTGGGTCCCCGGTTAACGGGACAGAATAGTGCGCGGACTTGGGGGGGAATCTTTTGTACATTTTGTAATACTATTTATATTAAGTGTGAGCCCAGAGGTTGGCATGTATCCGTGGCTGATTACCATTCAGGCATGTAAATTTCTTTCTAGTTTTCAGTAAAAGGGTTACCTTAGTGCTAGTAATTCTATCATTCATCATGTCATTTCACAGATTAAATTTAGTTTTCAATTGATTCATTAATTTCACATATTTATATTCAGTTTGGGTCCTATAATGGATAGGAGTTTCTTTTGTTAGTTTCATTCTGGTCTCCAGTTTAATCCTGTATAGGCGGATTTTTCATGCAGACGTGAACATGCTCCTGGGACAGGTTTAGTTAGGCACGATCTTGCCTAGGAACATGTCGGCCTTTGGGCCAAATCAATTCTTAAAGGTTATAAAGCATCATGGCACATTACTGTTATTAAATTTCTTTCACGAAAATATTACTGTTATTAATATTTCACAAAAATTTATTACGCTTAAATTCTTTTTAATTTATTATGGTCACTTGTATTTTGACTGAATTATGATTATATTTCCTCGAAGTCTCAGTGCTCAGTGTGGGAGCACTTTATATTAGTATCAGGCATTATGCCAACCCCTGAATTTTAGTATGCCCTGGGGGCACTGGGGTTACACATATATATATGGATTATTATGTATTCAGATCTTTCAATAGGTGTTGCGTTCAAGAATATTTATGAATTGTGAATTATGTACCTTATGGGGTGAAAGAGGTGTGGCAAGATATTAATGTTGAAAGTTGTAATTGTCCTGTGAAGTGGAACGTGTGTATGTGTTGTAGTTGTAGACATATATATTTATATGTATTGTATAGTCATGTTATTTCTGGGGGTTAGGTATAGGGCTAAGTGGGGAAAAGTAACCCCAATTGGAAAAGAAAATCAATTAATCATTATATTAATTTCATTTAAATTTTATATTATTTTTAAAGTAAAAAATTAACAAAAATATTTTAAGGAGAAAGCACTGACTTTGTTGGGAGATAAATATTTAACGTTTTGTTATAAAAATATCGGTATGGAGAACCATACATGACTTCCATGTTCTAAGATTTATATTTAAAATCATATTCAAAATGAAATTTTTCCATAGATACTACTTCCTTCTACTTACTGCTTCAGCCTTAACCACAGTACTGTGATCACTAACGTATACCACCTCACGTTATCGCACTCGATTTTCACTGATGATGGAAGTTGATGGCATTGCCGGAACGTCTGGTTTTGTAGAAAACATTGGACTACGGCCAAATATCCAGGGAAGGAATTTTAACAAAAACTACTTCTTTGTTGCCGATAATGTTGTACACACATATATAAAAAATATGCATAAAATTAATGGCTTCTATAAGTTAATGTTTGATCTCCATTAAGTAGTGCTCAAGTTTCCAAAGTTTTAATATTATGATGTCCATAATTAAAACATCAGAGCAGGTTTAGTGTGTATGAGGGTACACCGTGGACAAAAATTTTCAACATTTCCTATTGAGCGTTGCTTAGAGTAAAGCTGCAAACCTACAGTCTACGTTTCACACAACAAACACGCTTAGAAGAAGGATCGCTTCGAAGTCACTCATGGACCCTCAGCATCTTGCAGAAGGTTCATTCCCGAAAGATGAAAAGTCTGTCTATGAATCGTTCCTCTGTAAACACGTCCAGTTACACTGCTTCGATCCACAGGAAGCAAATCGCTACCCACGCTGGACATTTTCGGCTTGCACGCGTTATGTTGGTGTGGGTTTCGGCACTTTCCATTTAAAAAGCATGCAAATGTAAGAAAATAAACATGAGTGAGGCCAGAAATAGCACGAATTGTGTGTGTGTGTGTGTGTGTTCCCTGCCTTTTTATTGCAGTAATCATAATAATAAAATGGAAACGTAAACTAAACATTACATAATTGAGATATGCTTGCCTGCCACGAACGATATATATTCTCTCATACATGATTTACTATAAATTAAAAAATTATAATTTTATTGCCTGGCAAAAAAAATATTTTATTTTTAACAATTACCATTGTTTGAAAAAGTTTAAATGAATTTTCAAGTACTTTACTGTAGTTAAAACGTAAAAGATTGCAGGTAAACTACCCTTCCCCTTAACCGATCTTCACCAAAATCAAAAGACCTTGAGATCTCTACAATTCAGGGATGTATGCAAAAAATTATTTGATTCTATTTGAATATGCAGCAGTTATCGTTCGTCATAGAAAAAATTACCCTTGTTAAAACATAAAAAGTTGCTGGTAAACTACCCTATTCCCTTAACCGATCATCACCAAAAACAATAGGTCTTGAGAACTCTAAAATTCAGGGCTGTATGCGAAAGATTATTTGATTCTGTTTGAATTTGTGGCTATTATCGTTTACCATAGAAAATAAAAAATACCCTTTTAAAACATAAAATGTTGCAGGTAAACTACCCCTTTCCCTTAACCGATCTTCACCAAAAACAATAGGTCTTGAGTACTCTACAAATCAGGGCTGTATGCAAAAAATTATTTGATTCTGTTTGAATTTGCGGCTGTTATTGTTTGCCATAGAAAAAAAATCTACAGACAGACACACAGACACACAGACAGACACACACACAGACACTTTTCGAAAAATGACTTTTTTTCATGTTTTGAGTGTAGTACAATCAGAATCTGCAATAATCTCAACAGGATTTTTTTTGCCATCACCATACTTCCATTTCCTTAAGGAACATGGAAGTAAATATCGGTATGGAGAACCATACATGACTTCCATGTTCTAAGATTTATATTTAAAATCATATTCGAAATGAAATATTTTATAGAAACTACTTCTTTCTACTTACTGCTTCAGCCTTAACCACAGTACTGTGGTCACTATCGTATACCACCTCATGTTTTCGCACTCGATTTTCACTGAGATGGAAGTCGATGGCACTGCCGAAAAGTTTGGTTTTGCAGAAAACATTGGACTACGCCTAAACAGCCCGGGAAGGAATTTTAACAAAGAACTACTTCTTTGTTGCCGATAACGTACTACACATAAAAAATTCTCCCCTCCACCATCAACTATAATTTTCATTTAGAGAAAATTACCCCCACCCCGTTCACCAAACCTCTTCATTTATAGATATTTCATCTACGTTTCTACAGTGGATTATTATGAGCTTCTTATCAAGATACTTTATTTATAAAAATTAAGTACTTTAATCTTGTTAAAACACAAAACGTTGCAGGTAAACTACCCCTCTCTCTAAACCGATCTTCACCAAAATCAATAGACCTTCAGTACTCTACAATTCAGGGATGCATGCAAAAAAATATTTGATTCTGTTTCAATTTGCGGCAGTTATCGTTCGTCATAGAAAAAATTACCCTTGTTAAAACATAAAAAGTTGCAGGTAAACTACCCTTTTCGCTAAACCGATCTTCACCAAAATCAATAGACCTTCAGTCCTCTACAATTCAGGGCTGTATGCAAAACATTATTTGATTCTGTTTGAATTTGCGGCTCTTATCGTTTGCCATAGTAAATACCCTTGTTAAAATATAAAACGTTGCAGGTAAACTACCTCTTTCCATTAACCGATCTTCAACAAAATCAACAGACCTTGAGTTCTGTATAACTCAAAAAGGTATGCAAAAGAGTAGTTGATTCGGTTTGAATTTACGGCAGTTATCGTTCGTCATAAAAAAATTACGTTTGTTAAAACATAAAATGTTGCTGGTAAACTACCCTATTCCCTTTATCGATCTACAGCAAAACCAACAGGTCTTGAGAACTCTACATTTCAGGGCTGTATGCAAAATGTTATATGATTCTGTTTGAATTTGCGGCTGTTATCGTTTGCCACATAAAATACCCTTGATAAGACAAAAAACGTGTCTGGTAAACTACCCCTTTCCCTTAACCGATCTTCACCAAAACCATTAAGTCTTTAGCACTCAACAAAACAAGGCTGTATGCAAAAACGTATTTCATTCTGTTTGAATATGCGGCTCTTATCGTTTGCCATAGAAAATACCCTTTTAAAACATAAAACGTTGCAGGTAAACTACCCCTTTCCCTTAACCGATCTTCACCAACACAAATAGGTATTGAGAACTCTACAATACAGGGCTGTATGCAAAACATCATTTGATTCTGTTTGAATTTGCGGCTGTTATCATTTACCATAGAAAAAATTACCCTTGATAAAAAACCGTTGCAGGTAAACTACCCCTTCCCCTTAACCGATCTTCACCAAAAACGATAGGTCTTGAGAACTCTACAATTTAGGGCCGTATGCAAAATATTATATGATTTTGTTTGAATTTGCGGCTCTTATCGTTTGCCATACAAAATACCTTTGATAAAACAAAAAACGTGGCTGGTAACTACCCCTTTCCCTTAAACGATCTTCACCAAAAACAATAGGTCTTTAGTACTCAAGAAATCAGGGCTGTATGCAAAAACGTATTTGATTCTGTTTGAATTTGCGGCTCTTATCGTTTGCCATAGAAAATACCCTTTTAAAACATAAAACGTTGCTGGTAAACTACCCCTTTCCTTTAACCGATCTTCACCAAAAACGAAAGGTCTTGAGAACTCTACAATTCAGGGTAGTATGCAAAACATTATTTGATTATGTTTGAATTTGCGGCTGTTATCGTTTGCCATAGAAAATACCCTTGTTAAAACATAAAACGTTGCCGGTAAACTACCCCTTACCCTTAACCGATCTTTACCAAAATCAACAGATCTTGAGAACTCTAGAATTCAGGGCTGTATGCGAAACATTATTTGATTCTGTTTGAATTTGCGGCTGTTATCGTTTTCCAAACAAACAAAATTACCCTTGATAAAAAAAAACCGTTGCAGGTAAACTACCCCCTTCCCTCAACCGATCTTCACCAAAAACAATAGGTCGCGAGTACTCTACAAATCAGGGCTGTATGCAAAAAATTATTTGATTCTGTTTGAATTTGCGGCTGTTATCGTTTGCCATAGGAAAAAATCTACAGACACACAGACACACACACACACACAGACACACACACAGACACTTTTCGAAAAACGACTTTTTTCATGTTTTGAGTGTAGTACAATCAGAATCTGCAATAATCTTGAACACGATTTTTTTTGCCATCACTATACTTCCATTTCCTTAAGGAACATGGAAGTAAATTAAGGAATATGGAAGTAAAAAGAGAAGGATGTAATAAAAATTTATTGGTTGTTAATTTTGTGAGTTTTAATTGCAAGTCCCATCTCACTGGATCCAGCGCATTTTTGGCTTCTCTAGGCTTTTGGCCTAGTTTTAATTATCTTGTGGCACCTCTTTAAAAAAAAAAAAAAAAAATTTGTTAAACAAATTTTTTTTATAAGTCAATAAAATACTTAAAGAAGGGTTACAATGTTTGGAAAATTGTTACATCTAGTGTTTGTCTCCTTTTCGTCGTCTCCAAGGAAATATATTTGTAAAAATGAGGGATTGTTTGGAGGTGAAGACAACAAACTCCCTATCCTGTGGTAGGCTTGACCTTGTACTTTAAAAGTTGGCGTGAAGTTCCCTTCTTTTATTTCTTTGGCTCCGAAAGATGTCATTTGGAAACAACCATTATATTTTCTTATGTTTACCAAAAAGTGTTCAGACTCTGGATGTTCACTTGTGAGAAGGCTGTGGAGAGGTTCTGGTAGTTCTTTAATGAGAGGAATGTGGACTTTTCCGTTGCTACAACATAACCCAGGACTTTCCTCTTTCCACTTTTTAGCATTACACCATTTACACTGTATAAAATCACCAATAGATAAAATCTTGTCATTGTTGTAGTCAGTATTACAGTCATATTTAAAGCCCGACAAAGATTTTATCTTCCAGGGAATAAGTGACCTCTTTTCATTGTATTTTCTCACCGCTTCTCCGTTTACTTGTGGATGTTTTTCTGTGTATTTGGAAACAGATGCTCGGTGTACTTCAGGATTTATTTTATTATAGTTTTTAACTGCTGTGATATGAACTTCAGGGTTTTTTTCGTTGTACTTTCTAACTGCCTTTCTATTTACTTCAGGATTATTCTCTGAATACTTTTTGACAGCTTCTCTGTGCCTTTTTCTTTTGCTGGAGTCACTGAACCTGGCACGACGTTTCCTTCCTCGTCGCTTCGTACAGGGAGGAGCTACTTCACTTTCATGAGAGTGGTCCTGGGTTTCTGGTTCTGTTACTTCGTCAGGCACTGGAGGAGGGCTGTGAGAAGCAGTTGTTGGTAACAGTACCTCTACCGGAAGTAATGTAGGTGGCGTCTGCATTAGGGACGATTGTTGGTCATAAGGTGTTGGCATTTCATCTACTGGAATGATTGGCTCAAAGTGTGCCGACATCATGGGGCCTGAACACTTCATTCTCATAACTGGCTTCCCTTCGTCGGGCCCCCCAAATCTCATGATCAACGTGCCATCTCGATATACTTGAATATCATATGGGTAAAGTTCACCAGCCCAGCCATGATTTCACTGCAAGTAGCGTATGTGGTGCGAAGAGACATAAACAAGTTTAAGGTCCCGGATCCGTGGATAATGCTAGCACTGATAAATCCATGTGTTTTGCCCCAGTTCTTTACAAAAATCTATTATAAATTGTAATCTTTTATTCAGAAAACCTTATATGGGAATATTTATGTAGAGCTGTTGTAGTAATGATTTAATAAAGAGATGTCGTTACTTTACACTAAAACAGTGAGTGAATAAATCATCAGACCCCCATGCAAAAGTTCCTTTAGTTATAACTACTGCTGGTTTATCTAGTAATTAAAAGTTGATTACGAGTATGGCAGCCCGAGCAATTGATCAGAGGTAAGTATGCACAGGTTCCCGATGTTATAACGTAGGTGACATGTAATAAGATGCGCCACTCTGCTTTGTAAAAAAAAAAAAATAATAATATAATTGTGTGCATCACTTTGTTTTGTTTAATAAGTAATTGTATAATATTGTGACACCCTGTTGATCTATTCACTCATGTACTTTAAAATATGTCTAACATTTTAAATAAAATAAAAATGATAATTATTATTATAGTGGTATAGTAAATAGGTAACTTTAATTGTGAATTAGATATAGGAATTTACACAATGTTAACTTAACGCCACAGGTATACGAAACAACATCAGGTATGTACTTGTCAAACAAATTTCATTCATCAAGTGTCGGTTTGTAAACAAAATCTGACTAGTTAAATTCTTGTCCACGCCTGTGTAAAACTGTCCTAGTCACATCGCGCAAAGTTGAGTTAGACAATACGCAACCCTCTTCCATTGTTCTATTGTTATAAGAAGCGTGTATCCTCCTGTGTTTAGAAACTGAGAATTTTCCCCTTCGTTGAATGTATATTGACGCCTGTGTCAGATTTATCTTTCTCTGAAATTTATTTCTCTCACTACCAATGTAAATTTTAAATGTGAACTTTAATCGTTTATGTGTGAAAACAAGAAAGAGTAGTATAGAATTTAATGCGAATAATAGAATAAGTATTTATAGTCACTCACATTTAAAAAAAAAATGGCTGTATTTAACCCCGATCTATTATTAAAAGATGAATTGTGCTACGAAGCTATTTTACGTGGTTTACCTCACGCGAACGTAACAGTGTCTAAATTGCGCAAAACATTACGTGAAAGCAGATCAGATATACCCTCGCAGTTAGGTAGATTACGTGAACTCGATTATGACAGCGAACGAGAAACCTGTTATGAGAAGTATAGGGAACTGACGTTGTTATCTCAAAACATTCATGACAAAAAATTACCTACTGTAATACGTCACGCAACGAATAGAACATTTAACCCGCCAGTTGAACAATTTATTGAACTGGCCCGACGTCACTGTAACCCCTCCTGATGTGCAAAAATTTGCGGATGAGGCATTACGTCAATTACCCACAATTATCAACGAATTGCGAACAAAGTCAGACTCATCTAGAATGGAAGAAATTGAGCACTCCTTACAAAAATTATATATTTCCCCGGTTCAATCCCCTACTTTAGAACACCCTCCCTCCACCGCGAACCACGAATCACCCATCGTATCGAAGATACAACCGACTCATGAACAGCTACCTAGTAGAGAATTAAATACCCTCACGATATCAGAACCCCCACACCCTAGTGGTCACCATACTCGCACCAGTAGATATGCGATTACGACGCCTAACGCAGCAACGAATCCTTCGAAATGAATACCAAATGTAAATTTTAATGTAGACCTCTACGGAAAGATCACACACCCAGTAGAAAAAATTATTACAGAAATTCCCTACACCGATGGCTTAAGTATTACGAAACTGTTAAATTTCATCAGATACCTCCTGCAAATAAAAGATTTACAGCAACTGAACGATTGGCAAATCCTGCAAGTAATCCTACCCAAATGTAAACCACCATTACGAGATCGTGTACTGGAATCATTAAACTCGACTCTTCCAGTAGAAGAACTTCATACTACCATAATCAAACATTTTATCCCCACGGGAATTTATGAGGAGATTAAAAGAAATACCGTACTTCAAGTACAAGGAGCCCATGAAAGACTGGCCCACTATATTGCAGACATCAGAGAATCTTCACGACTACTGCAAGTCGACTGGAGTGAGAAACAATTGGTTGATACTATTCTAGTAGGCTTATCTCCAGAAGAACGCTCTCGATTAGCACTAATAAATAGGCCCCACACTTTTGCTGATCTAGAACAATGTAGTATTCACTCTTCAAATGTATGGTACGCAGATCAGAACAGATCTGCATCGCTATCCACTACACAACATAGAAAGGAAACGCAAGCCCTAGTCTCAAATGCAAGAACTCATCGAGAAAGACGACCATTTCGTTGACCAATCAATTTTCATGACCATGGTAAGTCCAAGGAGCCTCAACCTCGACAGGAATCCAGTGAGACCCCACGTAAAGAAAAAGTATGCTATAAATGCGGGAAACCTGGACACATCAGTAGAAACTGTAAACGGAAACAGTACAATCAGAAAACCCCTTATCCAAAAAACATGTAAGGCAGGGAGATCCAAAATCCTGTGTCTTCCGCAGCACTGTGAAAACAGGTAAACCCCTGAGAGAAAACAAATTAAAACAAAATAATAACAACAAAAGAAAATTAGACCCCTATGTTAGAAAATTTATTGATAAATGTAACGCTATTAATAAATGTGATGTCAGTAAGTGTCAATTACCGTATATACAAGTTGACCTCGGTGTTACATCCACCCTCGGATTAATTGATTCCGGATCAACGCGCAGTTTAATTAGTCAACAGCTAGCCAATAGACCACATTACCACTACAGAGTATCGTCCGCAAGGTAATATAGCTGAAAGGTATTTGCGAAACCTAAAATCTGCTTTAATAGCCTACCATGCAAACGACCATACGTCTTGGGACCAGAACCTATCCTGGATACAATTCGCCTTTAATTCAGCCTATCATGAAGGACATAAGTCTACCCCATTCGAATTATTGTTTAAATACAAACCTAACCACCCATTATCCACTAAGTGGAAAATACATGAGTTGCTACCCCTTGAAATTAGAGATAAAAATATAAAAAATATCTGGAATGAAGCTCACGCTAATTTACGAGCAAACTTAGCGAAATCACGGAAATATCACGAGCGAAATAATAATAACAATGAAGTAAAGTACCAAATCAGTGACTTAGTAATGTATAAAACACACCCTACGAGTAGTGCAATCGATAAGACAATCTCCAAGCTATCATACCGATGGTGCGGTCCTTATCAAATTCACAAATACTTAACTCCAGTAACTGTAGCCCTGTACGAACCCTCTACTCAAAAATATGTACGAAGAACACATATTTCGCAGATAAAGCGTTATCACAAAGAAGGAAATAGTAGAGTGCAAGCAAAATAAATGTAGTAAAAAGGTATATGTTTGTACTCAACTGCCAAAGAGTACTTGAGTAACAATTGGCTACCTAATTGTATAAATAGGTACGAGGCCTGATCAACCTTGAATCCTATTCATCAAAAGTAGAGCAAAGTGAGAAGTCAGCTGACATCGAATATAAGTAATAAATTACTTAAAGAGTAATTCTATAACAAGAGTAACTCACAAACTAAAGAAAAATCCGGTAGTAGTCGTAAGTAGTAGATTTAAGAAGAATTTAGTATGTTTACGATATATTTTATAATGTGTGAATTTTATGTAGTATAAGAATTAGTCTGTAAAGTATTATATATATAGTGATAGTAAGAATAAGCAAGTCAAGAGTGACTTATGCAGCTCATAATTTTGTACAGAGAAACGAGTGAGAGAAATTTCACACGGTAATCCCCAAGCATACTCCCAGTATATTGCTGACCAAATAAAATATATTTCCCCCAGCCGGAGTCTGTTTTAAGCGGCGGAGTATGTGACGATTTCATTAATTAAAAATAAAATAATTAATAAATAGGTAATGTAAAAGCTGAGAAATTTTAAATTTGAATAAATCGCACATTTAAACTAATTTTATCGCTATCATAAATCATAATAATATTTAATAAAGAGTTTTAATAATAAAATAAAAGGAATGCGAGTGTACAGATAGGGAAACCCTTGTTAATTAACCCTGCATAGACATGCACTAACCGGAATTAACCTGAATACCGACCCCTAAACAAACTAATAATCCTTGAAAATTAATATTAAATAAATAAATAAACAAGACCACAGCAGTGTACTATAATGAAGTCTGTAATTAAGAATATCTTTGCATAATTAAAAGGTCATACTTTAGCCCCTTAAATAGAGGATAAATGTGGAACTATTTTGTTGCGACGCGTAAACTCCGCACGATTAACTGACCCTTCCTATATAGTAGAGAGTCGAGATGAAACGCTCGCGTCGAAAACA
Organism: Magicicada septendecula; assembly: GCA_034769895.1. NCBI lineage: Eukaryota > Metazoa > Arthropoda > Insecta > Hemiptera > Cicadidae > Magicicada > Magicicada septendecula. The sequence goes on along the minus strand of CM068367.1, from coordinate 747,399,392 downwards.
TGCGCTTGAACCATGTCTCAGAAAAAGACAGAATATTTGTATTTAGAAGACAGTTACAACAATGTGTAGCAAAAGTATTGCCAAATTAATGTGGTAGTAGTCTAAATGTTAAAAACCGAAATGTATAAATAACTGTGTAAGGGATGACATCTCATTTGTTTAATTTTGTAAGATGTCTATGTTGTTTTAAAAAATATGGTACGAGCTACCAAAAGTGAGAACTTTTATAAACAATAATGTGACGTGCGATTCTGCAACAAACAAGAACATTTACGGCACTTATACTACTAACGATGTTTAACTACGAGACTTCTGAGAACCTCCACGCTACTTCATTATGAACTAACCACTTCAGGCACTTCAACAGGAAAGTTAACTCCACTTAAGATCAACCGCTGACGAACACCATAAGGATCAAGGACCCTGACTACGAGTAAACTGATGGATATGGCAGGTGACACGGAGACTTGTTCTCCGTGATTAATTAAAATTGTAACCAATGAATTATTAAAGACAGCTGAAATAAAAAATAGAAAGACTTTAATGATAACCACTTTATAAGATGTAGTATGTTTTAGAATTCAAAATATTTGTAGTACCGAATAATGCTGATGTATATGTATAGCTTCACTGATACAAATTTTTAGATTAAGTCCATTGGCCCCCAAATATTATTATGGAATATAAATAAGCGAGCTTAACTCATAAACAAGTTTAAGGTCCCGGATCCGTGGATAATGCTAGCACTGATAAATCCATGTGTTTTGCCCCAGTTCTTTACAAAAATCTATTATAAATTGAAATCTTTTATTCAGAAAACCTTATATGGGATTATTTATGTAGAGCTGTTGTAGTAATGATTTAATAAAGAGATGTCGTTACTTTACACTAAAACAGTGAGTGAATAAATCATCAGACCCCCATGCAAAAGTTCCTTTAGTTATAACTACTGCTGGTTTATCTAGTGATTAAAAGTTGATTACGAGTATGGCAGCCCGAGCAATTGATCAGAGGTAAGTATGCACAGGTTCCCGATGTTATAATGTAGGTGACACGTTATATAGTCAGTATTACAGTCATATTTAAAGCCCGACAAAGATTTTATCTTCCAGGGAATAAGTGACCTCTTTTCATTGTATTTTCTCACCGCTTTGCATACACCACCTTTGATATCATAACCTATATGTTTATTTATAAGAACCGTGGACTCTGGCCCTGACGTCTTTCGTGGGATACGACCTAAGACTCCCCGGGTTCCATGGATGGACTCCAGGGAAGGCCCGTCGGACGACTCCCGCGCTACTTCCTACGCAGGAGACTTCCACCGATGCTATGGTAACCAGAATCTATTCTATTGGGTTGCCATAGTAACCAGAGCTAATAGATTTTTAAGACCCAAAGGACCCCCCAGAAGATCGTATCGAAAAAAACACCTGTCCTATGTTGGTTCTCCCGTTGGGTAAAATATTTGTGCCAAGTTTGGTTGAAATCGATCCAGTGGTTTAGGAGGAGATGTGGAAGACCCCAAAGGACCCCCCAAAGAATCGTATTGAAAAAACACTTGTCCTATGTTGGTTCTCCCGTTGCGTAAAATATTTGTGCCAAGTTTGGTTGAAATTGGTCCAGTGGTTTAGGAGGAGATGTGGAAGACCCCAAAGGACCCCCAAATGATCGTATCGAAAAAACACCTACCCTATGTTGGTTCTCCCGTTGCGTAAAATATTTGTGCCAAGTTTGGTTGAAATCGGTCCAGTGGTTTAGGAGGAGATGTGGAAGACCCCAAAGAACCCCATCGAAGAAAACACCTATCCTATGTTGGTTCTCCCGTTGCATAAAATATTTGTGCCAAGTTTAGTTGAAATCGGTCCAGTGGTTTAGGAGGAGATGTGGAAGTCTCCAAAGAACCCCCCAAAGGACCCCATCGAAAAAACACCTATTCTATGTTGGTTCTCCCGTCGCGTAATATATTTGTGCCAAGTTTGGTTGAAATTGGTCCAGTAGTTTAGGAGGAGATGTGGAACATACATACATAGATACATACATACAATGGGGGTGGGGTTTGCCCCTTAGGAGTGAAAGTTTTTAAAACCGTTCCTTAGTGAGCACCTAAGACCTATGATGAAGCTACGTTCAAAGTTTCATTGATATCCATTCAGTGGTTTCAGAGATATCGTGATCAGTGGGTCAGTCAGTGGTATTTGGCTTATATAGATATAGATTATAGCTTGTTGTGTGTGAGCAGGGTGGGGTGAGAGGGTTGAAGGGTTTGTTTTCACATAATTTCTGTCTATTCTGATCTGACGATGAGCTGTGAAGCTTGAAAGCGCTAATCGGGATAATTTTTTATATAGTGGTGTGCAACAGTGATCATTCTGCTTGATAATAGTATAGTATAGATAGTATGGGCTCACTATTGTTACCACTTCATGATTAATTTTTCAACATAACAAGGTCTCTACTTCAGAAAAATAAAATTTAATATGCTCACATTTATTCTGATGACAGAAAGCACAAAGAATCAGAGATCTGCACTGTGATGAGAAATTAGGCCTCATAAACAGTAGTTTCACAAGCCATTATTACTTATTAGGAAAGCAATGAACACCCTCATCATAGCATGTTTCTTTTTTTCTAAAGTTTATGGAGGATTTCCTTTTTGATACATAAGGTAATGATGATAGATGATCCCTAATCATAAAGTTTCTTATGTATTGGTTAACATACTGTATTTCATGCAAGAAAAACTTTTTTCCACAGCAGAACTCTGGCAGGATTATCACAACCAACAGAATAATTTGAGTCTCTTGAAAATGTTTTAAAAATCGTTTTGAATAATCTGCTTCATTAAGCTATTCAAAACACGAAATGTTTCTGGAAGCAGTGATTGTAATGTTTCAAGTATATTTTGAGATTTATTTTTACTAAGAACTTGCCACAGGTCTCCATTAATGCACATGATGTTTTCATGTTTCTGTCATTGACTTTTAATCAGTTGTAGGATTTTATCCAATGTTACAAGACAAGTTACAGATTGAACTGGAAGTAATTTATGCAATAGATAATTTCAAAATATTGTAGGTGGTCTAAACATGCTTTCTAGAAATGGTTTAAATGTTAACTTTAGCAAACTGTGAAATTATTGTGACAACTCCTATGTCAACTGGGAAAGCAGGATGATGTTTTTCTACTCTTAAAAGAATTAAAACATTTCTAGGAAATATGATGAATGAAGATTGTCTAAATGCTCAAGCAATGTCAGTCAGTAAAGACATAATCCACAACACAATTAATTTTGATGAAAAAGTTATTGAAAGACAGGCAAGATAGGCAACAGAAAGATAGGCAACTTGATTTTGTGCACAAACAGTAACATTTACCATAAAATATTTAATACATCTTGTTAATTATACTTCAGATTTATATGTGGTTATTGTGTGTGAAAATGTTTTCTTGGACCCAGTGAACGTGATTAGCTCTTTTACAATAAAAAATATAAACAATATATATAAGACAGGTAAATACATAATGACTGTATATATATTAAAATCGTATACTGTTTGTGTCACCAAACTTAATTGCTGAATTGGTTTAAAACATTGCCTGAACACAGAATATAAGTCAATGTTTTATAAATCTTACTATTGTGTAATATATTAAGAACCTTCAAGTGATTCTCTCATGAACTGCTTCTGTATTAGTTAACAGTATTTTGAATAAAAAGTTTTGACATAAAATTAAATGACATAATAAAATGATGGGTAAAACTCCTCAGCGTCTGGCCAACAATTTTGTGTGTTCAAATATTGAAGAGAGGTGGTCTGAAACAGTGGCGGCTCTAGCATTTAAAAGGAGGGGGCTAAGGGTGTACCAGACTGATATCTAGGTGGGCTACTCTGTAAGAACTTATTGGATGGAAACAAGTTCATTAATAGTATTAAAAACTATACCCCATGTTTTTGTAACAAGAATATGTCACAATACACACTGTTACTATGGAGTTAGACCTAAACAACATTCTTTTTATAATCATTTATAACAGAAAAAGTATATAACAACACTCTAATTTCTTTAAAACTTACAAAATATAAAGAAAAACCACACTTTTAAACAACGTATTCTGATAACCAACTCAAACTGATTTAATAATTTCCAATAAATGTAATTACTATATTTAGAAAATGACAGCATTCAATTTGTTATTACAAAGCATGCTATAAATTCCAGTAACAAATACAAATCATATTCATATATTATGCTCCAAAGATTAACTTAATTTTCAAGCTTTTAAAAGCAGAGTTTTAGAAATATGTTAAAAATAAAATATCGGTATGGAGAACCATACATGACTTCCATATTCTAAGATTTATTTTTAAAATCATTTTCGAAATGAAATATTACCATAGAAACTACTTCTTTCTACTTACTGCTTCAGCCTTAACCACAGTACTGTGGTCACTAACATATACCACCTCACGTTATCGCACTCAATTTTCACTGATGATGGAAGTCAATGGCATTGCCGAAACGTCTGGTTTTGTAGAAAACATTGGACTACGGCCAAATATCCCGGGAAGGAATTTTAACAAAAACTACTTCTTTGTTGCCGATAACGTTGTACACATATATATAAAAAATATGCATAAAATTAATGGCTTGTATAAGTTAATGATTGATCTCCATTAAGCAGTGCTCAAGTTTCCAAAGTTTTAATATTATGATGTCCGTAATTAAAACATCAGAGCAGGTTTAGTGTGTATGAGGGTTCACCGTGGACAAAAATTTTCAACATTTCCTATTGAGCGTTGCTTAGAATAAATCTGCGAATCTACAGTGTACGTTTCACAGAACAAACACGCGGAAAAGAAGGAGCGCTCCGAAGTCACTCATGGACCCTCAGCATCTTGCAGAGGGTTCATTCCCTAAAGACGAAAAGTCTGTCTATGAATCGTTCCTCTGTAAACACGTGCAGTTACACTGCCCAGCGATCCACAGGAAGCAAATCGCTATCCACGCTGGACACTTTTTCGGCTTGCATGCGTTATGTTGGTATGGGTTCGGCACTTTCCATTTGAAAACCGTGCAAATGTAAGAAAATAAACATGAATGAGGCCAGAAATAACGCGAATTGTGTGTTTGTGTGTGTCTTCCCTGCCTTTTTATTGCGGTAGTGATAATAATAAAATGGAAAAGTAAACAGTACATAACTGAGATATGCTTGCCTGCCACCCACGATATATTTTCTCTTATACATGACTAGCAGAATACCCGTGCTTCGCTACGGAGATTCACGTTGTACGTAATGAAAATGTTAGTTTAATTAATAAAGTTTAATTAAAGTAGGCTTCTTAAAAATAAATAGCTGTTGCCCACAACTTCGTTCGCGTGGTCTTCAATTTAATGCGATAATTATTTAGAACAGAATCTATTCTATTGGGTTGCCATAGTAACCAGATCTAATAGTTTTTTAAGACCGCAAAGGACACCCCAGAGGATCGTATCGAAAAAAACACTTGTCCTATGTTGGTTCTCCCGTTGCGTAAAATATTTGTGCCAAGTTTGGTTGAAATCGGTCCAGTGGTTTAGGAGGCCATGTAGAAGACCCCAAAGAACCCCCAAAAGGACCCCATCGAGAAAACACCTATCCTATGTTGGTTCTCTCGTTGCGTAAAATATTTGTGCCAAGTTTGGTTGAAATCGGTACAGTGGTTTAGGAGGAGATGTGGAAGAAACCTTCGCGGACGTGCGCACAACAACTCACCGAAGTTTCATCGCAATCGGATGAATGGTATAGGAACGCATACGGGAAAAACAAAGAAACATTCATTTTTATATATAAGATGTAAACTATACCACTTACTTGACATAAACCGTGATAGCTAATGTACAACATATATGTATTAATTATACACATAAATGTTCCTCGATAGACACTTTATCTATTGGCGAAAACTTGAATAAAATCCGTTCAGTACTTCCTGAGATTAGCGATTTCAAACACAGAGAGAAAACGGACCGACTTTACTTTATACTATGTATAGATTTACATTAAAATGAAAAAATTATAATTTTATTGCCTGGCAACAAAATTATTTTATTTTTAACAATTACATTGTTTGAAAAAGTTTAAATGAATTTTCAAGTACTTTACTCTTGTTAAAACGTAAAAGGGTGCAGGTAAACTACCCCTTCCCCTTAACCGATCTTCACCAAAATCAAAAGGCCTTGAGTCCTCTACAATTCAGTGACGTATGCAAAAAATTATTTGATTCTGTTTGAATTTGCGGCAGTTATCGTTTGCCATAGAAAAAAAATCTACAGACAGACAGACAGACATACAGACAGACAGACAGACAGACAGACACATAGACAGACAGACACACACACACAGACACTTTTTGGAAAACGACTTTTTTTCATGTTTTAAGTGTAGTACAATCAGAATCTGCAATAATCTCGAACACGATTTTTTTTGCCATCACCATACTTCCATTTCCTTAAGGAATATGGAAGTAATAATTTAATAACTAATATAAAATTTAAGACAATATACAGCAAACATAATAAAAGCAGATTGCACAAAATAAAATTTCCTGGCTGCAATCATGTTTATATCATTATATAAAAAAGAATTAAAAACGTATTTATTTATTGTTGTATTGGAGTGTTAGTGGTCTCAGATATTTCTACTAGTAATTTTATACAAACCATTATGTTGTCTTTGGTATTGACGAGCGCTTTCGGCAGTCAAACCATCTTCAGGTCATTTACCAAAGAGAAATATGAAACCGTTCACTTCGTATATACCGTTTTACCAGACCTATCTAGCCCCACCCCCTGACAGAGTAACGTCTTACTTAGCTCCACCCATAGTGGCGGCAGATAATGGCAGAAATTTACATGAACTATTTTGAAAATAAAATAATGTCAACAGTGAAAAATAAAGACAAAATTAAGAAATGGATGAGGTATGTAGACGATATCTTGTTAATATGGGAGGGTGATGATGAAGAATTAAAGGTATTTTTTGAAGAGGTTAACAAATTAGAAGAGAGTATAACATTTAAAATGGAAGTTGAAAACAAGGAAATAAATTTTCTAGATTTAAACATAAGAATAACAAAAGAAAATAAACTAAAATTTGACATTTATAGGAAAAGCACATATACGGATGTTATAATACCAAATGATTTATACCATCCAATACAGTATAAAATGGCAGCGATAAATAATTTCTGTCATAGAATAAACAGTTGTATAGAAAATGAGGAAAACAGAAAGAAAGAAATAGAAAGAATAAAAATAATTGTAAAAAACAACAAGTATAATACGAATGTAGTAGATAAAATATTTAAGAATATAAAACGAAGAGAAGAAACAAAAAATGAGAATAGTAAAGAAAAGAAAGAGTATAAGGGATCCATATCTTATATAGGTTATAACACAAGTAAGATACAAAAATGTTTTAGAAAATATAATATAGAGGTAGCGGTTAAAAAATCGAAATCTGTGTTTGATATAATAAAAACTACGAATTTTGAAGAAGAAGACATATTGAAGAAAAGTGGAGTATATATGCTCAGTTGTGGGGAATGTGAAAAAGTGTATCTGGGCGAAACGGGTCGTCAATTTTGCCAGAGATTTAAAGAACATAGGAGGGATGAAGGATAGTTAACAACGAATTCATTATACGCTAGGCATTTTATAGAAGAAGGACATAAATTCATAGACCCAGTCGTAAATTATGAGATAATAAAAGTGACGAGTAAAGGAAGAGAAATGAAATTAAAAGAAGAAGTGGAAATATTAAAAATAAGAAATAAAGATGAATAACGACTAATGAATATAAAACTACATTTGAAAATGAAGAAATATTTAGCAGCTTATTAGACAACAAAAAAAAAGAGTAAGTTAATGTAAATTGTAACGGCTTCAAAATTGGTAATGTAAGACAACCCACTATGGGTGGAGCTAAGTAAGATGTTACTCCGTCAAGGGGCGGGGCTAGATAGGTCCGGTAAAACGGTATATAAGAAGTGAACGGTTTCATATTTCTCTGTTGGTAAATGACCTGAAGATGGCTTGACTGCCGAAAGCGCTCATCAATACCAAAGAGAACATAGTGGTTTGTATAAAATTACTAGTAGAAGTATTTATTTAACATTAGAACATAAAGTTCATCAAGATACATACTAAGAAATCAAATGCAACAGCACGTGCATTAAAAAAATAATGAATTCCCCCAGAACCAAATATGAAGTTAAACAATTATCACTAAAAAGCCATAAAATGAAAATATGGGAATATGGAACTACATATGCTGTTTGTATGTTAAAGACATACTTTTGATAGAATGCAGAGACTGATGTTTTGGTAAATTGAAGAAGCTAATAAATCTCACAAGAATTACTATGTTAATCAGTGAAGCTAATGTTATGATTGGTGGGAGATCAGCAGAATTTAAAAATACCTTGTGGTGTTAGGGAGTGTATGCCCTATCAGCTTAGTCCTCAATCTAGCCTTGCACAAGGTGATGTAGGATCCTGTTACAAGTGGAAATATCATACAGGCTAATGCAAATTTACGCCTAAGCAGATGATGTCATTTTGGTTGCCAAGAGTATATTACATATCTTCTAGAGATGTTTAAAAACCTGGAGAGACAGTGATGTCAAATGGACCTGAAAATAAATGAACAAAAAATTAAATGAAAATGACTGCATTAAAGGCAGGGATTATACTTTTTGTGAAACCAGGAATTATACTTTTGAAGGGGTGGGAAATATTATATACCTGGCAACACATGAACATACAAAGTAGATACCAGAAGAAATAAACAAGTGGTAATTTCTGGATACCATGAAAATAAGAATTGCTTCAGATTCAAATGAAGCTTTATGAAACTCTGATCAGGCCAGTGGTAACATTTGGATTGTAAGATTCAGCCATTACAACAGGCGATATCTCTACTATCGAATTTTTCAAATTAAATATAATAATGAAAATGTATGGTCCTGTAAGAAAATAGAAATCTGGAGGATGAGGAACAAGTATGAGACATATTCTGTACTTAAAGGAGGAGTGATAGTATGATTTATTACAGCCAGAAGGATTGGTTGGTTAGGGGGTGTGGAGTGAATGGTTTGAGACAAGCAACCAAACATAATCCTATATGGTGAAGTGGGAGGCGTGACTGAGGTGGGTAAGAAAACTGAGAAAGTGATAGTTGCAACAGGAGGCCGTGCATTTTTAAAGGATGGGAATCAGGAATTGGAGACGCCTAGCAGAAAACAGATGTGAGTGGAGGTGAATAATGGTGAAAGCCAAAGTCCAAAGTCCATCAGGGCTGTGGGAGAATAAGAATAAGAAGAACAAGTGTGTGTGTGTGTGTGTGAGTGTGCTTGTTGTTTTATAAACATACAAAACCTACATATATATGTTAGCAATGTGCATTACAAGTCCTTGAAATATGAAAACAATTTTCATATACTAATTTTAGACTTATTTTGATTAAATATGGCACTTATTAATGTGTTAATTATTGATCAAATTTCTGAGATACACATTTTAAGTCATCCAGTACTTGAAATTCTACTAGCAAGTACCGGTATATTGTGTTCAGTTTGTTTACCAGAGGTCACTGTAGCGGAGGCAATGTGCACTTTCATAGTAAGTTTCAGGATCTGCACATGGAGGAAGTTCTTTACAAGGACTACAAGACTGCCCTCCCCTTATCTGTTTATCATTAGTTGATGTTTCTCTTTTTATAATTATTTTGGTACCTGTAGTTTGGTCATCATTCACTATCATTTTTCCTTCTAAGGAGTCATCTGAAATAAACAATTTTTAGTGTATATGTGTGCTTGTGTACACACACATTTAACACAGTAAATACTGTCTACATGTGTGTGTGTGTGTGTGTGTGTGTGTGTGTGTGTGTGTGTGTGTGTGTGTGTGTGTGTGTGTGTGTGTGTGTGTGTGTGTGTGTGTGTGTGTGTGTGTGTGTGTGTGTGTGGAATGATGATATTTATTTTAATTAACATACAATAATTGAATTAATCAATCTTTATGTTTTTTCATAGTACAGAAAATTAGTCTGTTGATCTCAACAAGGGCTAACTACAATTATTCAAGTCGGAAAACAATTGTGTTACGAGTCGGTAGTGACATAATTATATTTAGTTAATCAATGGACACATCATGAACAACGAAATCCAAGAATACAATTATTCTTTTTAATGATTCATATTTATTTACCCAAATAATAAATGTCTTTACACTATCATACATTTTCGTAACACTTTCTAGATGTTTGAAAATGAGAACAATAAAAGATCAAATGGAATTGCATCAGCAATATGAATAATTTACTTTGATGATTTTTACTGATGGCTATCCTGGCCAGAATAGCAATTTCATAACTGTTGGTACTATGTCAGAAAACACTACACCAAAAGTAATAAAAACAAATAAAACTTCTCTTCCTTGTTATAGGCTATTCATTTCTTCCTTTTTATAGAGTATTTGGGAGGACTGAGTAAGCGATAAAAACACAAAGTGTTGACAATATTGTAAATCCTGAGGAGTGCAATAAATTATTCAGCCTTTATTTTGCCATAAAGCATCTAGGAACAGACTTTCCTGTACTGCTTTGTAAGACTGATATTGGAAAAATGCTGAAACCTCCAGACAATGTCACTTTGGGTTTTGCTCACAATAGTGAGTAATGATTTCAAAGAAGTAAAAAGGAACATGTTTTAATGCAGGGTGAAGTACACTACACAAATAATATAAGAACTTTAAAAATATCAATTAAAATACAGCATATCAGACCACTGATCATTACAAAATGAAGTTGAATAAACCATGAAAATGCAGGAGAGTGCCATATCTAGAATTTGGCATTGGGGAAGGGGGTAAAATGAAGTTGAATAAACCATGAAAATGCAGGAGAGTGCCATATCTAGAATTTGGCATTGGGGAAGGGGGTACAGTTGAGTTGGCTTCATACAAAAGAAAAAACAATTTAAGACAAATCAATATTACTATGTGGTTGAAAAGTGTGTGATAACATCCGAAAATCAATTCCAGTAAACTAAATGGTAAAACACAATAAAAATATGCATTATTGAAATATTCTGTAGAAGATACTTATTGACTGAATTGCTTTTCCTATATTTCACATTTCAAACATACATAAAAATGCTGTATAGTAAACCTATTTGTATATTTAAAAAGAGTTACTACGATATTAGAGTACACACCTGAAAACAAATAATAAAACAGCGTAAAAATTATGAGATTAACAAAATTCGTCAACGTTTATTGACCCTCTGGGGAAGAGGGTCCATTCCCATTTGTCCTTCCCCATAAATACACCCCTGATGCAAGATATACATAAACTTCTTAAAAAAAACATTATGGATATGAATGAAGAGTCATTGAAGAGTTATCAAAGGGAAGTGCTTATTGTAGATGGTATGCCACAAAGCAATGATTATAAAGGAATGAAATTTCATAATGTTTAGAGCTATATTATTTGCTTAAAAGTGGACTACTGTATTTTCAACATGTAGTTATCTATTTTTCTTCTTCTATGTCCAAAGTATGTTTCAAAATTCAGTTGATTTACCATGTTTCACTTAATTTGTGTATTCTGGTAATAAAAAAAATGAAGTAGCCATTAACATTCAAGATTGTATCTTCCCCCTCTTTCACACACACACACACACACACACACACACACACACACACACACACACACACACACACACACACACACACACACACACACACACACACACACACACACACACACACACACACACACACACACACACACACACACACACACACACACACACACACACACACACACACACACACACACACACACACACACACACACACACACACACACACACACACACACAGAGAGAAAATAATATTACGTTTTTTTATTAAGCATTAATATTACTGATTACTCTCAGGGTTACTGAGTAGAATCAATGTAAGATTTCAGAAATTGATTCAGTTAAGCAGTTGATTAATTCAATAATTAAGAGAAAATAAAATTTAGAACATAAATAGTGTAGATGTATAAGGTTTTTTATTACATACTTTTACTTTATTATAATAATATATATTTTAGTACCTCATACATTAAATTTATCTTACAAAAACGGTTCATTCACTAATGTTTAAGTAATAGGGGATGGAGGAGTTACAACAATATCAAAGCTACTGAAATTCCAGTTGATTTTTGTACTTCACTACCTACTGCAACTGCGATTTCATCTTGCAGTTTCTCTTATTCTGACTTTACAAATAAAATGTTTTGAAGTGTTTGTTATAGTACAGAAAAATGGGAAAAAATCACAGTATAAAGAAAACATTCCTTAGTTAATAAAAAACAAATTTCATAGATGTTGTCCAAAGATTAAATTTTAAGAAACCATTGAGGGCACTTTTTGATCAAGGGCAGGGAGTTTTTACTGGGGTGGAAGTAGAAAAAATGTGTGATAACATCCGAAAATCAATTCCAGTAAAGTAAATGGTAAAACACAATAAAAATATGCATTATTGAAATATTCTGTAGAAGATACTTATTGACTGAATTGCTTTTCCTATATTTCATATACAAACATACATAAAAATGCTGTGTTTGTGAATCTCATAAGGTTGTTTGTGAATCTCATAAAAAATATGCATTTTAGCAAAAAGATGCATTAAATCTTATATTAAGCTTCCAAATTTCCTACAGTTCATTTTTTCATTCCTACATGATCAAAGTCGACAAAGATATGACCAATTATACCTTACCATGTTCTCAAAATACAAATGTATTTTAACTACCAGTACTTTTTTTCAGTAAGCTATGGGATCTTGCTAATTCACCTATTTTCTTCCTTGGGCTGTACCGTTTGCTCATTACTCTGAGTGGCATACAGCTGCAGGCCCACAGATTGGTGGGAGGGTATTCGGTGGATTAGGGGAGCCCGCACAAACATTCCCCCTAATTTTTTTAGGAAAGGGGAATAAGCCATTGAATAAAACCAGATTTCCCCATATGTATTTAACATCAAAGACAAATACACTTATATCTTTACTGTTATTGTACCAGTACCTAATGATGTACTTTGAGAGAAGGTCTATAGATTTTTTGGTTAGCTGCACAATAAAGTTAAGAATGCACCAAGGCCAGTTAAGAATTGCATTTCAAGTAATATTATGAAATACAAAAATCCTATTTTTCTAAAATAAAATGTCTTTATATCAGAATATTTTTCTTTAATTCGAGTACCAATATTAGTCTTTTACTAAACTTATTGCAAATTATGAAACTATAAGCAGATGACAGAATGTTTTATAGAGAAATAGGCTTTTGGTTTGTTTGAAAATATAAGATTAGTTAATAATGTGTACAACATAAAATTTAATATAAGTATTCACTGTCTTCATTGATTTAAATTAAATAAAGTTTGTACATTTTCAAGACATGACAATAAGTTTAATAAATGACAAAATTACAATTGGTTACTAGGGCCTACTGATCAAAGATATAAAAGATACTAAATAACAAATCAAACTATTAATTGAAACAAAAATTATATGTTATTAATTGAGTATACATCATGCAAGAAAAACAGTTATTCTGTTTACATTATGTAATTTTAGTATTTGCTACAGATATAAGGAAGGATTAGTATTCAAGTGGGAACAATGGTATGAATTTAAGGCTAGTAGGGGGCCCGAAAAGGATTCCTGTTGGGGGGGGGGGGGGGGCAGAAAAAGAGTTACTGAGTATTCCTGCTTTTTATTTGGTCCACTTCCTTTTTCCTTCAGTCAACATCTTAACATGTTTTAAGCTTGGGCTTTTCTGGAAACCCTGATATGCTCCAAATTTCTTCTTAAGAGGTATGTATAGTTGTCCTGGTATGTTGCTGGATAAACTCACATATGATCCTCACTCTTGCAGATCCCTTTCCTTCTCAGTAAACTATGGCCTTTACTTCATCTTTATTAATAATTTTTAAATTAAATTTCTTAAGCAAAAATAGTTATCTACATTTTAAGGTTTATAAAATAAACTTTAATTTGCCTCTTTAGATCTGCCTTTAAGTTACAAATTAACAGACTTAACAGTAGTTTCAACAGTAAAATGTGAACATCTGGTAAAAAATGTTACCAGATTGGTTCTGGTAATGTTTTGATTTGTTCTTCATAAATATCTGGCATGTCATTAAAAAGATGCAATGAACCTTTATTAAAGCTTATAAAATTTCATATAGTTTGTTTTTCATTTGTTTTCTGAATGTATAACTATTCAGAGTTGCTAAGCTATGTAGCAAAACTATAGCTATTTTCATTTTTGCATTAATTTGAACAAAAATATAAAGGTTTTTGGTTGCCTGTACGTCATAAGTGGAAGAATAGTATGCTCCTTTTTTTAAAATTTAGAATAAACATAAGAACACTGTTTGTAAATTAAGTAAACGTGGTTGAAATTCTCAAAGGAAACCTATTACAAAAAAGTTAAGAAAAATGTTTGAATGAGTCCATTGGTGATTTAAAACACCAGTTCACATGGAGTAGAAAAATAGGAACAATATGGGGCAAATAAAAATTGGTGTGTTAAGTATATGCATGACACATTTTGATGCTAAATCCAAGTCTGTCTTGTATCAATGTATGCGTGTGTGTCAGGCCCGGATCTATGGGGCGCAAAACCCCGCAATGTGGGGGGGCCCAGACCCTGGGGGGCCCCAGGCCATGTCGGAGCAAAATTTAAACACTGCATTAGTAAACATCAATCAGTAATAAAAAATTTCCAAATATGGAATTTCGAAAATTCATCCAATCTCAGAGACTGGGAAAGAGTAATTTTGCTCCGGAATATTTGGCGAGTGGTTACACTGTTACTGGTTTAGGCAAAGAAGATAGACGTGTTAGAATAGAAGGCTCATGCTGTACGTTTGGGTGAGGCAACTTTAGAATAGTTGGCGTCCCCGTTTAGGTTGTTATTTTTCCAGTTGCGACTCGCTAGGTTATGTTTGTTATGTGTATCTTCCTTAGTGTTTTGTGACAAAGTAAAAGTGTTTTGTAACTTAACAAGGGTTTTAAGTGTTTGTGTTTTGTAACAAACAATAACAAAATACTGATGGAGCTAAGTGAAACAAATGGTGCGGGCAAAAGACGAAAACGACGTTTACAGACAGAAACATTACATAGAACAAACAAAAAAATTACGTTGTTTCTTGTTCCTAGTCAAACCTCATTGGGAATCACGGAAACTGGACCTACACCAGGTGAGTTAGATTGAGATTCAACTGTTTTGTTCCGTCATTTGTAGATTGATAGTTTTCTGAACAAGTATCAAAAACCTTCACGAAGAAGACTGGCCAGCTTGATCAGAACACGTGAAAACTCATTTTACTCCAATTTCGACGTACGGTATTGTTCATGTGATGGTGGTGATTAAAGGTGCTAATAGTGTAATTTAATCTAAGTACCTATGCATTTAATGCCATCAACATGTCTGGCTTAGTACCAGTATGTGCAATGTAAATTTTACCGAGAAAACTAAGGGGAGACATCACTGAACGCGTTTCCATAAGAAATACACGTAATATGTAGGTACATTTATCTAAGTAACGGTATGGAATTTTTCTATGAAATTTTTACCACATATTCACTGTGTACATATGTATACTCAGTAGCTAAATAACTGATCTATCTTTAAAACCTTACCTTGCAGAAATTATCTTGTACAGTGAAAAGTAATAAAATAATTTTACAAAAAAAATATGATGGTAAACAATTTTTTTAATTTTATTTTTGAACAAAAATTATTTATTTTGGTACAGTTTATAGAAAACATATATCTTTCCAAATTCCAATGCTCTTAGATACTTTAGGAGATAAATGTTCCTAAATATAAAAAACAACACTTTCAGGAAATAACAAAAAACCAAATAAAGTGCAATAAATGCTTATTAAAATTGTCCACCACCATAGGAAATAGGAAGTATCTTTTTCTGCATCTCTTTCATCTTTTTTTCTTTTTAGAACTCTTCTTTTTTGTTTAGCCTCCTTTGTTAGTTCCAATATAGCTTTTTCAGCCTTTTTGATTCGAAGGTTATCTTACCTTTATTCGATATAACCTTTATAACATCTAAATCTGTATTAGGAAAATAATGTATGTAAAACTAATAAATATAACATATAACACACCAAGAGGTGCAGCGTTGTGAGTGTTATTACTAAAAAATCGGTCTGCATGTATACATTTTAATATTCTTTTAAGTATGTTAAAAACATAATTCATACGTAAAACTTACATATTCTTACTCAAAATAAGTCGTAGAATAAGAAAAAAATAAAATTGAAAATTGCTAAAATAAAATTGAAATTGTCCAATCACGTTCATCAATACCAAAAGAAAGCCTTGAGAAGATAGTAAGGGAAAAAACCTTCCTCTGTAATGAAAAATTAATAATTATTATGATATTATATATACGTAGGTATATATGCCAAACCTTTAAAACTATTTTATAAATTTTATTACTCCATGTTCGCTAGGTAGCAACACCGTCACTTTTTCGCTTCTCTCACCGTGCTTTAACATAGTACTGTCCTGTCTTTCTGACTGAAGGTTTTTGCAAGGATCCTCTTACTGACCAACCGACCGTTATTAATTTGAAATTTGTATTCATAAACTGCATTTTCCATTAAACCAATCTGTGGCTTTGTTTTTTTTTCAGGCACTGAAACTTCCACTGCTTATGACATGACATCTGGCCTTGACACATTCCATCCTAGCAGTGAGACTTCTGTTCCTGTCTCCAAAACCTCACCAGCTATCCAGAGATTTGATCCTGATTTTAAGACCGATAGTGTGACAGAAGATTCTCCATCCACATCCACTAGAGACTTTAATTTTGATGACATCCAAGACGTTGCCACCATATCCACGGAGAATCCAACTGATAAAGCTCATTTTGAAAATATTAATTTATCTGACAAGCTCAAGAATTTTATTGTTAAAACTGGAAGCTGCCAACCAAATAGTCCATTTTCCAAGGATGAAAAGAAAAGAGGATTCTCTACTGTCTACTACAAAACAGTTGCAGCAGCAGGACAGTCTTTACAAGTGAAATGGTTAAATTACTCAAAAAAGTTGGATTGTGCGTATTGCCTGCCATGTTGGCTATTTTCTGGTGGTGAAAGTAAAAGTGGATGGGCCACTGGTATCAGAGACTGGCAAGGTTTGTCAAAAAAAATCAAAGTACACAGCAAATCTCAACAGCACATTTCAGCCTGTTTGGTCTTCCATGAATGGGAAGTACGTAAAAGAATTGATGAGTCCTTGGAAAATGAAAGAAAGTCTGAAGGTGAGTTTTGGGCCTAGGTTTTAAAGAGACTTTTTGATATTACGCTCATGTTAGAAAAAAACGGTCTCGCATTTAGAGGTTCGAAGGAGCATAGTGGAAACTATGATGGCAACTTTCTATCATTGGTGCAGTTACTAGCCAAATATGACACTGTGATGGCACGAGTAATCAGTTTACCAAAGGGACATATCAAGTATCTCAGTCATGACATCCAAAATCAAGTGATTCATTGCATGTCTTCACACTTGCAAGGCAAACTGTTGCAGAAAATTAATAATGCACCTTTTTTTTCATTAATTATTGATACAACACAAGATCCGTCAAAAAAAGATCAAATGAGTTTTGTTATTCGGTATACAAGTTTCACTGAACCTGAAGTACAAGAGGGCTTGAAAAAAGAGAATTGTCGACAAAAAGATTGAGGAAGTTTTTCTGGGATTTTTACAAGTGAGAGATCCAACTGCATCTGGACTCGCAACGCTAGTGTTAGATCATTTGCAAAAATTGGGTTTAGACTTTAAAAAGTACAGAGGCCAGGGATATGATGGAGCTGCTGCGATGAGTGGTGCTTACTTAGGAGTGTAGAAGAGGTTGCGTGAAAAGGAGGGACTAGCTGTGTATGTGCATTGTACAGCACACAACTTAAACCTAGTCATCAACGATGCAGTCAGAAGTGTAAGAGAAGTGGCTAATTACTTCTCAGCTCTGCAGGATTTGTATGTTTACTTTGGTCATAGTATCAACAGATGGGACATTCTCTCTTCCATGACAGGTGAATCTACTGTCACACTAAAAAAGCTCAATCCAACTAGGTCGGCATCAAGGCATCAGTCCATTGTAGCTATCAAGGTGAGGTATCTTGATGTTATGAAGACCCTCAGAAAAATTTCACTCGTAAGTAAAAATAAGGATGAAGTGTCAGAAGCAAATCGACTGGCAAAAACTATGGACTGCTTCCAGTTTGTCTTTCTGACTGTGATCCTGTCAAAGATATTTTTTGAAGTGAATGTAACTTCACAGCTTCTCCAGAGAAAAGAGACAGACCTTGGGAAGGCGTTAAGCACTCTTCAGGAAAGCAAAGAAACTCTGAAACAGATGAGAGGCGAATATGATAGCATGAAAGAGGAAGCCACAACTGTTGCTGCAAAATGGAAAGTGGAGCCTGTATTCTTACAGAAGAGACATCCAAAAGTGAAGAAGCACTTCGACAAACTGGCAGAGGATCATACATTTTCTGACTCGGAAACTTGCTTCAGGGTGAATGTTTTTAATGCCCTTTTGGATGTTGTCAACAGCCAAATAGACAACTGTTTTTCTGCCCTGGAAACGTGGTAGAAAGCTTTTCTGTACTGTTCCCCAAAGTTCTTCTTCAACTATCAGAAGATGAAATTTTAGCCAGAGCTGAAAAACTTCAAAAGAAGTATGAAAAAGTCATTGGTCCATCCCTACCGCTAGAGCTTATCTCCCTTCGCTCAGGATTAAAAAATCAAATTTCTAAGCTCAATACAGTTTCCGAATTGGCAGCTCTTGTTTACATTGAGTTTGACACCATCGCATCAAGTTATCCTGAGGTATTAACTGCTCTGGCTTTATTCCTGACTCTACCTGTAACTGTTGCATCTGCTGAAAGGTCATTCTCTGTCTTGAAGAGGGTTAAAAGCTACTTAAGGAGCTCGATGGAGCAGGAGAGAGTCAGTGAGCTTGGAATGTTAGCTATCAACCACGCAGAAGCCTCAGTTTTGGATAAGAGAGCACTGATAAGGGACTTTGCAGAAATGAAATCAAGAAGGAAGAATTTCTTTTGAAGGGTTTGTGACATTCAAGCTATTTGATTAATTTTGAATGATGTGGTGTAATCTGGACTGATCGTACCAATCTCTGCGTAAAGTTAAATGATTCTAATATCTGAACTGTTTAACATATTACTGATATTTTTGAAATCTGAAAACTTGCAAAGACTTATGTCATAACTGATCCTTCTGTTCAATGTAGCTGTAAATAAACTTATTAGTGATCTTAACTGTTTTTATTCCTATTCCATGTTTCCACCGAAAATGCCGTAATTTGGTACAAACTAATTTTGTTTTGTTAAAGGGGCCTTTTAAGGTTTTTGCAGGGGGGCCCAAAATTTCTAGATCTGGCACTGGTGTGTGTGTGTGTGTGTGTGTGTGTGTGTGTGTGTGTGTGTGTGTGTGTGTGTGTGTGTGTGTGTGTGTTTAGAAACATTTTCTGCACAAAAAGAAAAACTGTGAGATACTTAGCATAAACAAAGTTTGAAAACTTACACTTGGATGTCCTTAGATCTTTTAGATGTTGAATTTCATTCCTTTTTAAATATTCACTTAATTTGATTGTATTCTCTTGTGATAAATGAGGATTTTCTCCATTTACTGTGAATTCATTTTCACTTTTGTATTTCTGATGATTAAAAAACATATTGACATGATTTCCTTGTTTGTCTTCAGGAAAATCACAGTCACCTGACTTACAGTTATTTTTCTCTGAATATTCATTTATATTTATTTGTTCTTGTAACTGATTGTCATCAATTTCTTTTTCCAAATTAGTTCTTCCTTCATTTAAACTATTTTTGAAAACCAACTTCTGTGGTTCTTCTTCAACATTAGTTGTACTGTTTTGTTGTACCAGAACTTGTTTTTTTGATGGCTGTGTTTTTTTACTTAATGTATCACTAATCAGGTCACTGAAGTCCTGGTCTTCAAGTAACTTTTTTGAACTGCCTTCAGAAAATGTGTTCTTCAAATTTGATGTATTTAGTAAACTTGCTGCATGCTCAGTAAATGGCAGTGATTCATTAAATAATATAGGTTCCATGATATTAAAATATGATAATTTGTTGCTTACATTACTTCTTTCTGCCTCTTCTATCTTTTTTCTATTTACTGTCCCATATGCACCAGTACTATAAACATTACTTTTACTCAGTTTTTCAGAATTGTTTTTCATTAATTGTAGCTTCTTTATTTTTTGATTTATGTTGTCAGATCCATAATAATTATAGGATAATGTTGGAAACAATTTGTTAACATAACTTGTGCTTGTTGGCTTATACTTATGGATGTTTTGTTGCTGTGATAAATGTTGAGAATATGAAAGAGGATATATGTTGTGAATTTTTACAAATTGTTTGTTATCTGGTACACTTTGGAACAGATTTGTATTATATTCACTATTCAATTGTTTCATGTATTCATTAATCCTCTTTTTGTATATAGGACTTGCAACTGACTTTTCATAATTTATGTGTCCAATATTTTTGTTAGGAACTGTTATGCTATGTTTTGCCTTCTTTTCTTTGTTAAAAGTTTTTTGTTTTTTCAATGATTTAAGTTTAATGTCACGGCTTATCCTCTCTAAAGGCTCATTTACAAATGAGAAACTACGGATTTTTTCCTTGTCACAGTGCGAGCCACTGTTTCCTTCACATGGTTGCCGCAGTTCATTTGCTGACTCATCACATGAGCAACAGAAACCCTAAAAGAATATATATATATATTAAAGGTCAAAATTTTACATTGATAAAGAATTATTCTTGGATTTCGTTGTCCATGACGTGTCCGTTACTTAACTAAATACAACTATTATATTAACGACTCGGAACACAAAGTTTTTTATAAGTAAAAACATAAAGTTTTACCTTACAACCTGAACCGGTTTTCACCTTTAAAAGGCTTCTTCAGAGAACCTTCTCTGAAAACCGGTTCAGGTTGTAAGGTAAAACTTTATGTTTTTACTTATAAAAAACTTTGTGTTCCGAGTCATTAATATAATAGTTGTATTTAGTAAAGAATTATTGATAGAAATTTGTAGTTTGAAAATTAGATTAAATATGAATTTTTATGCGTATGCTAGTCTCTAGTCTCTATGATTTCTGTAATTTTGTGTGTATGTCTGTGTGGGGGGTTATAATTTTAGTTTTTATGTCAGGCACTATGATACAAAACTATGATAAGTAGTGAAAATATTCAACATAAGAAATATTAGATTTATAAGAATTAGTGTACTTCCTAAATAAAATTTGCACCGAGAGGAGAGATGCACCTATAGGAAGTAGATGCAGTCGAAGACCAAAAAAACATTGGGATAGTCAGAACTATTTAATAACACACAATCTATTTGGGAATGATAATGATGATTCAGAGATAGCAAGTTAATGTTGAATATGGCAAATACTTTTTACTTTAAATCACATGAAATATTAGAATGGGTCAGATTGAAATTTCTAATAATACTGCTATCACAATAACATAATGCTCTCAAAAATCGGCAGGTGCAGTTACATAAAAGTTCTACATGCTTCTCGACTAGCCCAGCTTGCAGCATCTGTGTCAAGGCCCAGTTAAGTACCCTCTAGCTGTTAGAGTACTTGTAACTACACAAGTTATGCTGGCATGCTGCCAAAGGAATGGACAATTGTTCTGGAACATCTGAAGGACCTATATGAGCAACAGCGGCTGGCTTAGAAGTTTATAATATGTATAAATATTATTTATAAATTTATAATCTACACCTGGTGAGATTGTAGAGTGTGGATCATGTGATTGTGGAAAGCGATCACTGTGTTATAATTAGTGCAAAACTCTTAACAGTTGACATTATTATTGCGCATGGACACACTTAACTTGAGTTATTGTGTAAGGGTACCTTGTTGATTTTACATTGTTATTTGTGACTAATTAAAGCTGGTAATTAGTGACTTCATTGGTGTCTGTATTTTGTTTCTACTGTACAATACGGCGATTACCATTGTAGAAGTGGGTCAGAAGAGCAACAGAACCTCTAACAGTGGGAAGAGGGGACACTTTGTAGAAGACAATAAATTGTAATTAATCTGCAAACATGGATACTAATGAGATGATGGAAGCTTTTCAAGTACTGTTACGGTATGCACAGGAACAAAAAAAAGCAGTACAACAACAGAAACGACGATGACAGGAGGCAGAAGAAGCAGAAAAAAGAACAGCGGCAAGAGACAGAAGAGACAGAGGAACAACAGGATGAGAAACACCAATAGGAAAGAGAAGAGGCAGACGAAAGGCAAAAACCATTCTTGTTTGAGTCAGAAGAACAACAAGACGAGAAACCTAAGAAGGAAGCGGGTAAACGGAAGCTTTTTTTGAAGCTATCCAGAAACAGATGCAAGAACTTACCTCTGTAGATGAGTTTAACATACAAATTGCTAGACTATCTGGCGTAGAAGAAGTGATGTCTACAAAAATATCTGTTGTAGAAGAATCCATGTCAAATAAAATATCTGAAGTAGAGGAGAATGTAGAAACTATAAAAGACTCAATTGCAAACATAAGAGAACAAATTAAAAGTGAAGTCGAACAGTTCATGAAAAAGCAACCATGTGTTTCAACACAAATGTCTGAATAGACTGTACCAATTGTATCTTTACATGTTCCACCAAATTTGTGACTAAATCTGATACAAATTCTCTGACCAATTTTTTCTGAGATGGTAAATGCATCAAAGATTAACAAACAACACAAACACAAGACATGGACATTTGTAAACAAACTGGATCAACTGTTATTATAAAACATATACTGAGTATTTAGTAGGCTATACTATAAATTAAACATATATGTCGCATTTTTGGAGCCAAGTCAGCTGACTTGGCATTGGCAGTACCAATCCTGATACTGTTTGATCAGACCTCATACATTTAAAAACTCACAAACACAGTAACACATATGTAGTATTTGTGTGTTTCCTACATATTTTTAGTCTGACTGATTAAAAAGAGCTTTTTGAATTAGGTCTCTCTCTCTCTCTCTCACACACACACACACACACACACACACACACACACACACACACACACACACACACACACACACACACACACACACACACACACACACACACACACACAGAATTGGAAGCGCCCACACAAGCTTCCATGTTTGTGTTGTGTGCACATATATAATGCTATAACATTCAGAATAAAGTTCCTATAAGAGGTAAAAAATAATTCCTGCTTATCAGTCACAAAAGCTTATAGCTGCTGATAATAGGCTACTTTAGGATAATTAGGCTCGTTTGATAAAAGATATTATATTTTGAAACTAAATTTTTCTTGTTGTTTGGTTACTATACTTAGTCCTGATAAAGGAGAAGTTACTCTTCTTTTTATTAACACAATTATTTTATTATTATTATAAATACAATCTTATTTGGGAATAATAAACATACTATTTTACAAAATTAAATTCTGTATTAGTGCTGTTTAAATTGATTTTAATACTGTTACTAAATACTGTTACAATACAAGATATTGTTTTTTACAGTAATTACCCAACATTTTGTGTGGGTTAGGTCCACAGAAAACCAAACCTTTACTTGCCCAATTACAATTAGACATTACATAATGTTTATATACCATTAGGTAATTAGACAATTGTTTAATCTTTTAAATCATTTTTCTTCAACTCTTGAGTAGTTAAAGAAATTAAATTAAGTCACATCTTAATTCACAGTCTCTAGTTGTTTGCCAATGGTCTCTAATTTCATCAGAATTTTAAACAAATAAACTTGAGTGTGTATTTCTTTTCTCTTCAAGACATACACTCTTTATAACATAAATATAAACTGTCATTTACAAATTAATTATTGTTATTATTGAATTTTGTAGTTGTTCAGGTTTTTTCTTTTTGTTATTTGGTTTTACTACATGTTTTTATTTGATATATCAGAGGAAGTTCTTTTATTTCTTTTCATTTAAACAATTTATTATAGTTATTTAAACTTACACATACAAATTTTCCAATTGATGCTATGATTTTCGCTACCCTCCTCATTGGTATCACTTTTTATGTTTTATGACTGTTTTACTGATTTTTTCAAATTTTCATCCGAGTTTAATTTATGTCATGGAGGTCCACTTGGCAGAAATGTGTGTAGGCCATTTTAAAATATTAAAACATAAGATAAAAATGAAATATCCTTAAATTTATTCTTCAGAAAAGATAATAAAATTGCACTCTAACCCATTACATAACTACCTGACTCTCTCTCTCTCTCTCTCTCTCTCTCTCTCTCTCTCTCTCTCTCTCTCTCTCTCTCTCTCTCTCACTCACTCACTCACTCACTCACTCACTCACTCACTCACTCACTCACTCACTCACTCACTCACTCTATATTTACCTTTTTCTCTTTCTCTTATTGAAAGTGTGTACCAGAGAAAGCCGATAACAATTCTCATATAAAAAATATTAAAGGATAATGCACATTGGTGAGAAGAAGAGATTAAATTACTTACAGCTTAAGTGACCACTGAGTAACTGAAAGTATAATGATGAAATTCTTTTCCTTTAAGTTCCATTGTTTTACGGAGTGAAGTACAAATAAAATGTAAAATATTGTGTCTAATTTATATTGCTTACCTCACTGAAAGGTACGGCTGCTTTATTTAAATAGGTAAAACCACATGTAGGAGTAGTTGAAGCTGTGTTACAGCCAGTGAAATTAGCGGATTCATTATTTATAACCTCTTCTGTAGCTTCACTATTAATCATTACCTATGAAATTACTTATTTTAAGCAAATCATGATGTATTTATGAAAATACTATCATTAAATTAATTTAAAAATATAAAAAACAGCTTTTTATAATCACTACACACAGGTTTTACATGTTAATTAATGTATATACTTCTAATATGCTACCTAATATAAATTTTAGTATTTGTGTGTACTGTGTGTACACAGTGGTCATACATACAGAAACACATGTATGCACAACATATATAATTGGCTATGATATGTTTTATTATATACTGAATACACTTTGTTATTATAAGGAATGAAGAAAGCATATATAGAATTAAAAAACATTATTTCTGTTTAAAAATTATTATGATTAGGTGAGATATTCTCATATGCTCTTAATTGTGCTAACATTTGTTTCTATAATACTGGTTTTAATAAATTAAATGAAGATATTACACATTTGTTAAATGTTATATTAAATCTTATGGTTTGTTATAATAAATTTAAAATATAAAAATTCAAATTACAAAATTAATTAGAAAAAATGTAATAAATAGTAAAATATTCAGTTAGTATTCAGATAATACAGTAGTGATGATATGTGGATCAAAGGGGACCAAGGAGATAGCCCTTAAACCATTGTTAGACACAGGGTAAACTAGCTTTTTTTGGCAATTGAATGGTAAACATACAAGTTTTTGGAAATAATGTCATGAAATAATTTGATCTTTACCTTGGAGAACTATTTCACTATAATATTATTGACATTTCTAACTGTAAACAAAATAAAGATTCCTGGATTTTGTTGTCCATGACATGTCGGTTGGTTAACTAATAATAAATATATTACTACTGACTCGGAACACTAATTTTTTTTAATGGTAAAATTTAGTGTTCCGAGTCAGTAGTAATATATTTATAATTAAAGATGCACATGCGTGCATACACACACACACACACACACACACACACACACACACACACACACACACACACACACACACTGCTTGTACTCACATACACGCTGAAAATGCAGGAAAATTTAACTCCTTATTTGGACAATTTTGGATAGACATATGCTTGTGATT
This sequence comes from Magicicada septendecula, assembly GCA_034769895.1. Taxonomy (NCBI): domain Eukaryota; kingdom Metazoa; phylum Arthropoda; class Insecta; order Hemiptera; family Cicadidae; genus Magicicada; species Magicicada septendecula. The sequence continues at coordinate 747,373,398 of CM068367.1, read as the reverse complement.
AAAAGTGCCATGTGTGTATTAAAAGTGTGTTTTTATCTGTATATTTTCATGAACATTGTTATGCCCAAAATTGAAGTTGAAAAAAGCAGTTAATCATTTTAAATAAGGAAATATTGAAATAGCTAATTAAAGGACTACTGGTACTGAACTATACTTATAGTAAATGTTTGTAGCATTTACTAAAATAAATTAGATTTTACATTTTAGAATTATTAACTTCAATTTTGTAAAAATTTTTATTTATTTATCTAAAGCAGGGGTCCCACAAACAACGGCCCACGGGCCGGATCTGGCCCGCGGCAACCCGGCTGATGCTGCTTGCAGTTTTTAAATAGATCGTAAAATACTTCAAATATTATAACATTTTACTAAATAACTAAACAAGAAATAAGTTTAAATCAAAGTACAGGGCTAACTTGTCAGACGAACACTTGAAATCCATTCTAGTGATAGGAGCATCAAAATTTGACCCAAAATGGACAGACGTCAGAAGCAACTCCACACATCCCATATGTACATAGGAAAACCAAAAAATAATACATAAGATATCTTTGAATGATATTTTTTCCTTACTTCTTTTATATTATATTGAATAAATGAATTTGTTTTCTTTGGATAAGTCTGCTTAATTTTTATTTAAATACCTATTTTATCAATGTGATTATTTCATAAACTTAAAAAAAGTTTAAAAATATATATATATTTATTTATATTGTTGGCCTGCCTGACTTCAAAGATTTTCAATTTGGGCCTCAAGTGAAAATGTTTGGAGACCCCTGATCTAAAGTAAGTGATTTTAATACGTACTTTTAAAAACAAGATAACTTAAAAAACTTAAAGTCTAATCTTTATACATTTAATGATATAGATGTTAAAAACTCAGATAATATTTATAGTTTGAAAAGCATAACTTACTTTCATAGGATGAAGCTGGTATATCTGGTATATTAGTTCTTGCTTTAGCCTCACAACAACAGGGTGAAGCAGACGTAACTTTTTATCAGTTACTGCATCATAAGCATGATGTATAACTACAAACTGATTATCCAGACATGTCTGCAAACAAAAATCTATGTTTCTGTAAGGACAAAAACTATCTAACGTGTCTACAAAAATTGATTTTGTGTGGATTGTGGTTAGTATTTGAAAGCGTGTAGAAGTAATTGTTGAATACTAAGCAGAAAGAGAAACAATGAAATACCTAACAACATAAGGAATATAAAATTGGTATGTAGGCCTAACTATTAACTTTCTATGTAACATATGTATCTACAGCAGAGATGATAACATATGCCTGTAGGAAGCAGACGCAGAGGGGAGACATCTAGATTATTACTAACATTTTAATATACTGAGAAAAATCTTACTATTGAAATATGTCCCTTTAGATCACACACACGCGCACGCACGCACATGTGTATGAGAACTGTATGTATTTAGTGTGTTATACATAATATATTACATCCTTACATATATACATAAGACACACACATTAAATACATAGGAAAATATGTGGTGGGGTTAATGGGATAACATTTAATTTAATAACGTTACTTATGCTCTTTTTTACCTTTGCATATTAGATAACATTGTGAATGATTATACATTTTAAATTAGCCTACTTTTAAAAATGTATTTTATATAAACTATTATCAGTAATTCTCGTATTTCCATGTTAAAAATATAATATTGGTAGTAAATATGTGCATACAATAATAAAATTTACTTGTGTGCACCCACTTTGTGTGTGTGTTTTATGTTCAAAACAATTCTAGCATGTATTTGTCATTTTAATGTAATTTGAATAAATATAAAAGACCTCTCCAAAATAATTCATTTTTATCCTGATTATCATCCTCTTGTTGCAGTCTGTTATCTCAGATGCCGAGGATTTGTTTTATTTTTACATGACCAAGAATTGCACGGATTTGAATTGGTGACGTGTTATTCTTTTTGTTTCCTTTCTTCATAGAATTTTTAGCTGAGGTTCCTTCATAGTAAACACTCAATATAATAATTATTGCAAAAATATTTCGAAAATTATACGAAACCATTTTAAATTAGCTTTTGTAAAATGTATTCCTACGATAACAAAACATCATAGTGAAACGTGTGAATTATTTTTTCCGACATTCTTAGCATATTTCAATAAAATTCATTTTAGATATACAATATTTGAACAGTAACGTTTAAATATTTCTGCAACACATGATAAATTATTAAACAGCTGATTTTGATCTTTAGGCTTATAGGAAAATAGCAGCTGTAAATCCTCTCTCTCTCTCTCTCTCTATTTATGCACCTAAGCATTCAAAGAATTTCGACGAAACCGAAACATCGAAGCATGATAATGTTTTTAGGCTTTTGAAACGTATAATGTGGATTAGACCCCTACGTTTGGTGGATTACGTAAATCATTTCCAAACCACAGACGATCACAAACAGAGCATGTAAAACCAAATTTATTCTCACTAAAACGTTTGCTAAACTCAATGTCAGCAGCGATCATTTCTGTCTTGATGCGTTTACATATCAAATTTCTAGACTGTGGGGAATCGAAAGTGTGGAAGCGTTACGGTTTTCGATGACGATTTTTGTGGAATGACCCCCAGCCTTAAAACATTATCGTGTTAAAAAGCTATTGTTCATTAACGCATAAAATATATTTTTTCACTACGTAATGATTTGAATTATTAATAACGTGGCATTTATCAATAGAGTATTTATTTATTGTTATTCCTTCTTTAACACTGCGAATTAGGCCTATACTGTTACCATCTTGAGCATAAGGAACACCTCTGTTGCACTTATTAAATTAAAATTAAAAAATTGAAATTTATTACCGTTTGCATGGTCGGTAACAGTAATATTCTTGTGCAAGTGAGTAAATTAAATTCTAAATATTATTACATTTATTCGTTATTGTTTTAATTTTATGACAGTTCGATGCTTAAGATGTATTTGTTTGATGTATATAACTATAACTTACGATTAGTAAGCAACAAAAAATATACAAAATTCATAGGCCTATTTAGCGAAGATGTACGGAACAGTAATGGATGAAAATACGGTAATTAAAATAGAAAAGAAACTTGTGTGATAATAATGCAAAAAATTAAATACCTGTTTATAATTAGTTCACATTCGACGTAATGAATCATTGAATTTGGTATCGAGCTAAACTTCAAACTTTATAGGCTATAGTATACCCTACTGGTCAAGTATAGTTGCAAAACTGTCTGATTCGAAACGCGATTATAACGATTATCAAACTGAATCAAATTATGTTTATATGTAGGCCTAAAGTAAACGTGAATGCAGTTCCGATCTAATGGGAGTCTCGTATTACAATAAGACAGCCGACAGACAATTTGTATTAGACCTAAAAATTTTGGTAATTGTAAGTTTATAGTTCATGCCCGTTGTATCAATCTATATAGAACAAATTTTAGGATGACTGAAAATATGATGGATTGAATTAAACCCGTAAACGCACCCCCCCCCCCCCACCAACAGAGATTTGTGGGAGCGCGGTAAATTTGTACTGCCTACGGGTGGTAAAACGGTAAATCCGCCCCTGATTGTTGGTTGAGTGGTATAATGCGCAATGACGTAACTGGGATTTGCACATGGGGGGGGGGGATGAGATTAGCTTGGACCACCTCCCTTTCTGAGACAAATGGGAAATACAGAAAATCTCTTCTACGGTGTTTAAGTGCTCTGTGGTAATTAAATTTAGACATAAAAATGATTATTTGCATGACAAAAAAGGTATTAACGCGATTAATATTGTTATATCAAGCATTAGAATATTTAAAAGCTTCAGCCTAACCGAAGACTTAACTAAAACATTACGTCAGTTACCTTACCTTTCTTTTATTTGTGTCATCGTTCTAGATATAATGAGAATGCAATTTTGCTGCATCAATATTCTTTTCACGAAATTATGACGAACAAATGAAACAGATGGATACAAAACACCATTTCACGAGTTTAAGCTACTTATATCTGATTTTACAATTCTATTGTCACCTTTATTTTCAATTTTCTTCCTCTAAAGTTTTAGTTACACGAAAACATCATCGTTTGCCAGAATGTCGGTACCATAATTCTACTAAGCAACTCAGCTGCTTTTCTAGCATTCGGCATTTAAGGTAGGTTTGAATGGACACTGACAATTTGTTTTTGAAATTGCTCGTTTATGTCCAAGATAAGGAAATCGATAAATAGGGTGTGCATATTTACTCTGAGTGACACTCAGTTTGAATAAACTTGTCTGATTCGACCGCATCATTGAAGAAGTGTAGAGATGGAACATTGTTTCGTCATACTTGCCGAGCGTAAGTTCTTGGTGCATTTAAATAAATGCCAATATGCAACTCTTATAATGGAGTTAAATATTGATTAAAATTCTCTTTTAGCATTTTGCGTATCAACCGCAGCTCATACAAGCAGATTGCAAAATAAACAGTTTCATACCCATGTCTTGCTTCTGAAGATGTTTACACAGTGGAGACGTGTAAGCAAAAACAGATGCAAGAACATGCATAACAACACAGAACGGAATGTTTAAAGTAGCCATATTAACTTGTTGCTGACTCTCCAGGCAGAAACAATGTCAAGAGACGCAATCACGAAAACGATAATTTCATATTGTAAGTAACAAGTAACCTTTTTGCGATATTAATTTTTATATTTAATTATAATTTTTCAATAACTTTGTTTACACAGTCTACCTTTTGGTGGTGCTGTTGAAAAATATATAGTATGTCTCAAACATACCGAGGCAATTGCAATCTCTTTAACTTCACAAACTCTGGAAACAGCTTGTAGAAAGCGTTTAAGCTGGGTTTAAAGAGTATAAAGCGTGATTGTAAGTCCGCCAGAGTCTTCACAGGCAATATCTCTACTTATCTAACTTATCTCTACTACTATGTTATCTAACTTATTTAGAGTGACTTAAAACCACACGCACAACCAAAGAGCCGCTTATTTTTACAAAGGTATGCAGATAGGACACTGATTCGCTCGAGTCAAATCCGGAATAAAATTAAAAAAAGTATAAAAATTAGCTTTACATAACTTTTTAGTAATTTATATTTTAGTAACCTTCAAAAGACCTGTATTTAGAAATAAACATTTCCCTGTACGATGACTAGAACATAAGTAATCGACTAATCGTTTTTTTAAACAAATCGAAACAAATCGTATTTTGTTACAGTTGTAGTTAATGTTTTTGCCTGTTATTTAGCACAGCTATTTGATCCTATTAGAAACATATTTGTTAAAAAGAGACTATACAGTGCATCACGAGCTATAGCTTTTTGAAATTTTCCTGTATTATGTGTTTTTTATTTTCATTTAGGTTACGTACATCCTCTGAAGTGTTCTAACCCAGGTGTATAGAAAAATATGATGAAAAATTTGTTTTTCTAAGTTTGTAACATTTAGGTAGAAACCGACATATTAAAAAAATACCACGTAAATAATAATAAGGGCTCTTTATAAAAAGTAAAACAACGGGTTACAGTCATGGGCCAAGATGTAAACTCAGGTGCGTACTCTCTGCGATGTCCACAACGTGGCAAAAAAGAATTGTTCATCTAAGAGAATTTTTTTTCCGGCTCACAATTCGGGTGCCTTTCTTCCTCTAGTCATAAACCTCTATAACAGGTACACAGACTTGGGATTGACGATTTAAAAAAATTAACGATTAAATTAATCGTTAAAAATTGTGTTAACTTTTTAACTTAATCGTTAAATTTTAAAATAGTTAACTTCAATCATTAATCATTAGGCCTACATTTTTGCTAACGATTAAAAAATATCGGTATGGAGAACCATACATGACTTCCATATTCTAAGATTTATATTTAAAATCATTTTCGAAATTAAATATTACCATAGAAACTACTTCTTTCTACTTACTGCTTCAGCCTTAACCACAGTACTGTGGTCACTAACGTATACCACCTCACGTTATCGCACTCGATTTTCACTGATGATGGAAGTCGATGGCATTGCCGAAACGTCTGGTTTTGTAGAAAACATTGGACTACGGCCAAATATCCCGGGAAGGAATTTTAACAAAAACTACTTCTTTGTTGCCGATAACGTTGTACACATATATATAAAAAATATGCATAAAATTAATGGCTTGTATAAGTTAATGATTGATCTCCATTAAGTAGTGCTCAAGTTTCCAAAGTTTTAATATTATGATGTCCGTAATTAAAACATCAGAGCAGGTTTAGTGTGAATGAGGGTACACTGTGGACAAAAATTTTCAACATTTCCTATTGAGCGTTGCTTAGAGTAAAGCTGCGAATCTACAGTGTATGTTTCACAGAACAAACACGCGAAAAAGAAGGAGCGCTCCGAAGTCACTCATGGACCCTCAGCATCTTGCAGAGGGTTCATTCCCTAAAGACGAAAAGTCTGTCTATGAATCGTTCCTCTGTAAACACGTGCAGTTACACTGCCCAGCGATCCACAGGAAGCAAATTGATGTCCATTTTTTCGGCTTGCACGCGTTATGTTGGTGTGGGTTTCGGCACTTTCCATTTAAAAAGCGTGCAAATGTAAGAAAATAAACATGAGTGAGGCCAGAAATAACGTGAATTGTGTGTGTCTTACCTGCCTTTTTATTGCTGTAGGCATAATAATAAAATGGAAACGTAAACATTACATAACTGAGATATGCTTACCTGCCACGAACGATATATTATTTTATACATGGAGGAGTTCAGTGACATACACACGTACAGAAGAATTATATATATAAAGATATTAACTCATACATAATTTACATTAAAATGAAAAAATTATAATTTTATTCCCTGGCAACAAAATTATTTTATTTTTAACAATTACCATTGTTTGAAAAAGTTTAAATGAATTTTCAAGTACTTTACTGTTGTCAAAACGTAAAAGGTTGCAGGTAAACTACCCCTTCCCCTTAACCGATCTTCACCAAAATCGAAAGTCCTTGAGATCTCTACAATTCAGGGACGTATGCAAAACATCATTTGATTCTGTTTGAATTTGCGGCTGTTATCGTTTGCCATAGAAAATACCCTTGTTAAAAAAACGTTGCAGGTAAACTACCCCTTTCCCTTAACCGATCTTCACCAAAAACAATAGGTCTTGATAACTCTACAATTTAGGGCTGTATGCAAATAATCTTTTGATTCTGTTTGAATTTGCGGCTGTTATCGTTTGCCATAGGAAATACCCTTGTTAAAACATAAAACCTACAGGTAAACTACCCCTTTACCTTAACCTATCTTCACCAAAAACAATAGGTCTTGAGAACTCTACATGCGAAACATTATTTGATTCTGTTTGAATTTGCGGCTGTTATCGTTTGCAAAAAAAAAAAAAATTACCCTTGATAAAAAAAACCGTTGCTGGTAAACTACCCCTTTCCCTCAACCGATCTTCACCAAAAACAATAGGTCGTGAGTACCCTACAAATCAGGGCTGTATGCAAAAGATTATTTGATTCTGTTTGAATTTGCGGCAGTTATCGTTTGCCATAGAAAAAAAGTAAAAAACCACACACAGACAGATAGACACACAGACACACACACAGACACTTTTCGAAAAACGACTTTTTTTCATGTTTTGAGTGTAGTACAATCAGAATCTGCAATAATCTCGAACACGATTTTTTTTGCCATCACCATACTTCCATTTCCTTAAGGAATATGGAAGTAATTAATAAGTTAAGTTTTTGGCTGCCCAAGAGTAAGACTAGTCAAAATCGTTTTTGAAGTCAATGTTGGAGAAAGTTTGTTCCAGGTAATCTTAATCTTTCAACAGACAATGGACTAGCTTTGCCATTAACTTCTGTTGTGACCGAGCCCCCTAGCACAATGTGGCAGGTGGCAGCGATCGCAGTCAAATCTAGGAGGTCCTCTATTTTCGGACATTCGACTTTCACACATTTCGCACTTTCGGCCATTAAAAAGTGATACCCTTTATTCAAGTCTCATAATACGGCTTTGGAGTTTTGAACACAGATACAGGTGTGAGGAAGCGAATAAGCGTTCAGATAATGCACGTATTCGTTATTATTCCCACTGCTCCTACAGAGGTGTGTAATAACAATATACAGTGTATGGGTTGTATAATAGTACTGTTCATATTCTCCTATACGTGTAGTTAAATAAGTATTATACATTATTCGTGCAGCATTTAATCTATTTTGTATTAAAACGTATTGTTGAAAATGAGTGAAAAAGGAGAACACAGTAATCTTAATACAAAAAAAAAAAAACAACATATACTGAAGACTACGGTACTGAATCAAGATTAGAAATTATAAAACTTGCTGAAAGTGAGGAGCCATATGAATCGGTCGGGTGATCAATGAACGTCAATGGTTCTACTATTTTTTCAATTGTAAAAGACAAAGATAAAATAAAAATAAAAAGTGTATTAGATGCCGGAAATCCTTCATCAATCATTTTCTCTGAAAAGTGTGGTACAGTGATGGAAGACATGGAATGTTCTTTAGCGGTGTGGATATCAGTATCAGAAATGTAGTCCGGTGTGTCTAAGTATAATTCAAGGAAAACGCTATTAGTTTCTATAATGATTACAAAACACGCATGGGACAAGAAAGTGACGATGTTTCCAGAATTTCTAGCTAGTAAAGGATGGTTCGATAAATTTAAAAAACGAGCGTCTGAACACAATACCAAATTGACTGGAGAGAAATCTAGATCTGATGAAGAAGGTTCTAAAGTTTTTATCGAAAAGTTTTCTTATATAGTTAAGGAGACCAATTATTCTAAACAACAAGTTTTCAACGGAGACGTAACAGGATAATTTTGGAAAATATTACCTACTCGTACCTACATTGCAAGAGACGAAACGGCCGCCCCTCCAGACTGACATTACTCCTTAGTGGTAATGCCTCTGAAGATTTTAAAATAAAACCATTATTGATCTATCGCTTTGAGAATCCAAGAGCCTTAAAAGTAAAAATTGAACTCCTTGTTATCTGGAAATCAAATTCGCATGCTTGCGTAAAGAAAATTATGTTTCAGGACTGGTTCTGCTTTCATTTTGTATCAGCTGTAAAAGAGGATAGCGCTAAAAATAACTTGTTTAGAGGTCTGCTAGTTTCAGACAATGCACTTGGTCACCTTGAAGATTTACAAGATTTATTTGCGATAATTAAAGTTTTATTTATGCTACCAGATACAACAAGCTTAATCCAGCTATTGGACCAAGCTGTAACTGTTACGTTCAAGCCAGTGGCGTAACGTTTTTCGGCCGGGCCCCCCGCAAAAATTTTTTTCGGGCCCCTCTTTATTGAAAAAAAAACATACAAAGAATCAAATTATTACTGCATTTATTAGGACAGATAAATTAAGTGCCACATTGTTATAAATAGCCTCTACAATCATAATGAAACATTGTTCACATAAAATAAAATTTTGAGATCTAAGATGATATTTTAATAGTGCGTACAACAAAACTTTTCATTAAAAGTATTATTTTTTTAATTCACATTTTTAAAAAAGATAGCTTAACTTTGATATACCAGAATAAAATCAAATCTGAGCCACTGTACTTAAGTTGCAAAAGTTTTAATGGTACAAAAAGAAATATACATATGCATTGTAACGTCACAGAACGTTCCATAAAGGAAATTATTTGCATAGCAATTTATCATAAGAGGAAAGTGAGGTGAACAGTATCGAACCCAAGTAATCCTAAAAATTTTGTAATATTGTCTAATAATTAATATCATTAACATGAAAAAACGACTAGACTATGACTAAGACTCAAACCCCATATATATTATTTAAGTGAAGAACAGTGTAAAACCAATAATATACTATAATAGAGACAAATAATATCAGAAACAACCGAAATGAGGTCATTAATTATTAAGTAATGTAACTCTGAATAGGGTATAAAAAAATATTTATTGTGAATTAATGGGCAAGATCCATTATTATACTATGTAATGTAAATAAAATAAATGTATTAAATGATTTGAATACATTATTAGAAAGGATCTAAGTTAAAATAAAAAAATATATAAATGTTATGACAAAAAATATATGTTTAGGAGCCGAGTCCAATCACTCAGATTTTATGTAAAAATTAATTATTATTGAATTGAGATAAAAACTATATGTAATTGTCAAGTAGACAAAGATGAACAAATTATCTTAAATAAAGAAAACTGTAAAGTGAATAAAAATCAGTTAAAATAGCCAAAAACAGTATTAACTGAAAACATGTAGTAGACCTATAATATTGTAATATTTATGAATTTAATGTTGACAAAATGCAACCAAATTGCATTATAAAGTTGAAATACAATATAATATGACTATACTAATATATTTGACTAACTTAAACACTTTAATAGTCGAGTTAGGAAACTATTTACCTATACCATATCTGGCTGAGGCCAAGGAACCATCACAAAAAAACAGTCATTTTTGACAAAATAATTGTAAAATATTAGCAAAAATAAAAGAAAAGGGTACAATCCTATAGTGTACTATGAAAACAAACATACTCAGTTGAAAACAAGCTCAATTATTAAAGAATTTGACTTATGAGAGTGAAATTTGTCACACCAAGAAAATGAATCACTTATGCAAACCAATATGATGCTGAGTAAGCTTATAATAAAAATAATATGTATCAGGATAAACCAGGTATCACAAAAGATAGACAATATAATAAACTCTCAGTGTATACTCGAAAAATCCCATATATAATAAGGAAAAAAGACTAATTATTGTATTTTAACAGTGACAACAACTTAGGCCATAGGCATGGACCATGTAAAACTGAACTTATTTATATATTATATGTGTTAAACTTTATTTATTTTGTTATAGAAAGATGATAATATTATGTATTAATGTTGTAGAAGGAACCAAACAACTTCACAACAATTTTATAATCAGAAAATTGAATTTTTATGTAAACATTCCAAGGTAAGAGTTGTATTTTATGTTATTTTATTAGAGTTAATTTATTCAAAACCAATCGTAATTAGTATCATTAGATTCAGTTGAAAGCAGAGAATCCAAAAATAGTAATGGCATGCAGATTGTAAGTAGTTATGTAAAATTGTTTGGCAAATACCAGAATAATTTTTGTAATTTCCTTAGTGTGAAGAATAAGAAATTTTTGTTCTAAAGCTTCTACGGAAGTCAAATTTGTTCCATGATGTTCCATTTGATTATTCTCGAACGTTCTAGAAGAAATTTTTACACAAATACACCGGAAGTTCATGTCAAAAAGTTAAAACAATGAGCCTTACAGAGTATAAAAGGAAGGCGAAATTCGACCAAAAAACACTTTAACTTTGAATCCAGAAGAGACACATCACCCACGAAACTGATCATCACACCCGAGGCGAAACCGAAGAACAAGAAGTCGACGTGAGAACGCAGAAAGGCTTTTCCCGTACATTGACAAAAGACTGACTTAACCTCTACAAAAGTATACGCCAATGTGTTGCTGAAATAGAGCAGCAACACGACACATTTAATAGAACGCACGCAGCCAGAATATCAGCGGCCCTGGAAAGGACCAAAATTTTAATAGAGAATCAATTCTGCTGTATTCGCTAAGACAAACTGACTTTGACAAAAATCCCAATAACGTTACGTACACAAAGCCTATTCATCAACTGTGAGAAGAGATCAGCGCTGTGGCGGCTAATAGAGAAACCACGCGGACAGCTGATTGCCGCCGGCACTATTCAAAGCGTAAATTCACTGCCAAACTTTTTTCCGAAAGTGCGGAGTTTTAAAAAACCGTATTTTGACTTTTAAATAATATCAGTGCACAAGGAACGTCAACACGAAGAGGCGAGATTGAAAACGTACCCGAGAGAAGTGTCCAGTGCAAGAAATAATTACCCATCGGAACGTGAGTTGTTCAAAGTTAAAGTCATTTTTACCTGGTAACATTTGTCACACAGTTGTACTACACATGCCACACACCTTCAAATCACTTAATTTTTGTAAAGCATCTTATTGATCTGTCTTGGTAGTTCAAAGGAGTCACGTCCTGAGTATAAAGATTTTTCATACACTAAACTCATGCTTTTCAACTGAGTAAAATAAAATATTTGTTAGCCGATACTTGATTGGAGAAAAAACTGGTCAATAATAATTTATTTTTTGTAACTCTGCAATTTTATTTTTTCATGAATGTTAGTCCTTCAGACGATTTTTTTATGATTCATTAAAACATACGTTATTTTTGCAAACTCAAACTGTCTTGTTCACATTTTTTCATAGAATTAAACTAACTGCTAAGAAATCAAAATTCTAATTTTAATAACAATTTCTTGGAACAAAAGATTCCAAGTGGCGCCCACAAACACATAGTAGCTTAAGTTGTTTTGCAGGACGACATCATCGCAGAGGATCCAGTCAGCAGTAAGTATCATAAAGTGCGCGGAGTGTAACGCCCGACATATAACAACACGAACAACACGACATTACTGTACACACGACTCCAAATCTCTCTATATTATAACATATATATATATATATATATATATATATATATATATATATGTGTGAATAAAAACTTTCATATAGAGTAGATTGGTATTATGGTATTAAAATAATAGATACATTATCTTTTTATTTAGTTTTGGCAAACAGTCTCTCTTTTCTTCTCGCTTTGTTTGATGCAAACACCTTGATTACTTCGTTTAGATCCAGGTTCCTTGCTCGTTCGTTTTCAGTACTTAGTAAACTGAGGCCACTCAGTCTCTCTTGGGTCATAGTGCTCCTTAAATAATTTTTAATGAGCTTTAACTTGGAAAATGAGCGCTCCGCACTCGCCACAGTTACGGATAAGGTTAAGAAAAGCATAAAAGCAGTGCACAAGTCTGGGAAGCTAGATGCTATTGAAAAGTTTTCCAGAAAGAGGAGATCTGCTAACTGTCGAATTGATGTCTTCTTTTCAACGTCTGATTTCAGTGCCATTCTAAAAGAGTTGATTTGAAAATTAAGGTCAACACTTAGATCCTCTTCATATTCTTCGACTAGGGCATTCACTTTCTTAGACATCTCAATATCTGTTGCCTCCAATAAATATTTTGGTGAAAGAATCGAGAAAAGACTGCTGACTTCTTTCATCGCTTCAAACCTAGTTGTTAATTGGGAAATCACTGTGTCCAGAGTTGCATAAAAAACAGATACTTTGAAGTGTTTTTCGCTATCTGTCAACCTCTCATCTTGACAAAGCTCGTCAAAATGCTTCTTTACTCCCTTACTTCTTTTGTCTTCAAACTGTGTACTGACTCCCCATGCATTTGCAAGATCTGTTGTAGAGTTCTTCATTCCTTCAAAATTGTTCCTAATGTTAGTTAAATTTTTTGATACTGTCTCTAACTGTGTAGTTGCCTCAAACAAATCATATCCTTCGGTTTGCAGTCGTTTTGATACTATATTTATTACTTCAAGAATTTGTGTCTGAATTACTACTTGAAAAATGAATGAAAAATTTTCAAGCTGCTTTTTCAGACCCATTGCTTAAGCCCTTTCTTGAGGCTTTTCCGACAACAGAATTATGTTTGAAAGAGCCTTCATTACGTCCGTTGTAACTAAACCTGTGTAATTGTGTTAAAGTTGTATTGTGTTACAAAATATTTAAATATGTGTTCTTGTAAGAAATAAAATTGTTTGTTTAAAAACATTTTTTTTTATAATTAAAATTTTTTTTATTGATTAATTAATTAAAAACAATTAATTAATTGAGTTTCGTGGAGTTCCGAAACGTTTCTCACTTATTTAGAAAATTTTATAACCTTTTGTGTATTTATGAAGAAACTCCAACCACTTATAGGATTGTCTCCAATTGCAATCGATCTTTGTTTACGTTCGTTTTGGAGGTTATCTTCCTTCTGGTGGTGAAATTCTTGTAGTATATTTTGTTTAAATTAAAGTATATTTAAATTGCTATATTTATGAATGAAAGAACTGTTTTAATATGAAAGGTATAAATTATTTTATTGACAATTGTTTATTTGGACTCTTATCGATTTTTAAATCGATTCTCAGGGTATCGATGTTATTACAAATTGTTATATAAAATACAAAAGGTTCTTTGAACAGCTATTTATGGGAAAAGTCAGAGAAATCGGGCAAAGATTAAAAAGTATAACGTTACAAGATAATTCTTAATACTAAAAGTACATATATTCAATTGAAAAAGTAAAATAAATAAGTAGGTTGCGAACCGTTTCGCAGACAAACACTAGATGGCAGTGTTCAGTTGAGCGGTGATGAAGCAGTAATGGCCGCCGTCGAAGTTGTAAATCGTCCCTTCGTAGTTTTGGCGTCCCAATAAAGATGTTTTCCTGTCGAATTTACGTCCTGGTGTCTGCAAATCTTCCTTCTGATGTTGGTGTAGTGTCTCTGGTTAAGTTTCGGTGTTGTATTTGGAAAAGTGGTGTATTTATAAGTCAGTTTCACTTTTGTCGATCAGGCACTTTTGATGGTTAAGTTGTATTACTGTTTTACTGAGTTTAAATTGTTATTTCAATGTAGTTTTGTGCTATACAATGTTATTTAGGCGTTTGTAGGTGTTTATGTCACTGTGTTGAAGTTGTAAAATGTTTTTTGTCACCACTCGCGATTGTCACTCTCAGATCACACTATTAATCGCCATTACGTTATTCGAAACTAGGTTAGTGCGTTTTAATTGCTCGTGTCAAGTGTCCCGTACAACGTTCAATAATTAACTCTCTCACTTCCTTCACCTCCGACTAAAACCTTAGCCAAAGCAATATTATTCCTTACATTGTTCGAATTGTATTTTGCATCCTGTGCATGTAATAAAGTTACATTATATAACTGCTTATACTTTGGTTATTATTCAAATTTATTAGCTAGTTGTTACTTAATTTTATCCTTCAGTTCATTCGGCGTATTTTGATATCGAATAATGCCGTTTTATTAAGTTTTTTATCTAAAATTGGTAATTTTACCTTCATTTTGTATATTGTAAATTTCAAAATCCAGCTTCCTGTCATTATCCAAATTCTGCCATTATCAAGTTATATTTATGATTATTAAATCTCATATTGTAATAAAAGGTTTATATTCCCTTAATTTCTTGCAATTATATGAATTGGTTAAGTTTTAAAATATTATGTTGGAATATATAACTCCCCTCTCCAAATTTTTGAGTTCTGTCATTTCCATTTTTATTAATAATCCTGGCTATAATTTTACAAAATCTTTCTAAGTTATATTTCTAATTAATGGCTTTGTTTCTGGTTTGCCTTATCTAAATCCCTTCAGTTTAAATGTATTTAAGTACTTAGTTTCTCAGTTTTGATGATGTTTAGTTTTCATCATTTTGCCTAGATTCCTAAAAATTTTTTCATACAAATTTTTATACAAACAATATATATTGAGTTATACCCTCTCTGACTTTTTAACATTGTAATATAAATTAAACATTTTTTTTCTATTAAACAAAATAACAATTAGTATCTGTTTCAATACTATTAACAGATAAGAAATAATTCTAAATAATGGTTGTCTTCAACTAATTAGACATTTTTTTTATAATCAAAGCTTAATACTAATACAGAAATATTATTTATAAATAATGTTTTTCCATGCTAACATCTTATTCAATCATTAACACCAATACAAGTAATAAATATTTTTACAATTAGGATGTTAGTGGTTCTAAACTTATTAAATGTTCTTATCCCTAATACATTTTTAAAATTCTTATTCTATATAAACAAAACCTTATTTCTATATTCTTATTCGCTATTCCTTATATTAAGTTTAATTAGCAGTTTTTAACTGTTTTTTAATATGGTTTTGGGTAATTGTACCCTGTCACTTTGTGTTTTTATCCTGTGTCTGCTTCTGTTTTTATTCATCATTTTAAATAAATGTCATTTTAAACAGATGACAGCTCTATATTAACTTATGCATTATATTCCCTTTGTACAAATCATAAGTCACTCAAAAGTTGTATTTTTCATTATTTACACAGTTTGTGGATGCCAATGATGAAACATAAGGTTTATTTTTTATAATACACAAACTAGCACTGGTTCACTTTACACTCCTTGATGCTATTTCTAAATGGTTATTTAGTCTTATTAACATCAAGAGATCTGTTTGTGGGTTACAATGAAGATTTGTTCTTTGGTATTATATTATTGTTTCACCTTGGTCCACTTGCAACTCTTACTCTATACACTTTTAGTCTTATTTCTATTGTACATGTGGTTTTTTTTTCATGAATACTGTGTTATACTTTTTATTATTATGGTTTTTATTTATTTTGGGATATGGGTGTTTTTTACAAGAGCATTCCTTCTTCTTCTGGATGCTGTCTTCTTCTTGTTTCTTCAATGATGTCTCCTTTTCTTCTGGCTTCTTAGAATTGTATTTTCTTCATCTTCTTCTGGATGACATCGGATTTTTTTGGGGTTACTTCTTCATCTACTCTTCTGGTTTCTTTAAATGCATCACCTTTTATGGTGGATCTTGCCTTGTTCTGGGTTTCTTTTTTATTTATTCCTTACCTTCGTTGTGGGTTTAGTAATGTTCTGGGTTGCTTCCTTATCTACTCCTTACCTTCCTGGGTTATATTTTTTTATCTTGAGTTATTAAACTGGTTTTGATGATTCATCACTAGTAACATTTCTTTTATACGAACTTAAACTTTTAATCAATGATTGTTCTGCACGGTTGTTCTGAATTAATTCTTTATATTATAATGCGTTCTTCGGATTTGATGTTATTATATTATATTATTTTAATGATCAATTCCATTCATTTTTATGTGTCTATCTGTCACGCTACACCGTATAAGAATACCTAAGGGCTTTCTAGAATCTGATCGTTGGGCAAAGTTTCTTCAGAGTTCGTGAAGATGAAGAAAGAAGTTCCCACCTTTTAATGCTTTGACTGAAAAAAATATACAGTTGTTCAACTGTTCCAAAGAAATTAACATTTTCAGGAATACCTGACATTGCATCATTCGCTACTAGGTTCAAGTTATGGGCAGCACAGTGTACATACTTTGCAGCCCTTTGCTTTTCTTGA
The DNA here is from genome assembly GCA_034769895.1 of Magicicada septendecula. Taxonomy (NCBI): domain Eukaryota; kingdom Metazoa; phylum Arthropoda; class Insecta; order Hemiptera; family Cicadidae; genus Magicicada; species Magicicada septendecula. Next base: position 747,356,308 of record CM068367.1, on the reverse strand, counting down.
ATTCTTGTTTTCAACCCGGTATAGATACCAGCCATGGTTGCTGCGCTGTCATACCCTTGGCCTCTGCATTTTGACAACGATAAACCATTTGTCTCTAAATCTTTGAGAATCACTTGTTCTAGTCCCCCTGCAGATTGATCATCAACTACCTTGAAGCCTAGAAAACTTTCATTAACTGCATAATGCCACAGGTATCCCTGAGGAATCTTTGTGCACTGTCACATATCTAAAAACTTGAGACAACTGATCTTTTTTCGTAATATCCTGTGTTGTATCTAATATCACAGAGAAGAACTGTGCGTCACAAATATCTTTTATTATTTCAGATTTAACTTTCTCTGCTAAAATTTGAATTAATTCATTTTGTATCGAAGGGCTGAGGTACCTATGGTGTCCTGAGTCACTGCTTAATAAATCTTGCAACACATGGTCATATTTAGCAAGGAGCTCGATCACTGCAAGAAAATTACCACTATTAGGCTTTCCAATCTCTTCTCGGTGACCTCTAAATGCTAGATTACAAGATGCTAAGGTCAAAGTCACGTTAACAATTCTGTGCAATATTTTGTACCACGTATTTTTTTCTTTCTGTATTGCACTTTCCAAACTACTATCAATTGTGTTGCACCTCTTCCATAAATCTAAAGTAATGCAAGCCTGGATATGTACTCTACTTGTTTCATGTACGTCAATTTTTTTTGACAGCCCCTTCCAGTCCCTGATGCCATTAACCCAATTACTGTAATAAAACGATGAACTCCTGTCTGCAAACAGCCAGCACGACTGACAGTACACATAATCACCTTGAGCAGAATAGCACAACCATTCTCTTGGGATAATCATGCCGGTTTTAGTAACTTTTTCGCAATATGTTTTTGAAAAGCGCCTATTTTGTTGTTTGGCATCTTTAGGAAAAGGTCCCTTCGGTTTACATGGACCATGATTAACAATAAACTGTTTAATTTCGTCTGCCACAATATATTTTCGGAATTTTAGCCCCGATAGTTTACAGCAAAAATGCATAGGGCCTGCCAAGCCTTCGGGCCCCCCCAACCCCCGGGCCACCCCGCAGTGCGGGGTCTGCGGGGGCGTAAGTTACGCCACTGGTTCAAGCGATAGTCTAGTGTTTAAGGAAAACTATGATTCTAGCTAGGCTCGTGAAACGGGGAATTAGTTAGCCCATAGAAAGTGCACAAATTGCTAAAAATTTACTATTATATATGTATATTACGTTTAAGTTGCCTTTATTGCAAATATGTTTTATAAATGAAATGTTGGATTATTGGAGTTTGTTCATAACGTGTTCAAGTATCAGTAACAAGTAATTCACTATTTCCGACTACAGAACGCTTAGATGAAGTACTTTGTAGATTGCAGATAGTTTTATCTTGGGTCGTAGGCGCTTGTTAATAAATATTTTTGAAAATTCAATGTCTAAGGTGGTTAAAAAAGGGGTTAAATTAGTACTATGTTTTTTGTTCATTTTCGCTCTCCCTAAAGAAATGTAAATAGAACATATGGATTATAGTATCCTCAAATAGTGCTAATAATTAAGGGCTAAGAAAAAACTAAAAGAAATTCAGAAATGAAAATTACATTCACCTACAAGATGTTTTTAAGAAATCTGATGGTCAGTTATCAGAACTTGCCAAAATAGTTATGCTGCCTTCCCGTTTCACTGGTCGCCCTCATTGCATGAGAGGACGCCTGTCTAAAACTTACTTCGTTATTACATCTATATGTAATTCAAAACGGTCAGATATTCAGAAAAGTTGACGTATTCATCAAACGGGTAGTACTTCATATTAGCTCGAGTATTTCATTTAAAAGTTGAAAAGATGATACAGCAACCAACCGAGTGCTATATGTTTACCGCACTTTCAGATAAGAAAACCTCCTCATGTGAACAATCTTCTATAGCTTCAAGACCGAATTAACCCCGTCTTCACTGATTCGGTCATGCACGGAAACGAGACACTGTTTTGCATCTTGTTCTGGATGACATAGTCAACTGATATCCCTGGTCCGTAAGGCAGCCTGAACAAGAATTCTCCATGCATGTTAGACAGTTCGTGCAGCAAGCGGTACCTTCGCTCCTTTATCAAGGTCACTCCCCCGACAAAGGAAGCTTTACTGTCAATATTAATGATCTAGAGTGGTTCCGTGGAACCGTGTAGTGACCTACCTTCAATACACGTAAAACGTGAAAAATATGTAACTTTATTAAGTTGATAAAGTATGTTTGCAAGTGTGTCAATAAAAACAGCGACCAAGCAGCATTTGCCTAGAATGATCTTGATGAGGTATCCCGCCATGAAACAGGCCGCTACATCAATAGTTTTGAACTTGCTTGGCGTATTATTTGCTTTCCAGACCATGAAAGGCTTCTTCCTATGTGCACTTAGCTGTTTATCTTGAAAGTGGCTAAAGTTTATCCTTTAGAACCGACTACGTTTTGGATAAGAACCAAAATATACTTCAGGCTATTCCCTCAGCATTCGTCGATCCTTGCAAAAAAAAGATAATTTTGCAAGACAGTTTCTTTGCTATGAGATACCTTCCTACCATGTATCGAAACATCCAGTTTTGAGAAGAAAACGTAAAAGAGGATGAATGCCACTGCTCAGGCGTGAACAAGACAAGAACCTGTGCACTATATGGTACTTCCTAAAAATGAATGGCAGAACTTCCATATTATGTTTCATTAATTTCAAAGAATGCTGTGGACAAAGTTTCAGTTACTTGCAGAGTAGGAAGGTTGTTGGAGAATGTCGCTTGGCTTTAGAGGATCAATGAACAGGGTACGTGAACTTTTCGCCATTGCCATCATGATGGTATTTTGCGAAGTTGCAGCCCCTTGACTCCTTGGAAGAAGTACAAAGACAGTCTGTCAGAAGATGTAATGAGATAAGTTGAGAGGGAGTGTCATAATATTGATCTGAAAGAGGTCCTGAATATAATCTACAACAGGTGATTTGCTATTGCTTCAAGATATAGGTAGTTATTGTTATTTCTGCCCATTCTCTTCAACAGTAGGAATTGTCCTTTATAATACATGAACAAGTAGATGACATAATGAAGATGTGATATACTATGTTACTGAGCTATCAATTATGGTAAACTATAATGAATCTAACCTTAGTGACGATCAATAAAAGGCTTTCAAAAACAAATAGGTAGTATAGCTATAATTCTTGGCCGAACTTTTCCTGGCTACTCCAGGTGGTACAGGAAAAAAACATTTCTACATACACACTGTGGCTACACTACGAATACACTATGGCTCAGAAGGAAGCTACTGAAACTCTTAAAAGCCCGTTAAAAGATATCCGAAGGCTCATGTGTGAGGTGACCGTTTTATTGGCTGAAAACTTTAGGCAAACACTTCCGATTTGCCGGCACGGTGGGGGCTCGCGGTGATAAAGTAAATACTTGCCTGAATCTTCTTATATCTGGCTGGAAATCGAACTTTCTTATCTCAGAAAATTAATCTGAGAATGCATTTAAGAGCGATACGATGGCCGACAAATTTTCAGAATGTTTTTTAAAACAGGACACGGAAGAATGGAAGAGAGAGACAGACAAATATCAATTCTGGAGAGTTTGTGTGAGGTGGTCACACACACACACCCACACCCACAGAGTTTAACGGGTTTACACCAGCCTTGAAAGAATCGTGACAAAAGTGCATCCTGGTTGAGAGGTAGGGTGATTTTAATATCTAAAAATGCCTCAGCGACGGAAAGTAGCAACAATATTTAAGCAAAAGGTAATCTCTGAGGGTGAGTATGATTGTATTGATTTCGTGGTAGCTACAGAGGACTCGGTAAACTACCCAGCTGAATTCTTCCATAATACGCGTAACATTCCAGTTATAGGCCTACCCTTCTCACAGCTTCATACTCAAAGTAGGAATTCCAATTGTGTTACTCCGGAACCTTAACCTTCCTAAACTATGCAACAGTATCAAGTATCTATCAGATCAAGTCACTTCAAAAAAATATTTACAATAGTGGCGAGACGTGAGACTAGGGGAAGCGCTACATGACCTCGTTCTTCGTACCTTATGTTTTTATTCGAGTGTGTATTACCATTACACTCAACAATGCCAAATACTTTAAGCATGCAGATAAATAACTTCAGGTTTATTCATCATATATTCAAATTTAGATAAACGGCAACACTGCGTGAAGACTTTGTCTCATCATTATTAATAGTGTAGCCCGGGAGTCTTGCGACCTTTGCTTGTGAAAACGTCAATTACATACATCATCGTAAAAACGGTGATTGTTGTGCGAACAATTTACGTATTGGTAAATGAATGAGCAGTATAGTCTTAGCAGTGAGACTCGCGTATTGACCGGCTTCTATTGCTATAGAATGGTACTGTGCTTAATTGTGTTCCAGTTTACAAACTTCAGCGTTAAATAAAATATTTGTTATTATACTATTTAATTTTCATTATTAAAAAGCGTATTGGGTTTGTCAGTCTTTCGACTGGTTTGTACCTTCCCCGCATATACCCGTGGTGCCTGTGTTAACGGAGTTTCTCACAGGTATATGGGATCTACAGTTTAACGCCGGATATATAAACGATTACAACATAGCCTAAGTGTCAAAAACAAAAAGCATATAATACTTACAAATTTGCAAACTGCATCATCTGTGCTATTTCACAAAGTACATACAGTATTGGAGCGTAAAAGCATAACACATTGCAGACGACGATTTATGCTTGGGCATGAACAGAATGTCAGCGTAGTTTCCTTACGACGAATTACGCATGCGCTGGATTTGTTGCGGGTTCTCGCTTATCCAACCAAACCAAATATAACTTAGGTTTTAATTCGTCTTCTTTGCTTTTTCATCGCATCATCGAATACTCTAATAAAATATTATTTAAATATTTTAAATGATTTTTTTACATTTTTATAGTGCCTTTTTAAAAAGGGAGGTGGTGTTTCCAACTCTTCCATTGACTCTGCACCACTATTTTACAGGCTGTGGTCAAGCAGAAACTGTTATAAATTCTCACATTCCCTCATTCCTTCAGATTATACGTTTCAGTTTAGGAGTTTACAATTTCCAGTCAAGGTCTGATTTTTACGACCATCAACAAAGACCAGGGACAGTCTCTCAAGATGGCCGGTGTGGACTTGAGAAAAGATTGTTCTTCCATGGCCAGCTCTATGCGGCCTGTTTTAGAGTCAGCTCTTCTAATGACCTGGTCATCCTGCAGTCAAAGAACCAAACATGTAAAATAATTTATGAAGAGATTTAAAAATATCGGTATGGAGAACCATACATGACTTCCATATTCTAAGATTTATATTTAAAATCATTTTCAGCCAAACGGCCAGGCTGTGTCTTACCTGCCTTTTTATTGCTGTATTAAATGAAAAATATTATATTACATTAAAATGAAAAAATTATAATTTTATTGCCTGGCAACAAAATTATTTTATTTTTAACAATTACCATTGTTTCAAAAAGTTTAAATAAATTTTCAAGTACTTTACTCTTGTTAAAACGTAAAAGGTTGCAGGTAAACTACCCCTTCCCCTTAACCGATCTTCACCAAAATCGAAAGTCATTGAGACCTCTACAATTCAGGGACGTATGCAAAAAATTATTTGATTCTGTTTGAATTTGCGGCTGTTATCGTTTGCCATAGAAAATATGCTTGATAAAAAAACGTTGCAGGTAAACTACCCTTCCCCTTAACCGATCTTCACCAAAAACAATAGGTCTTGAGTACTCTACAAATCAGGGCTGTATGCAAAACATTATTTGATTCTGTTTGAATTTGCGGCTGTTATCGTTTGCCATAGAAAATACCCTTGTTAAAAAAACGTTGCGGGTAAACTACCCCTTTCCCTCAACCGATCTTCACCAAAAACAATAGGTCTTGAGAACTCTACAATTTAGGGCTGTATGCAAATAATCTTTTGATTCTGTTTGAATTTGCGGCTGTTATCGTTTGCCATAGGAAATACCCTTGTTAAAACATAAAACGTTACAGGTAAACTACCCCTTTCCCTTAACCGATCTTCACCAAAATCAACAGATCTTGAGAACTCTACAATTCAGGGCTGTATGCGAAACATTATTTGATTCTGTTTGAATTTGCGGCTGTTATCGTTTGCCATAAAAATACCCTTGTTAAAAAAACGTTGCTGGTAAACTACCCCTTTCCCTCAACCGATCTTCACTAAAAACAATAGGTCTTGAGAACTCTACAATTTAGGGCTGTATGCAAATAATCTTTTGATTCTTTTTGAATTTGCGGCTGTTATCGTTTGCCATAGGAAATACCCTTGTTACAACATAAAACGTTACAGGTAAACTACCCTTTTCCCTTAACCGATCTTCACCAAAATCAACAGATCTTGAGAACTCTACAATTCAGGGCTGTATGCGAAACATTATTTGATTCTGTTTGAATTTGCGGCTGTTATCGTTTGCCAAACAAACAAAATTACCCTTGCTAAAAAAAAAACCGTTGCTGGTAAACTACCCCTTTCCATCAACCGATCTTCACCACAAACAATAGGTCGCGAGTACTCTGCAAATCAGGGCTGTATGCAAAAAATTATTTGATTCTGTTTGAATTTTCGGCAGTTATCGTTCGGCATAGAAAAAATTACCTTTGTTAAAACATCAAACGTTGCTGGAAAACTACCCCTTTCTCTAAACCGAACTTTACTAAAATCAACAGACCTTCAGTACTCTACAAATCAGGGCTGTATGCAAAACATTATTTGATTCTGTTTGAATTTGCGGCTGTTATCGTTTGCCATAGAAGAAATATTACCTTGATAAAAAAACGTTGCTGGTAAACTACCCCTTTCCCTTAACCGATCTTCACCAAAAACAATAGGTCTTGAGTACTCTACAATTCAAGGCTGTATGCAAAAAATTATTTGATTCTGTTTGAATTTGCGGCTCTTATCGTTTGCCATATTAAATACCCTTGTTAAAATATAAAACGTTGCGGGTAAACTACCCCTTTCCCTTAACCGATCTTCAATTAAATCAACAGACCTTGAGTTCTGTATAACTCAAAAAGGTATGCAAAAGAGTAGTTGATTCTATTTGAATTTACGGCAGTTATCGTTCGTCATAGAAAACATTACCCTTGTTAAAACATAAAAGGTTGCAGGTAAACTACCCCATTCCCTTAACCGATCTTCAACAAAATCAACACACCTTTAGGTCGGTATAATTAAAAAAGGTATGAAAAAGACTAGTTGATTCTGTTTGAATATGCGGCTGTTATCGTTTGCCATATGAAAAAATTACCCTTGATAAAAACAAATGTTGCCGGTAAACTACCCCTTTCCCTTAACCGATCTTCACCAAAAACAATAGATCTTGTGTACTCTACAAATCAATGCTGTATGCAAAAACTTACTTGATTCTGTTTGAATTTGCGGCTATCGTTTGCCATAGAAAAAAATTACCCTTGATAAGAAAAACGTTGCAGGTAAACTACCCCTTCCAGTTAACCGATCTTCACCAAAAACAACAGATCTTGAGTACTCTACAAATCAGAGCTGTATGCAAAAAAAGTATTTGATTTTGTTTGAATTTGCGACTCTGGGAACCATACATGTCTCCCATGTTCTAATATTTATTTTTAAAATCATATTCGAAATGAAATATTTCCATAGAAACTACGTCTTTCTACTTATTGCTTCAGCATTAACCACAGTACTGTGGTCACTAACGTATACCACCTCACGTTTTCGCACTCGATTTTCACTGATGATGGCAGTCGATGGCACTGCAGAAAAGTCTGGTTTTACAGAAAACATTGGACTACGGCTAAACAGCCCGGGAAGCAATTTTAATAAATATCGGTATGGAGAACCATACATGACTTCCATATTCTAAGATTTATATTTAAAATCATTTTCGAAATGAAATATTACCATAGAAACTACTTCTTTCTACTTACTGCTTCAGCCTTAACCACAGTACTGTGGTCACTAACATATACCACCTCACGTTATCGCACTCGATTTTCACTGATGATGGAAGTCGATGGCATTGCCGAAACGTCTGGCTTTGTAGAAAACATTGGACTACGGCCAAATATCCCGGTAAGGAATTTTAACAAAAACTACTTCTTTGTTGCCGATAACGTTGTACACATATATATAAAAAATATGCATAAAATTAATGGCTTGTGTAAGTTAATGATTGATCACCATTAAGTAGTGCTCAAGTTTCCACAGTTTTAATATTATGATGTCCGTAATTAAAACATCAGAGCAGGTTTAGTGTGTATGAGGGTACACCGTGGACAAAAATTTTCAACATTTCCTATTGAGCGTTGATTTGAATAAAGCTGTGAATCTACAGTGTACGTTTCACAGAACAAACACGCGGAAAAGAAGGAGCGCTCCGAAGTCACTCATGGACCCTCAGCATCTTGCAGAGGGTTCATTCCCTAAAGACGAAAAGTCTGTCTATGAATCGTTCCTTTGTAAACACGTGCAGTTACACTGCCCAGCGATACACAGGAAGCAAATCGCTATCCACGCTGGACACTTTTTCGGCTTGCATGCGTTATGTTGGTATGGGTTCGGCACTTTCCATTTAAAAACCGTGCAAATGCAAGAAAATAAACATGAATGAGGCCAGAAATAACGCTAATTGTGTGTGTGTGTGTGTGTGTGTTCCTTGCCTTTTCATTGCGGTAGTCATAATAATAAAATGGAAACGTAAACAGTACATAACTGAGAAAAAATACATAAATGAAAAAACTATAATTTTATTGCCTGGCAACAAAATTATTTTATTTTTAACAATTACCATTGTTTTAAAAAGTTTAAATAAATTTTCAAGTACTTTACTCTTGTTAAAACGTAAAAGGTTGCTGGTAAACTACCCCTTTCCCTCAACCGAACTTCACCAAAAACAATAGGTCTTGAGTACTCTACAAATCAGGGCTGTATGCAAAACATTATTTGATTCTGTTTGAATTTGCGACTGTTATCGTTTGCCATAGAAAATACCCTTGTTAAAAAAACGTTGCAGGTAAACTACCCCTTTCCCTCAACCGATCTTCACCAAAAACAATAGGTCTTGAGAACTCTACAATTCAGGGCTGTATACGAAACATTATTTGATTCTGTTTGAATTTGCGGCTGTTATCGTTTGCCAAAAAAAAAAATTTCCCTTGTTAAAAAAAAACCGTTGCAGGTAAACTACCCCTTTCCCTCAACCGATCTTCACCAAAAACAATAGGTCGTGAGTACTCTACAAATCAGGGCTGTATGCAAAAAATTATTTGATTCTGTTTGAATTTGCGGCAGTTATCATTTGCCAAAAAAAAAAAATCTACAGACAGACACACAGACACACAGACACACACACAGGCACTTTTCGGAAAACGACTTTTTTCATGTTTTGAGCGTAGTAGAATCAGAATCTGCAATAATCTCGAACACGATTTTTTTTTGCCATCACCATACTTCCATTCCTTAAGGAATATGGAAGTAAAAAACTACTTCTTTGTTGCCGATAACGTAGTACACTTAAAAAATTCTCCCCTCCACCTTCAACTATAATTATTAATAATAGAAAATTACTCCCACCCCGTTCACCTAACCTCTTCATTTATAAATATTTCATCTAAGTTTCTACAGTGGATTACTATGAGCTTCTTATCAGCATACTTTATTTATAAAAATTAAGTACCTTACTCTTGTTAAATCATAAAATGTTTCTGGTAAACTACCCCTTTCTCTTAACCGATCTTCTCCAAAATCAACAGACCTTCCGTCCTCTACAATTCAGGGAAGCATGCAAAAAATTATGTGATTCTCATCGAATTTTCGGCAGTTATCGTTCGTCATAAAAAAATTACCCTTTTTAAAACATAAAACGTTGCTGATAAACTACCCCTTCCCTTAACCGATCTTCAACAAAATCGACAGACCTTGAGTACTCTTTATTTCAAATAGGTATGCAAAAACCTAGTTGATTCTGTCTGAATTTACGGCAGTTATCGTTCGTCATATAAAAAATTACCCTTGTTAAAACATAAAATGTTGCTGGTAAACTACCCCTTTCCCTTAACCGATCTTCACCAACACCAATAGGTATTGAGAACTCTACAATACAGGGCTGTATGCAAAACATCATTTGATTCTGTTTGAATTTGCGGCTGTTATCGTTTACTATAGAAAAATATCGGTATGGAGAACCGTACACGACTTCCATATTCTAAGATTTATATTTAAAATCATTTTCAGCCAAACAGCCAGGCTGTGTCTTACCTGCCTTTTTATTGCTGTATTAAATGAAAAATATTATATTACATTAAAATGAAAAAATTATAATTTTATTGCCTGGCAACAAAATTATTTTATTTTTAACAATTACCATTGTTTCAAAAAGTTTAAATAAATTTTCAAGTACTTTACTCTTGTTAAAACGTAAAAGGTTGCCGGTAAACTACCCCTTCCCCTTAACCGATCTTCACCAAAATCGAAAGTCATTGAGACCTCTACAATTCAGGTACGTATGCAAAAAATTATTTGATTCTGTTTGAATTTGCGGCTGTTATCGTTTGCCATAGAAAATACGCTTGATAAAAAAACGTTGCTGGTAAACTACTCCTTCCCCTTAACCGATCTTCACCAAAAACAATAGGTCTTGAGTACTCTACAAATCAGGCCGGTATGCAAAACATTATTTGATTCTGTTTGAATTTGCGGCTGTTATCGTTTGCCATAGAAAATACCCTTATTAAAAAAACGTTGCAGGTAAACTACCCCTTTCCTTCAACCGATCTTCACCAAAAACAACAGGTCTTGAGAACTCTGCAATTTAGGGCTGTATGCAAATAATCTTTTGATTCTGTTTGAATTTGCGGCTGTTATCGTTTGCCATAGGAAATACCCTTGTTAAAACATAAAACGTCACAGGTAAACTACCCCTTTCCCTTAACCGATCTTCACCAAAATCAACAGATCTTGAGAACACTGCAACTCAGGGCTGTATGCGAAACATTATTTGATTCTGTTTGAATTTGCGGCTGTTATCGTTTGCCATACAAACAAAATTACCCATGCTAAAAAAAAACCGTTGCCGGTAAACTACCCCTTTCCCTCAACCGATCTTCACTAAAAACAATAAATCGCGAGTACTCTGCAAATCAGGGCGGCATGCAAAAAATTATTTGATTCTGTTTGAATTTGCGGCAGTTATCGTTTGCCATAGAAAAAAAATCTACAGACACACAGACAGACACACAGACAGACAGACACACAGACAGACAGACAGACACACACAGAGACACTTTTCGGAAAACGACTTTTTTTCATGTTTTGAGTGTAGTAGAATCAGAATCTGCAATAATCTCGAACACGATTTTTTTTGCCATCACCATACTTCCATTCCTTAAGGAATATGGAAGTAAATATTACCCTTGATAAAAAAACGTTGCTGGTAAACTACCCCTTTCCCTTAACCGATCTTCACCAAAAACGACAGGTCTTGGGTACTCTACAATTCAGGCCTGTATGCAAAACATTATTTGATTCTGTTTGAATTTGCGGCTGTTATCGTTTGCCATAGAAAACACCTTGATAAAACATAAAACGTTGCTGGTAAACTACCCTATTCCATTAACCGATCTTCACCAAAAACAACAGGTCTTGAGAGCTCTACAATTCAGGACTGTATGCAAAACATTAGTTGATTGTCTTTGAATTTACGGCAGTTATCGTTCGTCAAAAAAAAAATTACCCTTGATAAAACATAAAATGTTGCTGGTAAACAACCCTATTCCCTTAACCGATCTTCACCAAAACCAACAGGTCTTGAGACCTCTATATTTCAGGGCTGTATGCAAAATAGTATATGATTCTGTTTGAATTTGCGGCTGTTATCGTTTGCCATATAAAATACCCTTGATAAAACAAAAAACGGGTCTGGTAAACTACCCCTTTCCCGTAACCGATCTTCACCAAAAACTACAGGTCTTTAACACTCAACAAAACAGGGCTCCATGCAAAAACGTATTTGATTCTGTTTGAATTTGCGGCCCTTATCGTTTGCCATAGAAAATACCCTTTTAAAACATAAAACGTTGCAGGTAAACTACCCCTTTCCCTTAACCGATCTTCACCAACACCAATTGGTATTGAGAACACTACAATACAGGGCTGTATGCAAAACATCAGTTGATTCTGTTTGAATTTGCGGCTGTTATCGTTTACCATAGAAAAATATCGGTATGGAGAATCATACATGACTTCCATATTCTAAGATTTATATTTAAAATCATTTTCAGCCAAACAGCCAGGCTGTGTCTTACCTGCCTTTTTATTGCTGTATTAAATGAAAAATATTATATTACATTAAAATGAAAAAATTATAATTTTATTGGCTGGCAACAAAATTATTTTATTTTTAACAATTACCATTGTTTCAAAAATTTTAAATAAATTTTCAAGTACTTTACTCGTGTTAAAACGTAAAAGGTTGCCGGTGAACTACCCCTTCCCCTTAACCGATCTTCACCAAAATCGAAAGTCATTGAGACCTCTACAATTCAGGTACGTATGCAAAAAATTATTTGATTCTGTTTGAATTTGCGGCTGTTATCGTTTGCCATAGAAAATACGCTTGATAAAAAAACGTTGCCGGTAAACCACCCCTTTCCCTTAACCGATCTTCACCAAAAACAATAGGTCTTGAGAACTCTACAATTTAGGGCTGTATGCAAATAATCTTTTGATTCTGTTTGAATTTGCGGCTGTTATCGTTTGCCATAGGAAATACCCTTGTTAAAACATAAAACGTTACCGGTAAACTACCCCTTTCCCTTAACCGATCTTCACCAAAATCAACAGATCTTGAGAACTCTACAACTCAGGGCTGTATAGGAAACATTATTTGATTCTGTTTGAATTTGCGGCTGTTATCGTTTGCCAAACAAACAAAATTACCCTTGCTAAAAAAAACCGTTGCCGGTAAACTACCCCTTTCCCTCAACCAATCTTCACCAAAAACAATAGGTCGCGAGTACTCTCCAAATCAGGACTGTATGCAAGAAATTATTTGATTCTGTTTGAATTTGCGGCAGTAATGCTTTGCCATAGAAAAATATCGGTATGGAGAATCATACATGACTTTCATATTCTAAGATTTATTTTTAAAATCATTTTCGAATGAAATATTACCATAGAAACTACTTCTTTCTACTTACTGCTTCAGCCTTAACCACAGTACTGTGGTCATTAACAAATACGGTACCACCTCACGTTATCGCACTCGATTTTCACTGATGATGGAAGTCAATGGCATTGCCGAAACGTCTGGTTTTGTAGAAAACATTGGACTACGGCCAAATATCACGGGAAGGAATTTTAACAAAAACTACTTCTATGTTGCCGATAACGTTGTACACATATATATAAAAAATATGCATAAAATTAATGGCTTGTATAAGTTAGTGATTGATCTCCATTAAGTAGTGCTCAAGTTTCCAAAGTTTTAATATTATGATGTCCGTAATTAAAACTTCAGAGCAGGTTTAGTGTGTATGAGGGTTCACCGTGGACAAAAATTTTCAACATTTCCTATTGAGCGTTGCTTAGAATAAATCTGCGAATCTACAGTGTACGTTTCACAGAACAAACACACGGAAAAGAAGGAGCGCTCCGAAGTCACTCATGGACCCTCAGCATCTTGCAGACGGTTCATTCCCTAAAGACGAAAAGTCTGTCTATGAATCGTTCCTCTGTAAACACGTGCAGTTACACTGCCCAGCGATCCACAGGAAGCAAATCGCTATCCACGCTGGACACTTTTTCGGCTTGCATGCGTTATGTTGGTATGGGTTCGGCACTTTCCATTTAAAAACCGTGCAAATGTAAGAAAATAAACATGAATGAGGCCAGAAATAACGCGAATTGTGTGTGTGTGTGTGTGTGTCTTCCCTGCCTTTTTATTGCGGTAGTGATAATAATAAAATGGAAAAGTAAACAGTACATAACTGAGACATGCTTGCCTGCCACCCACGATATATCTTCTCTTATACATGACTAGCAGAATACCCGTGCTTCGCTACGGAGTTTCACGTTGTACGTAATGAAAATGTTAGTTTAATTAATAAAGTTTAATTAAAGTAGGCTTCTTAAAAATAAATAGCTGTTGCCCACAACTTCGTTCGCGTGGTCTTCAATTTAATGCGATAATATATTTAGAATAGAATCTATTCTATTGGGTTGCCATAGTAACCAGATCTAATAGTTTTTTAAGACCGCAAAGGACCCCCCAGAGGATCGTATCGAAAAAAACACCTGTCCTATGTTGGTTCTCCCGTTGCGTAAAATATTTGTGCCAAGTTTGGTTGAAATCGGTACAGTGGTTTAGGAGGATATGTGGAAGAAACCTTCGCGGACGTGCGCACAACAACTCACCAAAGTTTCATCGCAATCGGACGAATGGTATGGGAACGCATACGCGACAAACAAAGAAACATTCATTTATATATATAAGATGTAAACTATACCACTTACTTGACATAAATCGTGATAGCTAAGCTAATGTACAACATATATGTATTAATTATACTCATAAATGTTCCTCGATAGACACTCTATCTATTGGCGAAAACTTGAATAAAATCCGTTCAGTACTTCCTGAGATTAGCGATTTCAAACACAGAGAGAAAACGCACCGACTTTACTTTATACTATGTACAGATTTACATTAAAATGAAAAAATTTTAATTTTATTGCCTGGCAACAAAATTATTTTATTTTAACAATTACCATTGTTTGAAAAAGTTAAAATGAATTTTCATGTACTTTACTCTTGTTAAAACGTAAAAGGTTGCAGGTAAACTACCCCTTCCCCTTAACCGATCTTCACCAAAATCAAAAGGCCTTGACTCCTCCCTCTACAATTCAGTGACGTATGCAACAAATTATTTGATTCTGTTTTAATTTGCGGCTGTTACCGTTCGTCATAGAAAATACGCTTGATAAAAAAACGTTGCAGGTAAACTACCCCTTCCCGTCAACCGATCTTCACCAGAAACAAAAGGTCTTGAGTACTCTACAAATCACGGCTGTATGCAAAAAATTATTAGATTCTGTTTGAATTAGCGGCTGTTATCGTTTGCCATAGAAAATACCCTTGATAAAAAACGCTGCAGGTAAACTACCCCTTTCCCTTAACCGATCTTCACCAAGAACAATAGGTCTTGAGAACTCTGCAATTTAGGGCTGTATGCAAATAATCTTTTCATTCTGTATGAATTTGCGGCTGTTATCGTTTGCCATAAGAAATACCCTGGTTAAAACATAAAACGTTACAGGTAAACTGCCCCTTTCCCTTAATCTATCTTCACCAAAAACAACAGGTCTTGAGAACTCTACAATTTTGGGCTGTATGCGAAGCATTATTTGATTCTGTTTGAATTTGCGGCTGTTATCGTTTGCCAAAAAAAAAAATTTCCCTTGATAAAAAAAAACGTTGCTGGTAAACTACCCCTTTCCCTCAACCGATCTTCACCAAAAACAATAGGTCATGAGTACTCTACAAATTAAGGCTGTATGCAAAAAATTATTTGATTCTGTTTGAATTTGCGGCAGTTATCGTTTGCCATAGGAAAAAAATCTACAGACACACACACCGACACTTTTCGGAAAACGACTTTTTTTCATGTTTTGAGTGTAGTAGAATGAGAATCTGCAATAATCTCGAACACGATTTTTTTTGCCATCACCATACTTCCATTCCTTAAGGAATATGGAAGTAAAAAATCTATAGACAGACACACAGACACACAGACACACACACAGACAGACACACACACAGACACTTTTCGGAAAACGACTTTTTTTCATGTTTTGAGTGTAGTAGAATCAGAATCTGCAATAATCTCGAACACGATTTTTTTTGCCCTCACCATACTTCCATTCCTTAAGGAATATGGAAGTAAATATATGTATGGAGAACCATACATGACTTCCAAATTCTAAGATTTATATTTAAAATCATTTTCAGCCAAACAGCCAGGGTGTGTCTTACCTGCCTTTTTATTGCTGTATTAAATGAAAAATATTATATTACATTAAAATAAAAAAATTATAATTTTATTGCCTGGCAACAAAATTATTTTATTTTTAACAATTACCATTGTTTCAAAAAATTTAAATAAATTTTCAAGGTCTTTACTCTTGTTAAAACGTAAAAGGTTGCAGGTAAACTACCCCTTTTTCTTAACCGATCTTCACCAAAATCGAAAGTCATTGAGACCTCTACAATTCAGGTACGTATGCAAAAAAATGTTTGATTCTGTTTGAATTTGCGGCTGTTATCGTTTGCCATAGAAAACACGCTTGATAAAAAAACGTTGCCGGTAAACTACCCCTTCCCCTTAACCGATCTTCACCAAAAACAATAGGTCTTGAGTACTCTACAAATCAGGGCTGTATGCAAAACATTATTTGATTCTGTTTGAATTTGCGGCTGTTATCGTTTGCCATATAAAATACCCTTGTTAAAAAAACGTTGCCGGTAAACCACCCCTTTCCCTTAACCGATCTTCACCAAAAACAATATGTCTTGAGTACTCTACAAATCAGGGCTGTATGCAAAACATTATTTGATTCTGTTTGAATTTGCGGCTGTTATCGTTTGCCATAGAAAATACCCTTGTTAAAAAAACGTTGCCGGTAAACCACCCCTTTCCCTTAACCGATCTTCACCAAAAACAATAGGTCTTGAGAACTCTACAATTTAGGGCTGTATGCAAATAATCTTTTGATTCTGTTTGAATTTGCGGCTGTTATCGTTTGCCATAAGAAATACCCTTGTTAAAACATAAAACGTTACCGGTAAACTACCCCTTTCCCTTAACCGATCTTCACCAAAATCAACAGATCTTGTGAACTCTACAACTCAGGGCTGTATGGGAAACATTATTTGATTCTGTTTGAATTTGCGGCTGTTATCGTTTGCCAAACAAACAAAATTACCCTTGCTAAAAAAAAACCGTTACCGGTAACCTACCCCTTTCCCTCAACCGATCTTCATCAAAAACAATAGGTCGCCAGTACTCTCCAAATCAGGACTGTATGCAAGAAATTATTTGATTCTGTTTGAATTTGCGGCAGTTATCGTTTGCCATAGAAAAATATCGGTATGGAGAACCATACATGACTTCCATATTCTAAGATTTATTTTTAAAATCATTTTCGAAATGAAATATTACCATAGAAACTACTTCTTTCTACTTACTGCTTCAGCCTTAACCACAGTACTGTGGTCATTAACATATACGGTACCACCTCACGTTATCGCACTCGATTTTCACTGATGATGGAAGTCAATGGCATTGCCGAAACGTCTGGTTTTGTAGAAAACATTGGACATCGGCCAAATATCCCGGGAAGGAATTTTAACAAAAACTACTTCTTTGTTGCCGATAACGTTGTACACATATATATAAAAAATATGCATAAAATTAATGGCTTGTATAAGTTAATGATTGATCTCCATTAAGTAGTGCTCAAGTTTCCACAGTTTTAATATTATGATGTCCGTAATTAAAACATCAGAGCAGGTTTAGTGTGTATGAGGGTTCACCGTGGACAAAAATTTTCAACATTTCTTATTGAGCGTTGCTTAGAATAAATCTGCGAATCTACAGTGTACGTTTCACAGAACAAACACACGGAAAAGAAGGAGCGCTCCGAAGTCACTCATGGACCCTCAGCATCTTGCAGAGGGTTCATTCCCTAAAGACGAAAAGTCTGTCTATGAATCGTTCCTCTGTAAACACGTGCAGTTACACTGCCCAGCGATCCACAGGAAGCAAATCGCTATCCACGCTGGACACTTTTTCGGCTTGCATGCGTTATGTTGGTATGGGTTCGGCACTTTCCATTTAAAAACCGTGCAAATGTAAGAAAATAAACATGAATGAGGCCAGAAATAACGCGAATTGTGTGTGTGTGTGTGTGTGTGTCTTCCCTGCCTTTTTATTGCGGTAGTGATAATAATAAAATGGAAAAGTAAACAGTACATAACTGAGATATGCTTGCCTGCCACCCACGATATATTTTCTCTTATACATGACTAGCAGAATACCCGTGCTTCGCTACGGAGTTTCACGTTGTACGTAATGAAAATGTTAGTTTAATTAATAAAGTTTAATTAAAGTAGGCTTCTTAAAAATAAATAGCTGTTGCCCACAACTTCGTTCGCGTGGTCTTCAATTTAATGCGATAATATATTTAGAACAGAATCTATTCTATTGGGTTGCCATAGTAACCAGATCTAATAGTTTTTTAAGACCGCAAAGGACCCCCCAGAGGATCGTATCGAAAAAAACACCTGTCCTATGTTGGTTCTCCCGTTGCGTAAAATATTTGTGCCAAGTTTGGTTGAAATCGGTACAGTGGTTTAGGAGGATATGTGGAAGAAACCTTCGCGGACGTGCGCACAACAACTCACCGAAGTTTCATCGCAATCGGACGAATGGTATGGGAACGCATACGGGACAAACAAAGAAACATTCATTTATATATATAAGATGTAAACTATACCACTTACTTGACATAAACCGTGATAGCTAAGCTAATGTACAACATATATGTATTAATTATACACATAAATGTTCCTCGATAGACACTCTATCTATTGGCGAAAACTTGAATAAAATCCGTTCAGTACTTCCTGAGATTAGCGATTTCAAACACAGAGAGAAAACGCACCGACTTTACTTTATACTATGTACAGATTTACATTAAAATGAAAAAATTATAATTTTATTGCCTGGCAACAAAATTATTTTATTTTAACAATTACCATTGTTTGAAAAAGTTTAAATGAATTTTCATGTACTTTACTCTTGTTAAAACGTAAAAGGTTGCAGGTAAACTACCCCTTCCCTTTTTCCGATCTTCACCAAAATCAAAAGGCCTTGAGTCCTCTACAATTCAGTGACGTATGCAACAAATTATTTGATTCTGTTTTAATTTGCGGCTGTTACCGTTCGTCATAGAAAATACGCTTGATAAAAAAATGTTGCAGGTAAACTACCCCCTCCCATCAACAGATCTTCACCAGAAACAACAGGTCTTGAGTATTCTACAAATCACGGCTGTATGCAAAAAATTATTTGATTCTGATTGAATTTGCGGCTGTTATCGTTTGCCATAAAAATACCCTTGATAAAAAAACGCTGCAGGTAAACTACCCCTTTCCCTTAACCGATCTTCACCAAGAACAATAGGTCTTGAGAACTCTGCAGTTTAGGGCTGTATGCAAATAATCTTTTCATTCTGTATGAATTTGCGGCTGTTATCGTTTGCCATAGGAAATACCCTTGTTAAAACATAAAACGTTACAGGTAAACTGCCCCTTTCCCTTAACAGATCTTCACCAAAAACAACAGGTCTTGAGAACTCTACAATTCAGGGCTGTATGCGAAACATTATTTGATTCTGTTTGAATTTGCGGCTGTTATCGTTTGACAAAAAAAAAATTTCCCTTGATAAAAAAAACCGTTGATGGTAAACTACCCCTTTCCCTCGACCGATCTTCACCAAAAACAATAGGTCATGAGTACTCTACAAATTAAGGCTGTATGCAAAAAATTATTTGATTCTGTTTGAATTTGCGGCAGTTATCGTTTGCCATAGAAAAAAAATCTACAGACACACAGACACACACACACACACTTTTCGGAAAACGACTTTTTTCATGTTTTGAGTGTAGTAGAATCAGAATCTGCAATAATCTCGAACACGATTTTTTTTGCCATCACCATACTTCCATTCCTTAAGGAATATGGAAGTAAAAAATCTATAGACAGACACACAGACACACAGAGAGACACACGCACAGACACATTTCGGAAAACGACTTTTTTTCATGTTTTGAGTGTAGTAGAATCAGAATCTGCAATAATCTCAAACACGATTTTTTTTGCCATCACCATACTTCCATTCCTTAAGGAATATGGAAGTAAATATATGTATGGAGAACCATACATGACTTCCATATTCTAAGATTTATATTTAAAATCATTTTCAGCCAAACAGCCAGGCTGTGTCTTGCCTGCCTTTTTATTGCTGTATTAAATGAAAAATATTATATTACATTAAAATGAAAAAATTATAATTTTATTGCCTGGCAACAAAATTATTTTATTTTTAACAATTACCATTGTTTCAAAAAGTTTAAATAAATTTTCAAGTACTTTACTCTTGTTAAAACGTAAAAGGTTGCAGGTAAACTACCCCTTCCCCTTAACCGATCTTCACCAAAATCGAAAGTCATTGAGACCTCTACAATTCAGGTACGTATGCAAAAAATTGTTTGATTCTTTTTACTTCCATATTCCTTAAGGAATGGAAGTATGGTGATGGCAAAAAAAATCGTGTTCGAGATTATTGCAGATTCTGATTCTACTACACTCAAAACATGAAAAAAAGTCGTTTTCCTAAAAGTGTCTGTGTGTCTGTCTGTCTGTCTGTCTGTGTGTCTGTGTGTCTGTCTGTCTGTGTGTCTGTCTGTCTGTAGATTTTTTTCTATGGCAAACGATAACTGCCGCAAATTCATACAGAATCAAATAATTTTTTGCATACAGCCCGGTTTTGCAGAGTTCTCGCGACCTATTGTTTTTGGTGAAGATCGGTTGAGGGAAAGGGGTAGTTTACCTGCAACGGTTTTTTTTTAGCAAGGGTAATTTTGTTTGTTTGGCAAACGATAACAGCCGCAAATTCAAACAGAATCAAATAATGTTTCGCATACAGCCCTGAATTGTAGAGTTCTCAAGACCTATTGTTTTTGGTGAAGATCGGTTAAGGGAAAGGGGTAGTTTACCTGTAACGTTTTATGTTTTAACAAGGGTATTTCCTATGGCAAACGATAACAGCCGCAAATTCAAACAGAATCAAAAGATTATTTGCATACAGCCCAAAATTGTAGAGTTCTCAATACCTTTTGTTTTTGGTGAAGATCGGTTAAGGGAAAGGGGTAGTTTACCTACAACGTTTTTTTAACAAGGGTATTTTCTATGGCAAACGATAACAGCCGCAAATTCAAACAGAATCAAATAATTTTCTGCATACAGCCCTGACTTGTAGAGTACTCAAGACCTTTTGTTTTTGGTGAAGATCGGTTGAGGGGAAGGGGTAGTTTACCAGCAACGTTTTTTATCATGCGTATTTTCTATGGCAAACGACAACTGCCGCAAATTCAAACAGAATCAAATAATTTTTTGCATACAGCCCTGATTTGTAGAGTACTCGCGACCTATTGTTTTTGGTGAAGATCGGTTGAGGGGAAGGGGTAGTTTACCTGCAACGGTTTTTTTTATCAAGGGAAATTTTTTTTTTTTGGCAAACGATAACAGCCGCAAATTCAAACAGAATCAAATAAGGTTTCGCATACAGCCCTGAATTGTAGATTTCTCAAGACCTATTGTTTTTGGTGAAGATCGGTTGAGGGAAAGGGGTAGTTTACCTGCAACGTTTTTTTAACAAGGGTATTTTCTATGGCAAACGATAACAGCCGCAAATTCAAACAGAATCAAATAATGTTTTGCATACAGTCCTGATTTGTAGAGTACTCAAGACCTATTGTTTTTGGTGAAGATCGGTTAAGGGGAAGGGGTAGTTTACCTGCAACGTTTTTTTATCAAGCGTATTTTCTATGGCAAACGATAACAGCCGCAAATTCAAACAGAATCAAATAATTTTTTGCATACGTCCCTGAATTGTAGAGGTCTCAATGACTTCCGATTTTGGTGAAGATCGGTTAAGGGGAAGGGGTAGTTTACCTGCAACCTTATACGTTTTAACAAGAGTAAAGTACTTGAAAATTTATTTAAACTTTTTGAAACAATGGTAATTGTTAAAAATAAAATAATTTTGTTGCCAGGCAATAAAATTATAATTTTTTCATTTTAATGTAATATAATATTTTTCATTTAATACAGCAATAAAAAGGCAGGTAAGACACAGCCTGGCTGTTTGGCTGAAAATGATTTTAAATATAAATTCAAGACCTATTGTTTTTGGTGAAGATCGGTTAAGGGAAAGGGGTAGTTTACCTATAACGTTTTTTTAACAAGGGTATTTTCTATGGCAAACGATAACAGCCGCAAATTCAAACAGAATCAAATAATTTTCTGCATACAGCCCTGATTTGTAGAGTACTCAAGACCTATTGTTTTTGGTGAAGATCGGTTGAGGGGAAGGGGTAGTTTACCAGCAACGTTTTTTATCATGCGTATTTTCTATGGCAAACGACAACTGCCGCAAATTCAAACAGAATCAAATAATTTTTTGCGTACAGCCCTGATTTGTAGAGTACTCGCGACCTATTGTTTTTGGTGAAGATCGGTTGAGGGGAAGGGGTAGTTTACCTGCAACGGTTTTTTTTATCAAGGGAAATTTTTTTTTTTTGGCAAACGATAACAGCCGCAAATTCAAACAGAATCAAATAATGTTTCGCATACAGCCCTGAATTGTAGATTTCTCAAGACCTATTGTTTTTGGTGAAGATCGGTTGAGGGAAAGGGGTAGTTTACCTGCAACGTTTTTTTAACAAGGGTATTTTCTATGGCAAACGATAACAGCCGCAAATTCAAACAGAATCAAATAATGTTTTGCATACAGTCCTGATTTGTAGAGTACTCAAGACCTATTGTTTTTGGTGAAGATCGGTTAAGGGGAAGGGGTCCGCAAAATCTTGAGAACTCTACAAATCAGATCTGTATGCGAAACATTATTTGATTCTGTTTGAATTTGCGGCTGTTATCGTTTGCCAAACAAACAAAATTACCCTTGATAAAAAAAAACCGTAGCAGGTAAACTACCCCTTTCCCTCGACCGATCTTCACCAAAAACAATAGGTCGCGAGTACTCTACAAATCAGAGCCGCATGCAAAATATTATTTGATTCTGTTTGAATTTACGGCTGTTATCGTTTGCCATAGAAAACACCCTTGATAAAACATAAAAAGTTGCTGGTAAACTACCCTATTCCATTAACCAATCTTCACCAAAAACTATAGGTCTTGAGAACCCTACAATTCAGGGCTGTATACAAAACATTAGTTGATTCTCTTTGAATTTACGGCAGTTATCGTTCGTCATAGAAAAAATACCCTTTTACTTCCATATTCCTTAAGGAATGGAAGTATGGTTTTACTTCCATATTCCTTAAGGAATGGAAGTATGGTGATGGCAAAAAAAATCGTGTTCTAGATTATTGCAGATTCTGATTCTACTACACTCAAAACATGAAAAAAAGTCGTTTTCCGAAAAGTGTCTGTGTGTCTGTCTGTCTGTCTATCTGTGTGTCTGTCTGTAGATTTTTTTTCTATGGCAAACGATAACTGCCGCAAATTCAAACAGAATCAAATAATTTTTTGCATGCAGCTCTGATTTGCAGAGTACTCGCGACCTATTGTTTTTGGTGAAGATGGGTTGAGGGAAAGGGGTAGTTTACCTGCAACGGTTTTTTTTTAGCAAGGGTAATTTTGTTTGTTTGGCAAACGATAACAGCCGCAAATTCAAACAGAATCAAATAATGTTTCGCATACAGCCCTAAATTGTAGAGTTCTCAAGATCTGTTGATTTTGGTGAAGATCGGTTAAGGGAAAGGGGTAGTTTACCTGTAACGTTTTATGTTTTAACAAGGGTATTTCCTATGGCAAACGATAACAGCCGCAAATTCAAACAGAATCAAAAGATTATTTGCATACAGCCCTGAATTGTAGAGTTCTCAAGACCTGTTGTTTTTGGTGAAGTTCGGTTGAGGGAAAGGGGTAGTTTACCTGCAAGGTTTTTTTAACAAGGGTATTTTCTATGGCAAACGATAACAGCCGCAAATTCAAACAGAATCAAATAATGTTTTGCATACAGCCCTGATTTGTAGAGTACTCAAGACCTATTGTTTTTGGTGAAGATCGGTTGAGGGAAAGGGGTAGTTTACCAGCAACGTTTTTTTAACAAGGGTATTTTCTATGGCAAACGATAACAGCCGCAAATTCAAACAGAATCAAATAATGTTTTGCATGCAGCCCTGATTTGCAGAGTACTCGCGACCTATGGTTTTTGGTGAAGATCGGTTGAGGGAAAGGGGTAGTTTACCAGCAACGGTTTTTTTTTTAGCAAGGGTAATTTTGTTTGTTTGGCAAACGATAACATCCGCAAATTCAAACAGAATCAAATAATGTTTCGCATACAGCCCTGAATTGTAGAGTTCTCAACATCTGTTGATTTTGGTGAATATCGGTTAAGGGAAAGGGGTAGTTTACCAGTAACGTTTTATGTTTTAACAAGGGTATTTCCTATGGCAAACGATAACAGCCGCAAATTCAAACAGAATCAAAAGATTATTTGCATACAGCCCTAGATTGTAGAGGTCTCAAAGACTTTCGATTTTGGTGAAGATCGGTTAAGGGGAAGGGGTAGTTTACTTGCAACCTTTTACGTTTTAACAAGAGTAAAGTACTTGAAAATTTATTATAACTTTTTGAAACAATGGTAATTGTTAAAAATAAAATAATTTTGTTGCCAGGCAATAAAATTATAATTTTTTCATTTTAATGTAATATAATATTTTTCATTTAATACAGCAATAAAAAGGCAGGTAAAACACAGCCTGGCTGTTTGGCTGAAAATGATTTTAAATATAAATCTTAGAATATGGAAGTCATGTATGGTTCTCCATACCGATATTTGGATTTGCGGCTGTTATCGTTTGCCATAGAAAACACGCTTGATAAAAAAAACGTTGCCGGTAAACTACCCCTTCCCCTTAACCGATCTTCACCAAAAACAATAGGTCTTGAGTACTCTACAAATCAGGGCTGTATGCAAAACATTATTTGATTCTGCTTGAATTTGCGGCTGTTATCGTTTGCCATAGAAAACACGCTTGATAAAAAAACGTTGCCGGTAAACTACCCCTTCCCCTTAACCGATCTTCACCAAAAACAATAGGTCTTGAGTACTCTACAAATCAGGGCTGTATGCAAATAATCTTTTGATTCTGTTTGAATTTGCGGCTGTTATCGTTTGCCATAAGAAATACCCTTGTTAAAACATAAAACGTTACCGGTAAACTACCCCTTTCCCTTAACCGATCTTCACCAAAATCAACAGATCTTGAGAACTCTACAATTCAGGGCTGTATGGGAAACATTATTTGATTCTGTTTGAATTTGCGGCTGTTATCGTTTGCCAAACAAACAAAATTACCCTTGCTAAAAAAAAACCGTTGCCGGTAACCTACCCCTTTCCCTCAACCGATCTTCACCAAAAACAATAGGTCGCCAGTGCTCTCCAAATCAGGACTGTATGCAAGAAATTATTTGATTCTTTTTTAATTTGCGGCAGTTATCGTTTGCCATAGAAAAATATCGGTATGGAGAACCATACATGACTTCCATATTCTAAGATTTATTTTTAAAATCATTTTCGATATGAAATATTACCATAGAAACTACTTCTTTCTACTTACTGCTTCAGCCTTAACCACAGTACTGTGTTCATTAACATATACGGTACCACCTCACGTTATCGCACTCGATTTTCACTGATGATGGAAGTCAATGGCATTGCCGAAACGTCTGGTTTTGTAGAAAACATTGGACTACGGCCAAATATCCCGGGAAGGAATTTTAACAAAAACTACTTCTATGTTGCCGATAACGTTGTACACATATATATAAAAAATATGCATAAAATTAATGGCTTGTATAAGTTAATGATTGATCTCCACTAAGTAGTGCTCAAGTTTCCAAAGTTTTAATATTATGATGTCCGTAATTAAAACTTCAGAGCAGGTTTAGTGTGTATGAGGGTTCACCGTGGACAAAAATTTTCAACATTTCCTATTGAGCGTTGCTTAGAATAAATCTGCGAATCTACAGTGTACGTTTCACAGAACAAACACACGGAAAAGAAGGAGCGCTCCGAAGTCACTCATGGACCCTCAGCATCTTGCAGACGGTTCATTCCCTAAAGACGAAAAGTCTGTCTATGAATCGTTCCTCTGTAAACACGTGCAGTTACACTGCCCAGCGATCCACAGGAAGCAAATCGCTATCCACGCTGGACACTTTTTCGGCTTGCATGCGTTATGTTGGTATGGGTTCGGCACTTTCCATTTAAAAACCGTGCAAATGTAAGAAAATAAACATGAATGAGGCCAGAAATAACGCGAATTGTGTGTGTGTGTGTGTGTGTGTCTTCCCTGCCTTTTTATTGCGGTAGTGATAATAATAAAATGGAAAAGTAAACAGTACATAACTGAGATATGCTTGCCTGCCACCCACGATATATCTTCTCTTATACATGACTAGCAGAATACCCGTGCTTCGCTACGGAGTTTCACGTTGTACGTAATGAAAATGTTAGTTTAATTAATAAAGTTTAATTAAAGTAGGCTTCTTAAATATAAATAGCTGTTTCCCACAACTTCGTTCGCGTGGTCTTCAATTTAATGCGATAATATATTTAGAACAGAATCTATTCTATTGGGTTGCCATAGTAACCAGATCTAATAGTTTTTTAAGACCGCAAAGGACCCCCCAGAGGATCGTATCGAATAAAACACCTGTCCTATGTTGGTTCTCCCGTTGCGTAAAATATTTGTGCCAAGTTTGGTTGAAATCGGTACAGTGGTTTAGGAGGATATGTGGAAGAAACCTTCGCGGACGTGCGGACAACAACTCACCGAAGTTTCATCGCAATCGGACGAATGGTATGGGAACGCATACGGGACAAACAAAGAAACATTCATTTATATATATAAGATGTAAACTATACCACTTACTTGACATAAACCGTGATAGCTAAGCTAATGTACAACATATATGTATTAATTATACACATAAATGTTCCTCGATAGACACTCTATCTATTGGCGAAAACTTGAATAAAATCCGTTCAGTACTTCCTGAGATTAGCGATTTCAAACACAGAGAGAAAACGCACCGACTTTACTTTATACTATGTACAGATTTACATTAAAATGAAAAAATTATAATTTTATTGCCTGGCAACAAAATTATTTTATTTTAACAATTACCATTGTTTGAAAAAGTTTAAATGAATTTTCATGTACTTTACTCTTGTTAAAACGTAAAAGGTTGCAGGTAAACTACCCCTTCCCCTTAACCGATCTTCACCAAAATCAAAAGGCCTTGACTCCTCCCTCTACAATTCAGTGACGTATGCAACAAATTATTTGATTCTGTTTTAATTTGCGGCTGTTACCGTTCGTCATATAAAATACGCTTGATAAAAAAATGTTGCAGGTAAACTACCCCCTCCCGTCAACCGATCTTCACCAGAAACAACAGGTCTTGAGTATTCTACAAATCACGGCTGTATGCAAAAAATTATTTGATTCTGATTGAATTTGCGGCTGTTATCGTTTGCCATAAAAATACCCTTGATAAAAAAACGCTGCTGGTAAACTACCCCTTTCCCTTAACCGATCTTCACCAAAAACAATAGGTCTTGAGAACTCTGCAATTTAGGGCTGTATGCAAATAATCTTTTCATTCTGTTTGAATTTGCGGCTGTTATCGTTTGCCATAAGAAATACCCTGGTTAAAACATAAAACGTTACTGGTAAACTGCCCCTTTCCCTTAATCTATCTTCACCAAAAACAATAGGTCTTGAGAACTCTACAAATCAGGGCTGTATGCGAAACATTATTTGATTCTGTTTGAATTTGCTGCTGTTATCGTTTGCCAAAAAAAAAAAATTTCCCTTGATAAAAAAAACCGTTGCTGGTAAACTACCCCTTTCCCTCAACCGATCTTCACCAAAAGGAATAGGTCATGAGTACTCTACAAATTAAGGCTGTATGCAAAAAATTATTTGATTCTGTTTGAATTTGCGGCAGTTATCGTTTGCCATAGAAAAAAAATCTACAGACACACAGACACACACACCGACACTTTTCGGAAAACGACTTTTTTTCATGTTTTGAGTGTAGTAGAAAGAGAATCTGCAATAATCTCGAACACGATTTTTTTTGCCATCACCATACTTCCATTCCTTAAGGAATATGGAAGTAAAAAATCTATAGACAGACACACAGACACACACACAGACACTTTTCAGAAAACGACTGTTTTTCATGTTTTGAGTGTAGTAGAATCAGAATCTGCAATAATCTCGAACACGATTTTTTTTGCCATCACCATACTTTCATTCCTTAAGGAATATGGAAGTAAATATATGTATGGAGAACCATACATGACTTCCAAATTCTAAGATTTATATTTAAAATCATTTTCAGCCAAACAGCCAGGGTGTGTCTTACCTGCCTTTTTATTGCTGTATTAAATGAAAAATATTATATTACATTAAAATGAAAATATCGGTATGGAGAACCATACATGACTTCCATATTCTAAGATTTATATTTAAAATCATTTTCACCCAAACAGCCAGGCTGT
Organism: Magicicada septendecula; assembly: GCA_034769895.1. Lineage (NCBI taxonomy): Eukaryota > Metazoa > Arthropoda > Insecta > Hemiptera > Cicadidae > Magicicada > Magicicada septendecula. The sequence continues at coordinate 747,327,830 of CM068367.1, read as the reverse complement.
GTCTTACCTGCCTTTTTATTGCTGTATTAAATGAAAAATATTATATTACATTAAAATGAAAAAATTATAATTTTATTGCCTGGCAACAAAATTATTTTATTTTTAACAATTACCATTGTTTCAAAAAGTTTAAATAAATTTTCAAATACTTTACTCTTGTTAAAACGTAAAAGGTTGCAGGTAAACTACCCCTTTCCCTCAACCGATCTTCACCAAAATCGAAAGTCATTGAGACCTCTACAATGCAGGCATGTATGCAAAAAATTATTTGATTCTGTTTGAATTTGCGGCTGTTATCGTTTGCCATAGAAAATACGCTTGATAAAAAAAGTTGCAGGTAAACTACCCCTTCCCCTTAACCGATCTTCACCAAAAACAATAGGTCTTGAGAACTCTACAAATCAGGGCTGCATGCAAAACATTATTTGATTCTGTTTGAATTTGCGGGTGTTATCGTTTGCCATATAAAATACACTTGTTAAAAAAACGTTGCTTGTAAACTACCCCTTTCCCTCAACCGATCTTCACCAAAAACAAAAGATCTTGAGAACTCTACAATTTAGGGCTGTATGCAAATAATCTTTTGATTCTGTTTGAATTTGCGGCTGTTATCGTTTGCCATAGAAAATACCCTTGTTAAAAAAACGTTGCCGGTAAACCACCCCTTTCCCTTAACCGATCTTCACCAAAAACAATAAATCTTGAGAACTCTACAATTTAGGGCTGTATGCAAATAATCTTTTGATTCTGTTTGAATTTGCGGCTGTTATCGTTTGCCATATGAAATACCCTTGTTAATACATAAAACGTTACAGGTAAACTACCCCTTTTCCTTAACCGATCTTCACCAAAATCAACAGATCTTGAGAACTCTACAACTCAGGGCTGTATGGGAAACATTATTTGATTCAGTTTGAATTTGCGGCTGTTATCGTTTGCCAAACAAACAAAATTACCCTTGCTAAAAAAAAACCGTTGCCGGTAACCTACCCCTTTCCCTCAACCGATCTTCACCAAAAACAATAGGTCGACAGTACTCTCCAAATCAGGAATGTATGCAAGAAATTATTTGATTCTGTTTGAATTTGCGGTAGTTATCGTTTGCCATAATAAAATATCGGTATGGAGAACCATACATGACTTCCATATTCTAAGATTTATTTTTAAAATCATTTTCGAAATGAAATATTACCATAGAAACTACTTCTTTCTACTTACTGCTTCAGCCTTAACCACAGTACTGTGGTCATTAACATATACGGTACCACCTCACGTTATCGCACTCGATTTTCACTGATGATGGAAGTCAATGGCATTGCCGAAACGTCTGGTTTTGTAGAAAACATTGGACTACGGCCAAATATCCCGGGAAGGAATTTTAACAAAAACTACTTCTTTGTTGCCGATAACGTTGTACACATATATATAAAAAATATGCATAAAATTAATGGCTTGTATAAGTTAATGATTGATCTCCATTAAGTAGTGCTCAAGTTTCCAAAGTTTTAATATTATGATGTCCGTAATTAAAACATCAGAGCAGGTTTAGTGTGTATGAGGGTTCACCGTGGACAAAAATTTTCAACATTTCTTATTGAGCGTTGCTTAGAATAAATCTGCGAATCTACAGTGTACGTTTCACAGAACAAACACACGGAAAAGAAGGAGCGCTCCGAAGTCACTCATGGACCCTCAGCATCTTGCAGAGGGTTCATTCCCTAAAGACGAAAAGTCTGTCTATGAATCGTTCCTCTGTAAACACGTGCAGTTACACTGCCCAGCGATCCACAGGAAGCAAATCGCTATCCACGCTGGACACTTTTTCGGCTTGCATGCGTTATGTTGGTATGGGTTCGGCACTTTCCATTTAAAAACCGTGCAAATGTAAGAAAATAAACATGAATGAGGCCAGAAATAACGCGAATTGTGTGTGTGTGTGTGTGTGTGTCTTCCCTGCCTTTTTATTGCGGTAGTGATAATAATAAAATGGAAAAGTAAACAGTACATAACTGAGATATGCTTGCCTGCCAGCCACGATATATTTTCTCTTATACATGACTAGCAGAATACCCGTGCTTCGCTACGGAGTTTCACGTTGTACGTAATGAAAATGTTAGTTTAATTAATAAAGTTTAATTAAAGTAGGCTTCTTAAAAATAAATAGCTGTTGCCCACAACTTCGTTCGCGTGGTCTTCAATTTAATGCGATAATATATTTAGAACAGAATCTATTCTATTGGGTTGCCATAGTAACCAGATCTAATAGTTTTTTAAGACCGCAAAGGACCCCCCAGAGGATCGTATCGAAAAAAACACCTGTCCTATGTTGGTTCTCCCGTTGCGTAAAATATTTGTGCCAAGTTTGGTTGAAATCGGTACAGTGGTTTAGGAGGATATGTGGAAGAAACCTTCGCGGACGTGCGCACAACAACTCACCGAAGTTTCATCGCAATCGGACGAATGGTATGGGAACGCATACGGGACAAACAAAGAAACATTCATTTATATATATAAGATGTAAACTATACCACTTACTTGACATAAATCGTGATAGCTAAGCTAATGTACAACATATATGTATTAATTATACACATAAATGTTCCTCGATAGACACTCTATCTATTGGCGAAAACTTGAATAAAATCCGTTCAGTACTTCCTGAGATTAGCGATTTCAAACACAGAGAGAAAACGCACCGACTTTACTTTATACTATGTACAGATTTACATTAAAATGAAAAAATTTTAATTTTATTGCCTGGCAACAAAATTATTTTATTTTAACAATTACCATTGTTTGAAAAAGTTTAAATGAATTTTCATGTACTTTACTCTTGTTAAAACGTAAAAGGTTGCAGGTAAACTACCCCTTCCCTTAATCCGATCTTCACCAAAATCAAAAGGCCTTGAGTCCTCTACAATTCAGTGACGTATGCAACAAATTATTTGATTCTGTTTTAATTTGCGGCTGTTACCGTTCGTCATATAAAATACGCTTGATAAAAAAATGTTGCAGGTAAACTACCCCCTCCCATCAACAGATCTTCACCAGAAACAACAGGTCTTGAGTATTCAACAAATCACGGCTGTATGCAAAAAATTATTTGATTCTGTTTGAATTTGCGGCTGTTATCGTTTGCCATAGAAAATACCCTTGATAAAAAAACGCTGCTGGTAAACTACCCCTTTCCCTTAAACGATCTTCACCAAAAACAATAGGTCTTGAGAACTCTGCAATTTACGGCTGTATGCAAATAATCTTTTCATTCTGTTTGAATTTGCGGCTGTTATCGTTTGCCATAAGAAATACCCTGGTTAAAACATAAAACGTTACTGGTAAACTGCCCCTTTCCCTTAATCTATCTTCACCAAAAACAATAGGTCTTGAGAACTCTACAATTCAGGGCTGTATGCGAAACATTATTTGATTGTGTTTGAATTTGCGGCTGTTATCGTTTGCCAAAAAAAAAAAAATTTCCCTTGATAAAAAAAACCGTTGCAGGTAAACTACCCCTTTCCCTCAACCGATCTTCACCAAAAACAATAGGTCATGAGTACTCTACAAATTAAGGCTGTATGCAAAAAATTATTTGATTCTGTTTGAATTTGCGGCAGTTATCGTTTGCCATAGAAAAAAAATCTACAGACACACAGACACACACACCGACACTTTTCGGAAAACGACTTTTTTTCATGTTTTGAGTGTAGTAGAATGAGAATCTGCAATAATCTCGAACACGATTTTTTTTGCCATCACCATACTTAAATTCCTTAAGGAACATGGAAGTAAAAAATCTATAGACAGACACACAGACACACAGACAGACACACACACAGACACTTTTCGGAAAACGACTTTTTTTCATGTTTTGCGTGTAGTAGAATCAGAATCTGCAATAATCTCGAACACGATTTTTTTTGCCATCACCATACTTCCATTCCTTAAGGAATATGGAAGTAAATATATGTATGGAGAACCATACATGACTTCCATATTCTAAGATTTATATTTAAAATCATTTTCAGCCAAACAGCCAGGCTGTGTCTTACCTGCCTTTTTATTGCTGTATTAAATGAAAAATATTATATTACATTAAAATGAAAAAATTATAATTTTATTGCCTTGCAACAAAATTATTTTATTTTAACAATTACCATTGTTTCAAAAAGTTTAAATAAATTTTCAAGTACTTTACTCTTGTTAAAACCTAAAAGGTTGCTGGTAAACTACCCCTTCCCCTTAACCGATCTTCACCAAAATCGAAAGGCATTGAGACCTCTACAATTCAGGTACGTATGCAAAAAATTGTTTGATTCTGTATGAATTTGCGGCTGTTATCGTTTGCCATAGAAAACACGCTTGATAAAAAAACGTTGCCGGTAAACTACCCCTTCCCCTTAACCGATCTTCACCAAAAACAACAGGTCTTGAGTACTCTACAAATCAGGGCTGTATGCAAAACATTATTTGATTCTGTTTGAATTTGTGGCTGTTATCGTTTGCCATAGAAAATACCCTTGTTAAAAAAACGTTGCCGGTAAACCACCCCTTTCCCTTAACCGATCTTCACCAAAAACAATAGGTCTTGAGAACTCTACAATTTAGGGCTGTATGCAAATAATCTTTTGATTCTGTTTGAATTTGCGGCTGTTATCGTTTGCCATAAAAAATACCCTTGTTAAAACATAAAACGTTACCGGTAAACTACCCCTTTCCCTTAACCGATCTTCACCAAAATCAACAGATCTTGAGAACTCTACAACTCAGGGCTGTATGGGAAACATTATTTGATTCTGTTTGAATTTGCGGCTGTTATCGTTTGCCAAACAAACAAAATTACCCTTGCTAAAAAAAAACCGTTACTGGTAACCTACCCCTTTCCCTCAACCGATCTTCACCAAAAACAATAGGTCGCCAGTACTCTCCAAATCAGGACTGTATGCAAGAAATTATTTGATTCTGTTTGAATTTGCGGCAGTTATCGTTTGCCATAGAAAAATATCGGTATGGAGAACCATACATGACTTCCATATTCTAAGATTTATTTTTAAAATCATTTTCGAAATGAAATATTACCATAGTAACTACTTCTTTCTACTTACTGCTTCAGCCTTAACCACAGTACTGTGGTCATTAACATATACGGTACCACCTCACGTTATCGCACTCGATTTTCACTGATGATGGAAGTCAATGGCATTGCCGAAACGTCTGGTTTTGTAGAAAACATTGGACTACGGCCAAATATCCCGGGAAGGAATTTTAACAAAAACTACTTCTTTGTTGCCGATAACGTTGTACACATATATATAAAAAATATGCATAAAATTAATGGCTTGTATAAGTTAATGATTGATCTCCATTAAGTAGTGCTCAAGTTTCCAAAGTTTTAATGTTATGATGTCCGTAATTAAAACATCAGAGCAGGTTTAGTGTGTATGAGGGTTCACCGTGGACAAAAATTTTCAACATTTCTTATTGAGCGTTGCTTAGAATAAATCTGCGAATCTACAGTGTACGTTTCACAGAACAAACACACGGAAAAGAAGGAGCGCTCCGAAGTCACTCAAGGACCCTCAGCATCTTGCAGAGGGTTCATTCCCTAAAGACGAAAAGTCTGTCTATGAATCGTTCCTCTGTAAACACGTGCAGTTACACTGCCCAGCGATCCACAGGAAGCAAATCGCTATCCACGCTGGACACTTTTTCGGCTTGCATGCGTTATGTTGGTATGGGTTCGGCACTTTCCATTTAAAAACCGTGCAAATGTAAGAAAATAAACATGAATGAGGCCAGAAATAACGCGAATTGTGTGTGTGTGTGTGTGTGTGTCTTCCCTGCCTTTTTATTGCGGTAGTGATAATAATAAAATGGAAAAGTAAACAGTACATAACTGAGATATGCTTGCCTGCCACCCATGATATATTTTCTCTTATACATGACTAGCAGAATACCCGTGCTTCGCTACGGAGTTTCACGTTGTACGTAATGAAAATGTTAGTTTAATTAATAAAGTTTAATTAAAGTAGGCTTCTTAAAAATAAATAGCTGTTGCCCACAACTTCGTTCGCGTGGTCTTCAATTTAATGCGATAATATATTTAGAACAGAATCTATTCTATTGGGTTGCCATAGTAACCAGATCTAATAGTTTTTTAAGACCGCAAAGGACCCCCCAGAGGATCGTATCGAAAAAAACACCTGTCCTATGTTGGTTCTCCCGTTGCGTAAAATATTTGTGCCAAGTTTGGTTGAAATCGGTACAGTGGTTTAGGAGGATATGTGGAAGAAACCTTCGCGGACGTGCGCACAACAACTCACCGAAGTTTCATCGCAATCGGACGAATGGTATGGGATCGCATACGGGACAACATTCATTTATATATATAAGATGTAAACTATACCACTTACTTGACATAAACCGTGATAGCTAAGCTAATGTACAACATATATGTATTAATTATACACATAAATGTTCCTCGATAGACACTCTATCTATTGGCGAAAACTTGAATAAAATCCGTTCAGTACTTCCTGAGATTAGCGATTTCAAACACAGAGAGAAAACGCACCGACTTTACTTTATACTATGTACAGATTTACATTAAAATGAAAAAATTATAATTTTATTGCCTGGCAACAAAATTATTTTATTTTAACAATTACCATTGTTTGAAAAAGTTTAAATGAATTTTCATGTACTTTACTCTTGTTAAAACGTAAAAGTTGCAGGTAAACTACCCCTTCCCTTTTTCCGATCTTCACCAAAATCAAAAGGCCTTGAGTCCTCTACAATTCAGTGACGTATGCAACAAATTATTTGATTCTGTTTTAATTTGCGGCTGTTACCGTTCGTCATATAAAATACGCTTGATAAAAAAATGTTGCAGGTAAACTACCCCCTTCCGTCAACCGATCTTCACCAAAAACAACAGGTCTTGAGCACTCTACAAATCAGGGCTTTATGCAAAACATTATTTGATTCTGTTTGAATTTGTGGCTGTTATCGTTTGCCATAGAAAATACCCTTGTTAAAAAAACGTTGCCGGTAAACCACCCCTTTCCCTTAACCGATCTTCACCAAAAACAATAGGTCTTGAGAACTCTGCAATTTAGGGCTGTATGCAAATAATCTTTTCATTCTGTTTGAATTTGCGGCTGTTATCGTTTGCCATATGAAATACCCTTGTTAATACATAAAACGTTACAGGTAAACTACCCCTTTTCCTTATCCGATCATCACCAAAATCAACAGTTCTTGAGAACTCTACAACTCAGGGCTGTATGGGAAACATTATTTGATTCTGTTTGAATTTGCGGCTGTTATCGTTTGCCAAACAAACAAAATTACCCTTGCTAAAAAAAAACCGTTGCCGGTAACCTACCCCTTTCCCTCAACCGATCTTCACCAAAAACCATAGGTCGCCAGTACTCTCCAAATCAGGACTGTATGCAAGAAATTATTTGATTCTGTTTGAATTTGCGGCAGTTATCGTTTGCCATACTAAAATATCGGTATGGAGAACCCTACATGACTTCCATATTCTATGATTTATTTTTAAAATCATTTTCGAAATGAAATATTACCATAGAAACTACTTCTTTCTACTTACTGCTTCAGCCTTAACCACAGTACTGTGGTCATTAACATATACGGTACCACCTCACGTTATCGCACTCGATTTTCACTGATGATGGAAGTCAATGGCATTGCCGAAACGTCTGGTTTTGTAGAAAACATTGGACTACGGCCAAATATCCCGGGAAGGAATTTTAACAAAAACTACTTCTTTGTTGCCGATAACGTTGTACACATATATATAAAAAATATGCATAAAATTAATGGCTTGTATAAGTTAATGATTGATCTCCATTAAGTAGTGCTCAAGTTTCCAAAGTTTTAATATTATGATGTCCGTAATTAAAACATCAGAGCAGGTTTAGTGTGTATGAGGGTTCACCGTGGACAAAAATTTTCAACATTTCTTATTGAGCGTTGCTTAGAATAAATCTGCGAATCTACAGTGTACGTTTCACAGAACAAACACACGGAAAAGAAGGAGCGCTCCGAAGTCACTCATGGACCCTCAGCATCTTGCAGAGGGTTCATTCCCTAAAGACGAAAAGTCTGTCTATGAATCGTTCCTCTGTAAACACGTGCAGTTACACTGCCCAGCGATCCACAGGAAGCAAATCGCTATCCACGCTGGACACTTTTTCGGCTTGCATGCGTTATGTTGGTATGGGTTCGGCACTTTCCATTTAAAAACCGTGCAAATGTAAGAAAATAAACATGAATGAGGCCAGAAATAACGCGAATTGTGTGTGTGTGTGTGTGTGTGTGTGTCTTCCTTGCCTTTTTATTGCGGTAGTGATAATAATAAAATGGAAAAGTAAACAGTACATAACTGAGATATGCTTGCCTGCCACCCACGATATATTTTCTCTTATACATGACTAGCAGAATACCCGTGCTTCGCTACGGAGTTTCACGTTGTACGTAATGAAAATGTTAGTTTAATTAATAAAGTTTAATTAAAGTAGGCTTCTTAAAAATAAATAGCTGTTGCCCACAACTTCGTTCGCGTGGTCTTCAATTTAATGCGATAATATATTTAGAACAGAATCTATTCTATTGGGTTGCCATAGTAACCAGATCTAATAGTTTTTTAAGACCGCAAAGGACCCCTCAGAGGATCGTATCGAAAAAAACACCTGTCCTATGTTGGTTCTCCCGTTGCGTAAAATATTTGTGCCAAGTTTGGTTGAAATCGGTACTGTGGTTTAGGAGGATATGTGGAAGAAACCTTCGCGGACGTGCGCACAACAACTCACCGAAGTTTCATCGCAATCGGACGAATGGTATGGGAACGCATACGGGACAAACAAAGAAACATTCATTTATATATATAAGATGTAAACTATACCACTTACTTGACATAAACCGTGATAGCTAAGCTAATGTACAACATATATGTATTAATTATACACATAAATGTTCCTCGATAGACACTCTATCTATTGGCGAAAACTTGAATAAAATCCGTTCAGTACGTCCTGAGATTAGCGATTTTAAACACAGAGAGAAAACGCACCGACTTTACTTTATACTATGTACAGATTTACATTAAAATGAAAAAATTTTAATTTTATTGCCTGGCAACAAAATTATTTTATTTTAACAATTACCATTGTTTGAAAAAGTTTAAATGAATTTTCATGTACTTTACTCTTGTTAAAACGTAAAAGGTTGCAGGTAAACTACCCCTTCCCCTTAACCGATCTTCACCAAAATCAAAAAGCCTTGAGTCCTCCCTCTACAATTCAGTGACGTAAGCAAAAATTATTTGATACTGTTTTAATTTGCGGCTGTTACCGTTCGTCATAGAAAATACGCTTGATAAAAAAACGTTGCAGGTAAACTACCCTTTCCCGTCAACCGATCTTCACCAGAAACAATAGGTCATGAGTATTCAACAAATCACGGCCGTATGCAAAAAATTGTTTGATTCTATTCGAATTTGCGGCTGTTATCGTTTGCCATAGAAAATACCCTTGATAAAAAAACGCTGCTGGTAAACTACCCCTTACCCTTAACCGATCTTCACCAAAAACAATAGATCTTGAGAACTCTGCAATTTAGGGCTTATGCAAATAATCTTTTCATTCTGTTTGAATTTGCGGCTGTTATCGTTTGCCATATGAAATACCCTGGTTAAAACATCAAACGTTACTGGTAAACTGCCCCTTTCCCTTAATCTATCTTCACCAAAAACAATAGGTCTTGAGAACTCTACAATTCAGGGCTGTATGCGAAACATTATTTGATTGTGTTTGAATTTGCGGCTGTTATCTTTTGCCATAGAAAATACGCTTGATAAAAAAACGTTGCCGGTAAACTACCACTTCCCCTTAACCGATCTTCACCAAAAACAATTGGTCTTGAGTACTCTACAAATCAGGGCTGTATGCAAAACATTATTTGATTCTGTTTGAATTTGCGGCTGTTATCGTTTGCCATAGAAAATACCCTTGTTAAAAAAACGTTGCCGGTAAACCACCCCTTTCCCTTAACCGATCTTCACCAAAAACAATAGGTCTTGAGAACTCTACAATTTAGGGCTGTATGCAAATAATCTTTTGATTCTGTTTGAATTTGCGGCTGTTATCGTTTGCCATAAGAAATACCCTTGTTAAAACATAAAACGTTACTGGTAAACTACCCCTTTCCCTTAACCGATCTTCACCAAAATCAACAGATCTTGAGAACTCTACAACTCAGGGCTGTATGGGAAACATTATTTGATTCTGTTTGAATTTGCGGCTGTTATCGTTTGCCAAACAAACAAAATTACCCTTGCTAAAAAAAAACCGTTACCGGTAACCTACCCCTTTCCCTCAACCGATCTTCACCAAAAACAATAGGTCGCCAGTACTCTCCAAATCAGGACTGTATGCAAGAAATTATTTGATTCTGTTTGAATTTGCGGCAGTTATCGTTTGCCATAGAAAAATATCGGTATGGAGAACCATACATGACTTCCATATTCTAAGATTTATTTTTAAAATCATTTTCGAAATGAAATATTACCATAGAAACTACTTCTTTCTACTTACTGCTTCAGCCTTAACCACAGTACTGTGGTCATTAACATATACGGTACCACCTCACGTTATCGCACTCGATTTTCACTGATGATGGAAGTCAATGGCATTGCCGAAACGTCTGGTTTTGTAGAAAACATTGGACTACGGCCAAATATCCCGGGAAGGAATTTTAACAAAAACTACTTCTTTGTTGCCGATAACGTTGTACACATATATATAAAAAATATGCATAAAATTAATGGCTTGTATAAGTTAATGATTGATCTCCATTAAGTAGTGCTCAAGTTTCCAAAGTTTTAATATTATGATGTCCGTAATTAAAACATCAGAGCAGGTTTAGTGTGTATGAGGGTTCACCGTGGACAAAAATTTTCAACATTTCTTATTGAGCGTTGCTTAGAATAAATCTGCGAATCTACAGTGTACGTTTCACAGAACAGACACACGGAAAAGAAGGAGCGCTCCGAAGTCACTCATGGACCCTCAGCATCTTGCAGAGGGTTCATTCCCTAAAGACGAAAAGTCTGTCTATGAATCGTTCCTCTGTAAACACGTGCAGTTACACTGCCCAGCGATCCACAGGAAGCAAATCGCTATCCACGCTGGACACTTTTTCGGCTTGCATGCGTTATGTTGGTATGGGTTCGGCACTTTCCATTTGAAAACCGTGCAAATGTAAGAAAATAAACATGAATGAGGCCAGAAATAACGCGAATTGTGTGTTTGTGTGTGTCTTCCCTGCCTTTTTATTGCGGTAGTGATAATAATAAAATGGAAAAGTAAACAGTACATAACTGAGATATGCTTGCCTGCCACCCACGATATATTTTCTCTTATACATGACTAGCAGAATACCCGTGCTTCGCTACGGAGATTCACGTTGTACGTAATGAAAATGTTAGTTTAATTAATAAAGTTTAATTAAAGTAGGCTTCTTAAAAATAAATAGCTGTTGCCCACAACTTCGTTCGCGTGGTCTTCAATTTAATGCGATAATTATTTAGAACAGAATCTATTCTATTGGGTTGCCATAGTAACCAGATCTAATAGTTTTTTAAGACCGCAAAGGACACCCCAGAGGATCGTATCGAAAAAAACACTTGTCCTATGTTGGTTCTCCCGTTGCGTAAAATATTTGTGCCAAGTTTGGTTGAAATCGGTCCAGTGGTTTAGGAGGCCATGTAGAAGACCCCAAAGAACCCCCAAAAAGACCCCATCGAGAAAACACCTATCCTATGTTGGTTCTCTCGTTGCGTAAAATATTTGTGCCAAGTTTGGTTGAAATCGGTACAGTGGTTTAGGAGGAGATGTGGAAGAAACCTTCGCGGACGTGCGCACAACAACTCACCGAAGTTTCATCGCAATCGGACGAAGGGTATGGGAACGCATACGGGACAAACAAAGAAACATTCATTTATATATATAAGATGTAAACTATACCACTTACTTGACATAAACCGTGATAGCTAAGCTAATGTACAACATATATATATTAATTATACACATAAATGTTCCTCGATAGCCACTCTATCTATTGGCGAAAACTTGAATAAAATCCGTCCAGTACTTCCTGAGATTAGCGATTTTAAACACAGAGAGAAAACGCACCGACTTTACTTTATACTATGTACAGATTTACATTAAAATGAAAAAATTTTAATTTTATTGCCTGGCAACAAAATTATTTTATTTTAACAATTACCATTGTTTGAAAAAGTTTAAATGAATTTTCATGTACTTTACTCTTGTTAAAACGTAAAAGGTTGCAGGTAAACTACCCCTTCCCCTTAACCGATCTTCACCAAAATAAAAAGGCCTTGAGTCCTCCCTATACAATTCAGTGACGTAAGCAAAAATTATTTGATTCTGTTTTAATTTGCGGCTGTTACCGTTCGTCATAGAAAATACGCTTGATAAAAAAACGTTGCAGGTAAACTACCCCTTCCCGTCAACCGATCTTCACCAGAAACAATACGTCTTGAGTATTCAACAAATCACGGCTGTATGCAAAAAATTATTTGATTCTGTTCGAATTTGCGGCTGTTATCGTTTGCCATAGAAAATACCCTTGATAAAAAAACGCTCCTGGTAAACTACCCCTTACCCTTAACCGATCTTCACCAAAAACAATAGGTCTTGAGAACTCTGCAATTTAGGGCTGTATGCAAATAATCTTTTCATTCTGTTTGAATTTGCGGCTGTTATCGTTTGCCATATGAAATACCCTGGTTACAACATCAAACGTTACTGGTAAACTGCCCCTTTCCCTTAATCTATCTTCACCAAAAACAATAGGTCTTGACAACTCTACAATTCAGGGCTGTATGCGAAACATTATTTGATTGTGTTTGAATTTGCGGCTGTTATCGTTTGCCAAAAAAAAAAAAAATTTCCCTTGATAAAAAAAAACCGTTGCAGGTAAACTACCCTTTTCCCTCAACCAATCTTCACCAAGAACAATAGGTCATGAGTACTCTACAAATTAAGGCTGTATGCAAAAAATTATTTGATTCTGTTTGAATTTGCGGCAGTTATCGTTTGCCATAGAAAAAAAATCTACAGACACACACACAGACACTATTCGGAAAACGACTTTTTTTCATGTTTTGAGTGTAGTAGAATCAGAATCTGCAATAATCTCGAACACGATTTTTTTTGCCATCACCATACTTCCATTCCTTAAGGAATATGGAAGTAAAAAATCTACAGACAGACACACGGACACACAGACACACAGACAGACACACACACAGACACTTTTCGGAAAACGACTTTTTTTCATGTTTTGAGTGTAGTAGAATCAGAATCTGCAATAATCTCGAACACGATTTTTTTTGCCATCACCATACTTCCATTCCTTAAGGAATATGGAAGTAAATATCGGTATGGAGAACCATACATGACTTCCATATTCTAAGATTTATATTTAAAATCATTTTCAGTCAAACAGCCAGGCTGTGTCTTACCTGCCTTTTTATTGCTGTATTAAATGAAAAATATTATATTACATTAAAATGAAAAAATTATAATTTTATTGCCTGGCAACAAAATTATTTTATTTTTAACAATTACCATTGTTTCAAAAAGTTTAAATAAATTTTCAAGTACTTTACTCTTGTTAAAACGTAAAATGTTGCTGGTAAACTACCCCTTCCCATCAACCGATCTTCACAAAAATCGAAAGGCATTGAGACCTCTACAATTCAGGTAAGTATGCAAAAAATTATTTGATTCTGTTTGAATTTGCGGCTGTTATCCTTTGCCATAGAAAATACGCTTGATAAAAAAACATTGCTGGTAAACTACCCCTTTCTCTCAACCGATCTTCACCAAAAACAATAGGTCTTGAGTACTCTACAAATCAGGGTTGTATGCAAAACATTATTTGATTCTGTTTGAATTTACGGCTGTTATCGTTTGCCATAGAAAATACACTTGTTAAAAAAACGTTGCTGGTAAACTACCCCTTTCCCTCAACCGATCTTCACGAAAAACAATACGTCTTGAGAACTCTTCAATTTAGGGCTGTATGCAAATAATCTTTTGATTCTGTTTGAATTTGCGGCAGTTATCGTTTGCCATAGGAAATACCCTTGTTAAAACATAAAACGTTACCGGTAAACTACCCCTTCCCCTTAACCGATCTTCACCAAAAACAATAGGTCTTGAGAACTCTACAATTCAGGGCTGTATGCGAAACATTATTTGATTCTGTTTGAATTTGCGGCTGTTATCGTTTGCCAAATTATCGGTATGGAGAGCCATACATGACTTCCATATTCTAAGATTTATATTTAAAATCATTTTCAGCCAAACAGACAGGCTGTGTCTTACCTGCCTTTTTATTGCTGTATTAAATGAAAAATATTATATTACATTAAAATGAAAAAATTATAATTTTATTGCCTGGCAACAAAATTATTTTATTTTTAACAATTACCATTGTTTCAAAAAGTTTAAATAAATTTTCAAGTACTTTACTCTTGTTAAAACGTAAAAGGTTGCCGGTAAACTACCCCTTCCCCTTAACCGATCTTCACCAAAATCGAAAGTCATTGAGACCTCTACAATTCAGGGACGTATGCAAAAAATTATTTGATTCCGTTTGAATTTGCGGCTGTTATCGTTTGCCATAGAAAATACGCTTGATAAAAAAATCGTTGCTAGTAAACTGCCCCTTCCCCTGAACCGATCTTCACCAAAACCGAAAGGCATTGAGACCTCTACAATTCAGGGACGTATGCAAAAAATTATTTGATTCTGTTTGAATTTGCGGCTGTTATCGGTTGCCATAGGAAATACGCTTGATAAAAAAACGTTGCCGGTAAACTACCCCTTCCCTTAACCGATATTCACCAAAAACAATAGGTCTTGAGTACACTACAAATCAGGGCTGTATGCAAAACATTATTTGATTCTGTTTGAATTTGTGGCTGTTATCGTTTGCCATAGAAAATACCCTTGTTAAAAAAACGTTGCTGGTAAACTACCCCTTTCCCTCAACCGATCTTCACCAAAAACAATGGGTCATGAGAACTCTACAATTTAGGGCTGTATGCAAATAATCTTTTTATTCTGTTTGAATTTGCGGCTGTTATCGTTTGCCATAAGAAATACCCTTGTTAAAACATAAAACGTTACAGGTAAAATACCCCATTCCCTTAACCGATCTGCACCAAAATCAACAGATCTTGAGAACTCTACGAATTAGGGCTGTATGCGAAACATTGTTTGATTCTGTTTTAATTTGCGGCTGTTATCGTTTGCCAAACAAACAAAATTACCCTTGCTAAAAAAAACCGTTGCTGGTAAACTACCCCTTCCCTTTAACCGATCTTCACCAAAAACAAAAGGTCGCAATTACTCTGTAAATCAGGGCCGTATGCAAAAAATTATTTGATTCTGTTTGAATTTGCGGCAGTTATCGTTTACCATAAAAAAAAAATCTATAGACAGACAGACAGACAGACATACAGACAGACAGACAGACAGACAGACAGACACACACACAGACACTTTTCGGAAAACGAACTTTTTTCATGTTTTGAGTGTAGTAGAATCAGAATCTGCAATAATCTCGAACACGATTTTTTTTGCCATCACCATACTTCCATTCCTTAAGGAATATGGAAGTAAAAAAAAAATTTCCTTTGATAAAAAAAAACGTTGCAGGTAAACTACCCCTTTCCCTCAACCGATCTTCACCAAAAACAATAGGTCGCGAGTACTCTACAAATCAGGGCAGTATGCCAAAAATTATTTGATTCTGTTTGAATTTGCGGCAGTTATCGTTTGCCATAGAAAAAAATCTACAGACAGACAGACAGACAGACAGACAGACACACAGACACTTTTCGGAAAACGACTTTTTTCATGTTTTGAGTGTAGTAGAATCAGAATCTGCAATAATCTCGAACACGATTTTTTTTGCCATCACCATACTTCCATTCCTTAAGGAAGATGGAAGTAAATATCGGTATGGAGAACCATACATGACTTCCATATTCTAAGATTTGTATTTAAAATCATTTTCAGCCAAACAGCCAGGCTGTGTCTTACCTGCCTTTTTATTGCTGTATTAAATGAAAAATATTATATTACATTAAAATGAAAAAATTATAATTTTATTACCTGGCAACAAAATTATTTTATTTTTAACAATTACCATTGTTTCAAAAAGTTTAAATAAATTTTCAAGTACTTTACGCTTGTTAAAACGTAAAAGATTGCCGGTAAACTACCCCTTCCCCTTAACCGATCTTCATCAAAATCGAAAGTCATTGAGACCTCTTCAATTCAGGGACGTATGCAAAAAATAATTTGATTCTGTTTGAATTTGCGGCTGTTATCGTTTGCCATAGAAAAGACGCTTGATAAAAAAACGTTGCTGGTAAACTACCCCTTCCCCTTATCCGATCTTCACCAAAAACAACAGGTCTTGAGAACTCTGCAATTTAGGGCTGTATGCAGACAATCTTTTGATTCTGTTTGAATTTGCGGCTGTTATCGTTTGCCATAGGAAATACCCTTGTTAAAACAAAACTTTACAGGTAAACTACCCCTTTCCCTTAACCGATCTTCACCAAAATCAACAGATCTTGAGAACTCTACAATTCAGGGCTGTATGCGAAACATTATTTGATTCTGTTTGAATTTGCGGCTGTTATCGTTTGCCAAACAAACAAAATTACCCTTGCTAAAAAAAAACCGTTGCCGGTAAACTACCCCTTTCCCTCAACCGATCTTCACCAAAAAAAACAGGTCGCGAGTACTCTGCAAATCAGGCCTGCATGCAAAACATTATTTGATTCTGTTTGAATTTGCGGCAGTTATCGTTTGCCATAGAAAAAAAATCTACAGACACACAGACAGACAGACAGACAGACACACAGACAGACACACACACAGACACTTTTCGGAAAACGATTTTTTTTCATGTTTTGAGTGTAGTAGAATCAGAATCTGCAATAATCTCGAACACGATTTTTTTTGCCATCACCATACTTCCATTCCTTAAGGAATATGGAAGTAAAATTACCCTTGATAAGAAACCGTTGCAGGTAAACTACCCCTTTCCCTTAACCGATCTTCACCAAAAACGATAGGTCTTGCGACCTCTATAATTCAGGGCTGTATGCAAACTATTATATGATTTTGTTTGAATTTGCGGCTGTTATCGTTTGCCATACAAAATACCCTTGATAAAACAAAAAACGTTGCAGGTAAAATACCCCTTACCCCTAACGATCTTCACCAAAAACAACAGGTCTTTAGTACTCATGAAATCAGGGCTGTATGCCAAAACGTATTTGATTCTGTTTGAATTTACGGCTCTTATCGTTTGCCATAGAAAATACCCTTTTAATACATAAAACGTTGCTGGTAAACTACCCCTTTCACTTAACCGATCTTCACCAAAAACAAAAGGTCTTGAGAACTCTACTATTCAGGGCTGTATGCGAAACATTATTTGATTCTGTTTGAATTTGCGGCTGTTATCGTTTGCCAAACAAACAAAATTACCCATGATAAAAAAAAAAACCGTTGCTGGTAAACTACCCCTTTCCCTCAACCGATCTTCACCAAAAACAATAGGTCGCGAGTACTCTACAAATCACGGCTGCATGCAAAAAATTATTTGATTCTGTGTGAATTTGCGGCTGTTATCGTTTGCCATAGAAAAAAATCTACAGACACACAGACACACAGACAGACAGACACACACACAGACACTTTTCGAAAAACGACTTTTTTTCATGTTTTGAGTTTAGTACAAACAGAATCTGCAATAATCTCGAACACGATTTTTTTTGCCATCACCATACTTCCATTTCCTTAAGGAACATGGAAGTAAATATCGGTATGGAGAACCATACATGACTTCCATATTCTAAGATTTATATTTAAAATCATTTTCAGCCAAACAGACAGGCTGTGTCTTACCTGCCTTTTTATTGCTGTATTAAATGAAAAATATTATATTACATTAAAATGAAAAAATTATAATTTTATTGCCTGGCAACAAAATTATTTTATTTTTAACAATTACCATTGTTTCAAAAAGTTTAAATAAATTTTCAAGTACTTTACTCTTGTTAAAACGTAAAAGGTTGCCGGTAAACTACCCCTTCCCCTTAACCGATCTTCACCAAAATCGAAAGTCATTGAGACATCTACAATTCAGAGGGAAGTATGCAAAAAATTATTTGATTCTGTTTGAATTTGCGGCTGTTATCGGTTGCCATAGGAAATACGCTTGATAAAAAAACGTTGCCGGTAAACTACCCCTTCCCTTAACCGATATTCACCAAAAACAATAGGTCTTGAGTACACTACAAATCAGGGCTGTATGCAAAACATTATTTGATTCTGTTTGAATTTGTGGCTGTTATCGTTTGCCATAGAAAATACCCTTGTTAAAAAAACGTTGCTGGTAAACTACCCCTTTCCCTCAACCGATCTTCACCAAAAACAATGGGTCATGAGAACTCTACAATTTAGGGCTGTATGCAAATAATCTTTTTATTCTGTTTGAATTTGCGGCTGTTATCGTTTGCCATAAGAAATACCCTTGTTAAAACATAAAACGTTACAGGTAAAATACCCCATTCCCTTAACCGATCTGCACCAAAATCAACAGATCTTGAGAACTCTACGAATTAGGGCTGTATGCGAAACATTGTTTGATTCTGTTTTAATTTGCGGCTGTTATCGTTTGCCAAACAAACAAAATTACCCTTGCTAAAAAAAACCGTTGCTGGTAAACTACCCCTTCCCTTTAACCGATCTTCACCAAAAACAAAAGGTCGCAATTACTCTGTAAATCAGGGCCGTATGCAAAAAATTATTTGATTCTGTTTGAATTTGCGGCAGTTATCGTTTACCATAAAAAAAAAATCTATAGACAGACAGACAGACAGACATACAGACAGACAGACAGACAGACAGACAGACACACACACAGACACTTTTCGGAAAACGAACTTTTTTCATGTTTTGAGTGTAGTAGAATCAGAATCTGCAATAATCTCGAACACGATTTTTTTTGCCATCACCATACTTCCATTCCTTAAGGAATATGGAAGTAAAAAAAAAATTTCCTTTGATAAAAAAAAACGTTGCAGGTAAACTACCCCTTTCCCTCAACCGATCTTCACCAAAAACAATAGGTCGCGAGTACTCTACAAATCAGGGCAGTATGCCAAAAATTATTTGATTCTGTTTGAATTTGCGGCAGTTATCGTTTGCCATAGAAAAAAATCTACAGACAGACAGACAGACAGACAGACAGACACACAGACACTTTTCGGAAAACGACTTTTTTCATGTTTTGAGTGTAGTAGAATCAGAATCTGCAATAATCTCGAACACGATTTTTTTTGCCATCACCATACTTCCATTCCTTAAGGAAGATGGAAGTAAATATCGGTATGGAGAACCATACATGACTTCCATATTCTAAGATTTGTATTTAAAATCATTTTCAGCCAAACAGCCAGGCTGTGTCTTACCTGCCTTTTTATTGCTGTATTAAATGAAAAATATTATATTACATTAAAATGAAAAAATTATAATTTTATTACCTGGCAACAAAATTATTTTATTTTTAACAATTACCATTGTTTCAAAAAGTTTAAATAAATTTTCAAGTACTTTACGCTTGTTAAAACGTAAAAGATTGCCGGTAAACTACCCCTTCCCCTTAACCGATCTTCATCAAAATCGAAAGTCATTGAGACCTCTTCAATTCAGGGACGTATGCAAAAAATAATTTGATTCTGTTTGAATTTGCGGCTGTTATCGTTTGCCATAGAAAAGACGCTTGATAAAAAAACGTTGCTGGTAAACTACCCCTTCCCCTTATCCGATCTTCACCAAAAACAACAGGTCTTGAGAACTCTGCAATTTAGGGCTGTATGCAGACAATCTTTTGATTCTGTTTGAATTTGCGGCTGTTATCGTTTGCCATAGGAAATACCCTTGTTAAAACAAAACTTTACAGGTAAACTACCCCTTTCCCTTAACCGATCTTCACCAAAATCAACAGATCTTGAGAACTCTACAATTCAGGGCTGTATGCGAAACATTATTTGATTCTGTTTGAATTTGCGGCTGTTATCGTTTGCCAAACAAACAAAATTACCCTTGCTAAAAAAAAACCGTTGCCGGTAAACTACCCCTTTCCCTCAACCGATCTTCACCAAAAAAAACAGGTCGCGAGTACTCTGCAAATCAGGCCTGCATGCAAAACATTATTTGATTCTGTTTGAATTTGCGGCAGTTATCGTTTGCCATAGAAAAAAAATCTACAGACACACAGACAGACAGACAGACAGACACACAGACAGACACACACACAGACACTTTTCGGAAAACGATTTTTTTTCATGTTTTGAGTGTAGTAGAATCAGAATCTGCAATAATCTCGAACACGATTTTTTTTGCCATCACCATACTTCCATTCCTTAAGGAATATGGAAGTAAAATTACCCTTGATAAGAAACCGTTGCAGGTAAACTACCCCTTTCCCTTAACCGATCTTCACCAAAAACGATAGGTCTTGCGACCTCTATAATTCAGGGCTGTATGCAAACTATTATATGATTTTGTTTGAATTTGCGGCTGTTATCGTTTGCCATACAAAATACCCTTGATAAAACAAAAAACGTTGCAGGTAAAATACCCCTTACCCCTAACGATCTTCACCAAAAACAACAGGTCTTTAGTACTCATGAAATCAGGGCTGTATGCCAAAACGTATTTGATTCTGTTTGAATTTACGGCTCTTATCGTTTGCCATAGAAAATACCCTTTTAATACATAAAACGTTGCTGGTAAACTACCCCTTTCACTTAACCGATCTTCACCAAAAACAAAAGGTCTTGAGAACTCTACTATTCAGGGCTGTATGCGAAACATTATTTGATTCTGTTTGAATTTGCGGCTGTTATCGTTTGCCAAACAAACAAAATTACCCATGATAAAAAAAAAAACCGTTGCTGGTAAACTACCCCTTTCCCTCAACCGATCTTCACCAAAAACAATAGGTCGCGAGTACTCTACAAATCACGGCTGCATGCAAAAAATTATTTGATTCTGTGTGAATTTGCGGCTGTTATCGTTTGCCATAGAAAAAAATCTACAGACACACAGACACACAGACAGACAGACACACACACAGACACTTTTCGAAAAACGACTTTTTTTCATGTTTTGAGTTTAGTACAAACAGAATCTGCAATAATCTCGAACACGATTTTTTTTGCCATCACCATACTTCCATTTCCTTAAGGAACATGGAAGTAAATATCGGTATGGAGAACCATACATGACTTCCATATTCTAAGATTTATATTTAAAATCATTTTCAGCCAAACAGACAGGCTGTGTCTTACCTGCCTTTTTATTGCTGTATTAAATGAAAAATATTATATTACATTAAAATGAAAAAATTATAATTTTATTGCCTGGCAACAAAATTATTTTATTTTTAACAATTACCATTGTTTCAAAAAGTTTAAATAAATTTTCAAGTACTTTACTCTTGTTAAAACGTAAAAGGTTGCCGGTAAACTACCCCTTCCCCTTAACCGATCTTCACCAAAATCGAAAGTCATTGAGACATCTACAATTCAGAGGGAAGTATGCAAAAAATTATTTGATTCTGTTTGAATTTGCAGCTGTTATCGTTTGCCATAGAAAATACGCTTGATAAAAAAATCGTTGCTGGTAAACTACCCCTTCCCCTGAACCGATCTTCACCAAAATCGAAAGGCATTGAGATCTCTACAATTCAGGGAAGTATGCAAGAAATTATTTGATTCGGTTTGAATTTGCGGCTGTTATCGTTTGCCATATGAAATACCCTTGTTAAAAAAACGTTGCGGGTAAACTACCCCTTTCCCTAAACCGATCTCCACGAAAAACAATAGGTCTTGAGAACTCTACAATTTAGGGCTGTATGCAAATAATCTTTTGATTCTGTTTGAATTTGCGGCTGTTATCGTTTGTTTCAAAAAGTTTAAATAAATTTTCAAGTTCTTTACTCTTGTTAAAACGTAAAAGGTTGCTGGTAAACTACCCCTTCCCCTTAACCGATCTTCACCAAAATCGAAAGTCATTGAGACCTCTACAACTCAGGGACGTACGCAAAAAATTATTTGATTCTGTTTGAATTTGCGGCTGTTATCGGTTGCCATAAGAA
The DNA here is from genome assembly GCA_034769895.1 of Magicicada septendecula. Lineage (NCBI taxonomy): Eukaryota > Metazoa > Arthropoda > Insecta > Hemiptera > Cicadidae > Magicicada > Magicicada septendecula. The sequence goes on along the minus strand of CM068367.1, from coordinate 747,305,519 downwards.
ATACGCTTGATAAAAAAACGTTGCCGGTAAACTACCCCTTCCCATAACCGATATTCGCCAAAAACAATAGGTCTTGAGTACACTACAAATCATGGCTGTATGCAAAACATTATTTGATTCTGTTTGAATTTGTGGCTGTTATCGTTTGCCATAGAAAATACCCTTGTTAAAAAAACGTTGCAGGTAAACTACCCCTTTCCCTCAACCGATCTTCACCAAAAACAATGGGTCATGAGAACTCTACAATTTAGGGCTGTATGCAAATAATCTTTTGATTCTGTTTGAATTTGCGGCTGTTATCGTTTGCCATAGGAAATACCCTTGTTAAAACATAAAACGTTACAGGTAAAATACCCCATTCCCTTAACCGATCTGCACCAAAATCAACAGATCTTGAGAACTCTACGAATTAGGGATGTATGCGAAACATTGTTTGATTCTGTTTGAATTTGCGGCTGTTATCGTTTGCCAAACAAACAAAATTACCCTTGCTAAAAAAAACCGTTGCGGGTAAACTACCCCTTTCCTTTAACCGATCTTCACCAAAAACAATAGGTCGCGATTACTCTGTAAATCAGGGCCGTATGCAAAAAATTATTTGATTCTGTTTGAATTTGCGGCAGTTATCGTTTACCATAGAAAAAAAATCTATAGACAGACAGACAGACAGACAGACAGACATACAGACAGACAGACAGACAGACAGACACACACACAGACACTTTTCGGAAAACGACTTTTTTTCATGTTTTAAGTGTAGTAGAATCAGAATCTGCAATAATCTCGAACACGATTTTTTTTGCCATCACCATACTTCCATTCCTTAAGGAATATGGAAGTAAAAAAAAAATTACCTTTGATAAAAAAAAACGTTGCAGGTAAACTACCCCTTTCCCTCAACCGATCTTAACCAAAAACAATAGGTCGCGAGTACTCTACAAATCAGGGCAGTATGCCAAAAATTATTTGATTCTGTTTGAATTTGCGGCAGTTATCGTTTGCCATAGAAAAAAATCTACAGACAGATAGACAGACAGACACACAGACACTTTTCGGAAAACGACTTTTTTTCATGTTTTGAGTGTAGTAGAATCAGAATCTGCAATAATCTCGAACACGATGTTTTTTGCCATCACCATACTTCCATTCCTTAAGGAAGTTGGAAGTAAATATCGGTATGGAGAACCATACATGACTTCCATATTCTAAGATTTGTATTTAAAATCATTTTCAGCCAAACAGCCAGGCTGTGTCTTACCTGCCTTTTTATTGCTGTATTAAATGAAAAATATTATATTACATTAAAATGAAAAAATTATAATTTTATTACCTGGCAACAAAATTATTTTATTTTTAACAATTACCATTGTTTCAAAAAGTTTAAATAAATTTTCAAGTACTTTACTCTAGTTAAAACCTTAAAGGTTGCAGGTAAACTACCCCTTCCCCTTAACCGATCTTCACCAAAATCGAAAGTCATTGAGACCTCCACAATTCAGGGACGTATGCAAAAAATTGTTTGATTCTGTTTGAATTTGCGGCTGTTATCGTTTGCCATAGAAAAGACGCTTGATAAAAAAACGTTGCTGGTAAACTACCCCTTCCCCTTATCCGATCTTCACCAAAAACAACAGGTCTTGAGAACTCTAAAAATCAGGGCGGTATGCAGAACATTATTTGATTCTGTTTAAATTTGCGGCTGTTATCGTTTGCCATAGAAAATACCCTTGTTAAAAAAACGTTGCTAGTAAACTACCCCTTTCCCTCAACCGATCTTCACCAAAAACAACAGGTCTTGAGAACTCTACAATTTAGGGCTGTATGCAGACAATCTTTTGATTCTGTTTGAATTTGCGGCTGTTATCGTTTGCCATAGGAAATACCCTTGTTAAAACATAAAACTTTACAGGTAAACTACCCCTTTCCCTTAACCGATCTTCACCAAAATCAACAGATCTTGAGAACTCTACAATTGAGGGCTGTATGCGAAACATTATTTGATTCTGTTTGAATTTGCGGCTGTTATCGTTTGCCAAACAAACAAAATTACCCTTGCTAAAAAAAAAACCGTTGCCGGTAAACTACCCCTTTCCCTCAACCGATCTTCACCAAAAAAAATAGGTCGCGAGTACTCTGCAAATCAGGCCTGCATGCAAAACATTATTTGATTCTGTTTGAATTTGCGGCAGTTATCGTTTGCCATAGAAAAAAAATCTACAGACACACAGACAGACAGACAGACAGACAGACAGACAGACAGACAGACAGACAGACACACAGACAGACAGACACACAGACACTTTTCGGAAAACGACTTTTTTTCATGTTTTGAGTGTAGTAGAATCAGAATCTGCAATAATCTCGAACACGATTTTTTTTGCCATCACCATACTTCCATTCCTTAAGGAATATGGAAGTAAAATTACCCTTGATAAGAAACCGTTGCAGGTAAACTACCCCTTTCCCTTAACCGATCTTCACCAAAAACGATAGGTCTTGCGACCTCTACAATTCAGGGCTGTATGCAAACTATTATATGATTTTGTTTGAATTTGCGGCTGTTATCGTTTGCCATACAAAATACCCTTGATAAAACAAAAAACGTGGCTGGTAAAATACCCCTTACCCTTAAACGATCTTCACCAAAAACAACAGGTCTTTAGTACTCATGAAATCAGGGCTGTATGCCAAAACGTATTTGATTCTGTTTGAATTTGCGACTCTAATCGTTTGCCATAGAAAATACCCTTTTAATACATAAAACGTTGCTGGTAAACTACCCCTTTCACTTAACCGATCTTCACCAAAAACAAAAGGTCTTGAGAACTCTACTATTCAGGGCTGTATGCGAAACATTATTTGATTCTGTTTGAATTTGCGGCTGTTATCGTTTGCCAAACAAACAAAATTACCCATGATAAAAAAAAACCGTTGCTGGTAAACTACCCCTTTCCCTCAACCGATCTTCACCAAAAACAATAGGTCGCGAGTACTCTACAAATCAGGTCTGCATGCAAAAAATTATTTGATTCTGTTTGAATTTGCGGCTGTTATCGTTTGCCAAAAAAAAATCTACAGACACACAGACACACACACAGACACTTTTCGAAAAACGACTTTTTTTCATGTTTTGAGTTTAGTACAAACAGAATCTGCAATAATCTCGAACACGATTTTTTTTGCCATTACCATACTTCCATTTCCTTAAGGAACATGGAAGTAAATATCGGTATGGAGAACCATACATGACTTCCATATTCTAAGATTTATATTTAAAATCATTTTCAGCCAAACAGCCAGGCTGTGTCTTACCTGCCTTTTTATTGCTGTATTAAATGAAAAATATTTTATTACATTAAAATGAAAAAATTATAATTTTATTGCCTGGCAACAAAATTATTTTATTTTTAACAATTACCATTGATCAAAAAGTTTAAATAAAATTTCAAGTACTTTACGCTTGTTAAAACTTAAAAGGTTGCTGGTAAACTACCCCTTCCCCTTAACCGATCTTCACCAAAATCGAAAGTCATTGAGACCTCTACAATTCAGTGACGTATGCAAAAAATTATTTGATTCTGTTTGAATTTGAGGCTGTTATCGTTTGTCATAGAAAATACGCTTGATAAGAAAACGTTGCAGGTAAACTACCCCTTCCCCTTAACCGATCTTCACCAAAAACAATAGGTCTTGAGTACTCTACAAATCAGGGGTGTATGCAAAACATTATTTGATTCTGTTTGAATTTGCGGCAGTTATCGTTTGCCATAAAAAAAAAATCTACAGACACACAGACAGACAGACAGATAGACACACAGACAGACAGACACACACACAGACACTTTTCGGAAAACGACTTTTTTTCATGTTTTGAGTGTAGTAGAATCAGAATCTGCAATAATCTCGAACACGATTTTTTTTGCCATCACCATACTTCCATTCCTTAAGGAATATGGAAGTAAAATTACCCTTGATAAGAAACCGTTGCAGGTAAACTACCCCTTTCCCTTAACCGATCTTCACCAAAAACGATATGTCTTGCGACCTCTACAATTCAGGGCTGTATGCAAACTATTATATGATTTTGTTTGAATTTGCGGCTGTTATCGTTTGCCATAAAATTACCCTTGATAAAACAAAAAACGTGGCCGGTAAACTACCCCTTACCCTTAAACGATCTTCACCAAAAACAACAGGTCTTTAGTACTCACGAAATCAGGGCTGTATGCCAAAACGTATTTGATTCTGTTTAAATTTGCGGCTCTTATCATTTGCCATAGAAAATACCCTTTTAATACATAAAACGTTGCTGGTAAACTACCCCTTTCACTTAACCGATCTTCACCAAAAACAAAAGGTCTTGAGTACTCTACAAATCAGGGCTGTATGCAAAACATTATTTGATTCTGTTTGAATTTGCGGCTGTTATCGTTTGCCATAGAAAATACCCTTGTTAAAAAAACGTTGCTGGTAAACTACCCCTTTCCCTCAACCGATCTTCACCAAAAACAATAGGTCGCGATACTCTACAAATCAGGGCTGCATGCAAAAAATTATTTGATTCTGTTTGAATTTGCGGCTGTTATCGTTTGCCATAAAAAAAAATCTACAGACTCACAGACACACAGACACACACACAGACACTTTTCGAAAAACGACTTTTTTCATGTTTTGAGTTTAGTACAAACAGAATCTGCAATAATCTCGAACACGATTTTTTTTGCCATTACCATACTTTCATTTCCTTAAGGAACATGGAAGTAAATATCGGTATGGGGAACCATACATGACTTCCATATTCTAAGATTTATATTTAAAATCATTTTCAGCCAAACAGCCAGGCTGTGTCTTACCTGCCTTTTTATTGCTGTATAAAATGAAAAATATTATATTACATTAAAATGAAAAAATTATAATTTTATTGCCTGGCAACAAAATTATTTTATTTTTAACAATTACCATTGTTTCAAAAAGTTTAAATAAAATTTCTCAAGTACTTTACTCTTGTTAAAACGTAAAAGGTTGCAGGTAAACTGCCCCTTCCCCTTAACCGATCTTCACCAAAATCGAAAGTCATTGAGACCTCTACAATTCAGGGACGTATGCAAAAAATTATTTGATTCTGTTTGAAATTGCGGCTGTTATCGTTTGCCATAGAAAATACGCTTGATAAAAAAACGTTGCTGGTAAACTACCCCTTCCCCTTAACCGATCTTCACCAAAAACAATAGGTCTTCAGTACTCTACAAATCAGGGCAGTAAGCAAAACATTATTTGATTCTGTTTGCATTTGCGGCTGTTATCGTTTGCCATAGAAAATACCCTTGTTAAAAAAACGTTGCCGGTAAACTACCCCTTTCCCTCAACCGATCTTCACCAAAAACAACAGGTCTTGCGACCTCTACAATTCAGGGGTGTATGCAAATAATCTTTTGATTCTGTTTGAATTTGCGGCTGTTATCGTTTGCCAAAATATCGGTATGGAGAGCCATACATGACTTCCATATTCTAAGATTTATATTTAAAATCATTTTCAGCCAAACAGACAGGCTGTGTCTTACCTGCCTTTTTATTGCTGTATAAAATGAAAAATATTATATTACATTAAAATGAAAAAATTATAATTTTATTGCCTGGCAACAAAATTATTTTATTTTTAACAATTACCATTGTTTCAAAAAGTTTAAATAAATTTTCAAGTACTTTACTCTTGTTAAAACGTAAAAGGTTGCAGGTAAACTACCCCTTCCCCTTAACCGATCTTCACCAAAATCGAAAGTCATTGAGACCTATACAATTCATGGACGTATGCAAAAAATTATTTGATTCTGTTTGAATTTGCGGCTGTTATCGTTTGCCATAGAAAATACGCTTGATAAAAAAACGTTGCTGGTAAACTACCCCTTTCCCTCAACCGATCTTCACAAAAAAAAATAGGTCGCGAGTACTCTGCAAATCAGGGCTGCATGCAAAACATTATTTGATTCTGTTTGAATTTGCGGCAGTTATCGTTTGCCATAAAAAAAAATCTACAGACACACAGACAGACAGACAGATAGACACACAGACAGACAGACACACAGACAGACACACACACAGACACTTTTCGGAAAACGACTTTTTTTCATGTTTTGAGTGTAGTAGAATCAGAATCTGCAATAATCTCGAACACGATTTTTTTTGCCATCACCATACTTCCATTCCTTAAGGAATATGGAAGTAAAATTACCCTTGATAAGAAACCGTTGCAGGTAAACTACCCCTTTCCCTTAACCGATCTTCACCAAAAACGATAGGTCTTGCGACCTCTACAATTCAGGGCTGTATGCAAACTATTATATGATTTTGTTTGAATTTGCGGCTGTTATCGTTTGCCATACAAAATACCCTTGATAAAACAAAAAACGTGGCCGGTAAACTACCCCTTACCCTTAAACGATCTTCACCAAAAACAACAGGTCTTTAGTACTCATGAAATCAGGGCTGTATGCCAAAACGTATTTGATTGTGTTTAAATTTGCGGCTCTTATCGTTTGCCATAGAAAATACCCTTTTAATACATAAAACGTTGCTGGTAAACTACCCCTTTCACTTAACCGATCTTCACCAAAAACAAAAGGTCTTGAGTACTCTACAAATCAGGGCTGTATGCAAAACATTATTTGATTCTGTTTGAATTTGCGTCAGTTATCGTTTGCCATAGAAAAAAATCTACAGACAGACAGACAGACAGACAGACAGACAGACAGACAGATAGACACACAGACACTTTTCGGAAAACGACTTTTTTTCATGTTTTGAGTGTAGTAGAATCAGAATCTGCAATAATCTCGAACACGATTTTTTTTGCCATCACCATACTTCCATTCCTTAAGGAAGATGGAAGTAAGTATCGGTATGGAGAACCATACATGACTTCCATATTATAAGATTTATATTTAAAATCATTTTCAGCCAAACAGCCAGGCTGTGTCTTACCTGCCTTTTTATTGCTGTATTAAATGAATAATATTATATTACATTAAAATGAAAAAATTATAATTTTATTGCCTGGCAACAAAATTATTTTATTTTTAACATTTACCATTGTTTCAAAAAGTTTAAATAAAATTTCTCAAGTACTTTACTCTTGTTAAAACGTAAAAGGTTGCAGGTAAACTACCCCTTCCCCTTAACCGATCTTCACCAAAATCGAAAGTCATTGAGACCTCTACAATTCAGGGACGTGTGCAAAAAATTATTTGATTCTGTTTGAATTTGCGGCTGTTATCGTTTGCCATAGAAAATACGCTTGATAAAAAAGTTGCTGGTAAACTACCCCTTCCCCTTAACCGATCTTCACCAAAAACAATAGGTCTTCAGTACTCTACAAATCAGGGCTGTATGCAAAACATTATTTGATTCTGTTTGCATTTGCGGCTGTTATCGTTTGCCATAAAAAATACCCTTGTTAAAAAAACGTTGCTGGTAAACTACCCCTTTCCCTCAACCGATCTTCACCAAAAACATTAGGTCTTGAGAACTCTACAATTTAGGGCTGTATGCAAATAATCTTTTGATTCTGTTTGAATTTGCGGCTGTTATCGTTTGCCATAGAAAATACCCTTGTTAAAAAAACGTTGCTGGTAAACTACCCCTTTCCCTCAACCGAACTTCACCAAAAACTATAGGTCTTGAGAACTCTACAATTTAGGGCTGTATGCAAATAATCTTTTGATTCAGTTTGAATTTGCGGCTGTTATCGTTTGCCATAGGAAATACCCTTGTTACAACATAAAACGTTACTGGTAAACTACCCCTTTCCCTTAACCGATCTTCACCAAAATCAACAGATCTTGAGAACTCTACAATTCAGGGCAGTATGCGAAACATTATTTGATTCTGTTTGAATTTGCGGCTGTTATCGTTTGCCAAACAAACAAAATTACCCTTGCTAAAAAAAAAACCGTTGCTGGTATACTACCCCTTTCCCTCAACCGATCTTCACCAAAAACAATAGGTCGCGAGTACTCTGCAAATCAGGGCTGCATGCAAAAAATTATTTGATTCTGTTTGAATTTGCGGCAGTTATCGTTTGCCATAGACAAAAAATCTACAGACAGACACATAGACAGCAGACACACAGACAGACAGACAGACAGACAGACACACACACAGACACTTTTCGGAAAACGACTTTTTTTCATGTTTTGAGTGTAGTAGACTCATAATCTGCAATAATCTCGAACACGATTTTTTTTGCCATCACCATACTTCCATTCCTTAAGGAATATGGAAGTAAAATTACCCTTGATAATAAACCGTTGCTGGTAAACTACCCCTTTCCCTTAACCGATCTTCACCAAAAACGATAGGTCTTGCGACCTCTACAATTCAGGGCTGTATGCAAACTATTATATGATTTTGTTTGAATTTGCGTCTGTTATCGTTTGCATATACAAAATACCCTTGATAAAACAAAAAACGTGGCTGGTAAAATACCCCTTACCCTTAAACGATCTTCACCAAAAACAACAGGTCTTTAGTACTCATGAAATCAGGGCTGTATGCCAAAACGTATTTGATTCTGTTTGAATTTGCGGCTGTTATCGTTTGCCATAGAAAATACCCTTGTTAAAAAAACGTTGCTGGTAAACTACCCCTTTCCCTCAACCGATCTTCACCAAAAACAACAGGTCTTGAGAACTCTACAATTTAGGGCTGTATGCAGACAATCTTTTGATTCTGTTTGAATTTGCGGCTGTTATCGTTTGCCATAAAAAATACCCTTGTTAAAACATAAAACTTTACAGGTAAACTACCCCTTTCCCTTAACCGATCTTCACCAAAATCAACAGATCTTGAGAACTCTACAATTCAGGGCAGTATGCGAAACATTATTTGATTCTGTTTGAATTTGCGGCTGTTATCGTTTGCCAAACCAACAAAATTACCCTTGCTAAAAAAAAACCGTTGCCGGTAAACTACCCCTTTCCCTCAACCGATCTTCACCAAAAAAAATTGGTCGCGAGTACTCTGCAAATCAGGCCTGCGTGCAAAACATTATTTGATTCTGTTTGAATTTGCGGCAGTTATCGTTTGCCATAGAAAAAAAATCTACAGACAGACACATAGACAGACAGACACACAGACAGACAGACAGACAGACAGACAGACACACACACAGACACTTTTCGGAAAACGATTTTTTTTCATGTTTTGAGTGTAGTAGAATCAGAATCTGCAATAATCTCGAACACGATTTTTTTTGCCATCACCATACTTCCATTCCTTAAGGAATATGGAAGTAAAATTACCCTTGATAAGAAACCGTTGCAGGTAAACTACCCCTTTCCCTTAACCGATCTTCACCAAAAACGATAGGTCTTGCGACCTCTATAATTCAGGGCTGTATGCAAACTATTATATGATTTTGTTTGAATTTGCGGCTGTTATCGTTTACCATACAAAATACCCTTGATAAAACAAAAAACGTTGCAGGTAAAATACCCCTTACCCCTAACGATCTTCACCAAAAACAACAGGTCTTTAGTACTCATGAAATCAGGGCTGTATGCCAAAACGTATTTGATTCTGTTTGAATTTACTGCTCTTATCGTTTGCCATAGAAAATACCCTTTTAATACATAAAACGTTGCTGGTAAACTACCCCTTTCACTTAACCGATCTTCACCAAAAACAAAAGGTCTTGAGAACTCTACTATTCAGGGCTGTATGCGAAACATTATTTGATTCTGTTTGAATTTGCGGCTGTTATCGTTTGCCAAACAAACAAAATTACCCATGATAAAAAAAAACCGTTGCTGGTAAACTACCCCTTTCCCTCAACCGATCTTCACCAAAAACAATAGGTCGCGAGTACACTACAAATCAGGGCTGCATGCAAAAAATTATTTGATTCTGTTTGAATTTGCGGCTGTTATCGTTTGCCATAGAAAAAAATCTATAGACACACAGACACACAGACACACAGACAGACAGACACACACACAGACACTTTTCGAAAAACGACTTTTTTTCCTGTTTTGAGTTCAGTACAAACAGAATCTGCAATAATCTCGAACACGATTTTTTTTGCCATCACCATACTTCCATTTCCTTAAGGAACATGGAAGTAAATATCGGTATGGAGAACCATACATGACTTCCATATTCTAAGATTTATATTTAAAATCATTTTCAGCCAAACAGACAGGCTGTGTCTTACCTGCCTTTTTATTGCTGTATTAAATGAAAAATATTATATTACATTAAAATGAAAAAATTATAATTTTATTGCCTGGCAACAAAATTATTTTATTTTTAACAATTACCATTGTTTCAAAAAGTTTAAATAAATTTTCAAGTACTTTACTCTTGTTAAAACGTAAAAGGTTGCCGGTAAACTACCCCTTCCCCTTAACCGATCTTCACCAAAATCGAAAGTCATTGAGACCTCTACAATTCAGGGACGTATGCAAAAAATTATTTGATTCTGTTTGAATTTGCAGCTGTTATCGTTTGCCATATAAAATACGCTTGATAAAAAAATCGTTGCAGGTAAACTACCCCTTCCCCTGAACCGATCTTCACCAAAATCGAAAGGCATTGAGAACTCTACAATTCAGGGAAGTATGCAAGAAATTATTTGATTCAGTTTGAATTTGCGGCTGTTATCGTTTGCCATATAAAATACCCTTGTTAAAAAAACGTTGCTGGTAAACTACCCCTTTCCCTCAACCGATCTCCACGAAAAACAATAGGTCTTGAGAACTCTACAATTTAGGGCTGTATGCAAATAATCTTTTGATTCTGTTTGAATTTGCGGCTGTTATCGTTTGTTTCAAAAAGTTTAAATAAATTTTCAACTACTTTACTCTTGTTAAAACGTAAAAGGTTGCTGGTAAACTACCCCTTCCCCATAACCGATCTTCACCAAAATCGAAAGTCATTGAGACCTCTACAACTCAGGGACGTATGCAAAAAATTATTTGATTCTGTTTGAATTTGCGGCTGTTATCGGTTGCCATAAGAAATACGCTTGATAAAAAAACGTTGCCGGTAAACTACCCCTTCCCTTAACCGATATTCGCCAAAAACAATAGGTCTTGAGTACACTACAAATCAGGGCTGTATGCAAAACATTATTTGATTCTGTTTGAATTTGTGGCTGTTATCGTTTGCCATAGAAAATACCCTTGTTAAAAAAACGTTGCGGGTAAACTACCCCTTTCCCTCTACCGATCTTCACCAAAAACAATGGGTCATGAGAACTATACAATTTAGGGCTGTATGCAATTAATCTTTTGATTCTGTTTGAATTTGCGGCTGTTATCGTTTGCCATAGGAAATACCCTTGTTAAAACATAAAACGTTACAGGTAAACTACCCCTTTCCCTTAACCGATCTTCACCAAAATCAACAGATCTTGAGAACTCTACGAATTAGGGCTGTATGCGAAACATTATTTGATTTTGTTTGAATTTGCGGCTGTTATCATTTGCCAAACAAACAAAATTACCCTTGCTAAAAAAACACCGTTGCGGGTAAACTACCCCTTTTCCTCAACCGATCTTCACCAAAAACAATAGGTCGCGAGTACTCTGTAAATCAGGGCCGTATGCAAAAAATTATTTGATTCTGTTTGAATATGCGGCAGTTATCGTTTGCCATAGAAAAAAAATCTATAGACAGACAGACAGACAAACATACAGACAGACAGACAGACAGACAGACAGACACACACACAGACACTTTTCGGAAAACGACATTTTTTCATGTTTTGAGTGTAGTAGAATCAGAATCTGCAATAATCTCGAACACGATTTTTTTTGCCATCACCATACTTCCATTCCTTAAGGAATATGGAAGTAAAAAAAAATTTCCATTGATAAAAAAAAACGTTGCAGGCAAACTACCCCTTTCCCTTAACCGATCTTCACCAAAAACAATAGGTCGCGAGTACTCTACAAATCAGGGCTGTATGCCAAGAATTATTTGATTCTGTTTGAATTTGCGGCTGTTATCGTTTGCCATAGAAAAAAATCTACAGACACACAGACACACAGACACACAGACACACAGACAGACAGACACACACACAGACACTTTTCGAAAAACGACTTTTTTTCATGTTTTGAGTTTTGTACAAACAGAATCTGCAATAATCTCGAACACGATTTTTTTTGCCATTACCATACTTCCATTTCCTTAAGGAACATGGAAGTAAATATCGGTATGGAGAACCATACATGACTTCCATATTCTAAGATTTATATTTAAAATCATTTTCAGCCAAACAGCCAGGCTGTGTCTTACCTGCCTTTTTATTGCTGTATTAAATGAAAAATATTATATTACATTAAAATTAAAAAATTATAATTTTATTGCCTGGCAACAAAATTATTTTATTTTTAACAATTACCATTGATCAAAAAGTTTAAATAAAATTTCAAGTACTTTACTCTTGTTAAAACGTAAAAGGTTGCTGGTAAACTACCCCTTCCCCTTAACCGATCTTCACCAAAATCGAAAGTCATTGAGACCTCTACAATTCAGGGACGTATGCAATAATTATTTGATTTTGTTTGAATTTGCGGCTGTTATCGTTTGCCATAGAAAATACGCTTGATAAAAAAACGTTGCAGGTAAACTACCCCTTTCCCTCAACCGATCTTCACAAAAAAAAATAGGTCGCGAGTACTCTGCAAATCAGGGCTGCATGCAAAACATTATGTGATTCTGTTTGAATTTGCGGCAGTTATCGTTTGCCATAAAAAAAAATCTACAGACACACAGACAGACAGACAGATAGACACACAGACAGACAGACACACAGACAGACACACACACAGACACTTTTCGGAAAACGACTTTTTTTCATGTTTTGAGTGTAGTAGAATCAGAATCTGCAATAATCTCGAACACGATTTTTTTTGCCATCACCATACTTCCATTCCTTAAGGAATATGGAAGTAAAATTACCCTTGATAAGAAACCGTTGCAGGTAAACTACCCCTTTCCCTTAACCGATCTTCACCAAAAACGATAGGTCTTGCGACCTCTACAATTCAGGGCTGTATGCAAACTATTATATGATTTTGTTTGAATTTGCGGCTGTTATCGTTTGCCATACAAAATACCCTTGATAAAACAAAAAACGTGGCCGGCAAACTACCCCTTACCCTTAAACGATCTTCACCAAAAACAACAGGTCTTTAGTACTCATGAAATCAGGGCTGTATGCCAAAACGTATTTGATTCTGTTTAAATTTGCGGCTCTTATCGTTTGCCATAGAAAATACCCTTTTAATACATAAAACGTTGCTGGTAAACTACCCCTTTCACTTAACCGATCTTCACCAAAAACAAAAGGTCTTGAGTACTCTACAAATCAGGGCTGTATGCAAAACATTATTTGATTCTGTTTGAATTTGCGTCAGTTATCGTTTGCCATAGAAAAAAATCTACAGACAGACAGACAGTCAGACAGATAGACAGACAGACAGACACACAGACACTTTTCGGAAAACGACTTTTTTTCATGTTTTGAGTGTAGTAGAATCAGAATCTGCAATAATCTCGAACACGATTTTTTTTGCCATCACCATACTTCCATTCCTTAAGGAAGATGGAAGTAAATATCGGTATGGAGAACCATACATGACTTCCATATTATAAGATTTATATTTAAAATCATTTTCAGCCAAACAGCCAGGCTGTGTCTTACCTGCCTTTTTATTGCTGTATTAAATGAATAATATTATATTACATTAAAATGAAAAAATTATAATTTTATTGCCTGGCAACAAAATTATTTTATTTTTAACAATTACCATTGTTTCAAAAAGTTTAAATAAAATTTCTCAAGTACTTTACCCTTGTTAAAACGTAAAAGGTTGCAGGTAAACTACCCCTTCCCCTTAACCGATCTTCACCAAAATCGAAAGTCATTGAGACCTCTACAATTCAGGGACGTATGCAAAAAATTATTTGATTCTGTTTGAATTTGCGGCTGTTATCGTTTGCCATAGAAAATACGCTTGATAAAAAAACGTTGCTGGTAAACTACCCCTTCCCCTTAACCGATCTTCACCAAAAACAATAGGTCTTCAGTACTCTACAAATCAGGGCTGTATGCAAAACATTATTTGATTCTGTTTGCATTTGCGGCTGTTATCGTTTGCCATAGAAAATACCCTTGTTAAAAAAACGTTGCAGGTAAACTACCCCTTTCCCTCAACCGATCTTCACCAAAAACAATAGGTCTTGAGAACTCTACAATTTAGGGCTGTATGCAAATAATCTTTTGATTCTGTTTGAATTTGCGGCTGTTATCGTTTGCCATAGAAAATACCCTTGTTAAAAAAACGTTGCTGGTAAACTACCCCTTTCCCTCAACCGAACTTCACCAAAAACTATAGGTCTTGAGAACTCTACAATTTAGGGCTGTATGCAAATAATCTTTTGATTCAGTTTGAATTTGCGGCTGTTATCGTTTGCCAAAAAAATACCCTTGTTAAAAAAACGTTGCTGGTAAACTACCCCTTTCCCTCAACCGATCTTCACCAAAAACAACAGGTCTTGAGAACTCTACAACTTAGGGCTGTATGCAGACAATCTTTTGATTCTGTTTGAATTTGCGGCTGTTATCGTTTGCCATATAAAATACCCTTGTTAAAACATAAAACTTTACAGGTAAACTACCCCTTTCCCTTAACCGATCTTCACCAAAATCAACAGATCTTGAGAACTCTACAATTCAGGGCAGTATGCGAAACATTATTTGATTCTGTTTGAATTTGCGGCTGTTATCGTTTGCCAAACAAACAAAATAACCCTTGCTAAAAAAAACCCGTTGCCGGTAAACTACCCCTTTCCCTCAACCGATCTTCACCAAAAAAAATAGGTCGCGAGTACTCTGCAAATCAGGCCTGCGTGCAAAACATTATTTGATTCTGTTTGAATTTGCGGCAGTTATCGTTTGCCATAGAAAAAAATCTACAGACAGACACATAGACAGACAGACACACAGACAGACAGACAGACAGACAGACAGACAGACAGACACACAGACACTTTTCGGAAAACGATTTTTTTTCATGTTTTGAGTGTAGTAGAATCAGAACCTGCAATAATCTCGAACACGATTTTTTTTGCCATCACCATACTTCCATTCCTTAAGGAATATGGAAGTAAAATTACCCTTGATAAGAAACCGTTGCAGGTAAACTACCCCTTTCCCTTAACCGATCTTCACCAAAAACGATAGGTCTTGCGACCTCTATAATTCAGGGCTGTATGCAAACTATTATATGATTTTGTTTGAATTTGCGGCTGTTATCGTTTGCCATACAAAATACCCTTGATAAAACAAAAAACGTTGCAGGTAAAATACCCCTTACCCCTAACGATCTTCACCAAAAACAACAGGTCTTTAGTACTCATGAAATCAGGGCTGTATGCCAAAACGTATTTGATTCTGTTTGAATTTACGGCTCTTATCTTTTGCCATAGAAAATACCCTTTTAATACATAAAACGTTGCTGGTAAACTACCCCTTTCACTTAACCGATCTTCACCAAAAACAAAAGGTCTTGAGAACTCTACTATTCAGGGCTGTATGCAAAACATTATTTGATTCTGTTTGAATTTGCGGCTGTTATCGTTTGCCATATAAAATACGCTTGATAAAAAAATCGTTGCTGGTAAACTACCCCTTCCCCTGAACCGATCTTCACCAAAATCGAAAGGCATTGAGAACTCTACAATTCAGGGAAGTATGCAAGAAATTATTTGATTCAGTTTGAATTTGCGGCTGTTATCGTTTGCCATAGAAAAAAATCTACAGACACATAGACACACAGACACACAGACAGACAGACACACACACAGACACTTTTCGAAAAACGACTTTTTTTCATGTTTTGAGTTTAGTACAAACAGAATCTGCAATAATCTCGAACACGATTTTTTTTGCCATCACCATACATCCATTTCCTTAAGGAACATGGAAGTAAATATCGGTATGGAGAACCATACATGACTTCCATATTCTAAGATTTATATTTAAAATCATTTTCAGCCAAACAGACAGGCTGTGTCTTACCTGCCTTTTTATTGCTGTATTAAATGAAAAATATTATATTACATTAAAATGAAAAAATTATAATTTTATTGCCTGGCAACAAAATTATTTTATTTTTAACAATTACCATTGTTTCAAAAAGTTTAAATAAATTTTCAAGTACTTTACTCTTGTTAAAACGTAAAAGGTTGCCGGTAAACTACCCCTTCCCCTTAACCGATCTTCACCAAAATCGAAAGTCATTGAGACCTCTACAATTCAGGGACGTATGCAAAAAATTATTTGATTCTGTTTGAATTTGCAGCTGTTATCGTTTGCCATATAAAATACGCTTGATAAAAAAATCGTTGCTGGTAAACTACCCCTTCCCCTGAACCGATCTTCACCAAAATCGAAAGGCATTGAGAACTCTACAATTCAGGGAAGTATGCAAGAAATTATTTGATTCAGTTTGAATTTGCGGCTGTTATCGTTTGCCATATAAAATACCCTTGTTAAAAAAACGTTGCTGGTAAACTACCCCTTTCCCTCAACCGATCTCCACGAAAAACAATAGGTCTTGAGAACTCTACAATTTAGGGCTGTATGCAAATAATCTTTTGATTCTGTTTGAATTTGCGGCTGTTATCGTTTGTTTCAATAAGTTTAAATAAATTTTCAACTACTTTACTCTTGTTAAAACGTAAAAGGTTGCTGGTAAACTACCCCTTCCCCTTAACCGATCTTCACCAAAATCGAAAGTCATTGAGACCTCTACAACTCAGGGACGTATGCAAAAAATTATTTGATTCTGTTTGAATTTGCGGCTGTTATCGGTTGCCATAAGAAATACGCTTGATAAAAAAACGTTGCCGGTAAACTACCCCTTCCCTTAACCGATATTCGCCAAAAACAATAGGTCTTGAGTACACTACAAATCAGGGCTGTATGCAAAACATTATTTGATTCTGTTTGAATTTGTGGCTGTTATCGTTTGCCATAGAAAGTACCCTTGTTAAAAAAACGTTGCGGGTAAACTACCCCTTTCCCTCTACCGATCTTCACCAAAAACAATGGGTCATGAGAACTATACAATTTAGGGCTGTATGCAATTAATCTTTTGATTCTGTTTGAATTTGCGGCTGTTATCGTTTGCCATAGGAAATACCCTTGTTAAAACATAAAACGTTACAGGTAAACTACCCCTTTCCCATAACCGATCTTCACCAAAATCAACAGATCTTGAGAACTCTACGAATTAGGGCTGTATGCGAAACATTATTTGATTTTGTTTGAATTTGCGGCTGTTATCATTTGCCAAACAAACAAAATTACCCTTGCTAAAAAAACACCGTTGCTGGTAAACTACCCCTTTCCCTCAACCGATCTTCACCAAAAACAATAGGTCGCGAGCACTCTGTAAATCAGGGCCGTATGCAAAAAATTATTTGATTCTGTTTGAATTTGCGGCAGTTATCGTTTGCCATAGAAAAAAAATCTATAGACAGACAGACAGACAGACATACAGACAGACAGACAGACAGACAGACAGACAGACAGACAGACAGACAGACAGACACACACACAGACACTTTTCGGAAAACGACTTTTTTTCATGTTTTGAGTGTAGTAGAATCAGAATCTGCAATAATCTCGAACACGATTTTTTTTGCCATCACCATACTTCCATTCCTTAAGGAATATGGAAGTAAAAAAAAATTTCCATTGATAAAAAAAAACGTTGCAGGCAAACTACCCCTTTCCCTCAACCGATCTTCACCAAAAACAATAGGTCGCGAGTACTCTACAAATCAGGGCTGTATGCCAAAAATTATTTGATTCTGTTTGAATTTGCGGCTGTTATCGTTTGCCATAGAAAAAAATCTACAGACACACAGACACACAGACACATAGACAGACAGACACACACACACAGACACTTTTCGAAAAACGACTTTTTTTCATGTTTTGAGTTTAGTACAAACAGAATCTGCAATAATCTCGAACACGATTTTTTTTGCCATTACCATACTTCCATTTCCTTAAGGAACATGGAAGTAAATATCGGTATGGAGGACATGACTTCCATATTCTAAGATTTATATTTAAAATCATTTTCAGCCAAACAGCCAGGCTGTGTCTTACCTGCCTTTTTATTGCTGTATTAAATGAAAAATATTATATTACATTAAAATGAAAAAATTATAATTTTATTGCCTGGCAACAAAATTATTTTATTTTTAACAATTACCATTGATCAAAAAGTTTAAATAAAATTTCAAGTACTTTACTCTTGTTAAAACGTAAAAGGTTGCTGGTAAACTACCCCTTCCCCTTAACCGATCTTCACCAAAATCGAAAGTCATTGAGACCTCTACAACTCAGGGACGTATGCAAATAATTATTTGATTTTGTTTGAATTTGCGGCTGTTATCGTTTGCCATAGAAAATACGCTTGATAAAAAAACGTTGCTGGTAAACTACCCCTTCCCCTTAACCGATCTTCACCAAAAACAATAGGTCTTGAGTACTCTACAAATCAGGGCTGTATGCAAAACATTATTTGATTCTGTTTGAATTTGCGGCTGTTATCGTTTGCCATAAAAAATACCCTTGTTAAAAAAACGTTGCCGGTAAACTACCCCTTTCCCTCAACCGATCTTCACCAAGAACAACAGGTGTTGAGAACTCTACAATTTAGGGCTGTATGCAAATAATCTTTTGATTCTGTTTGAATTTGCGGCTGTTATCGTTTGCCATAGGAAATACCCTTGTTAAAACATAAAACGTTACCGGTAAACTACCCCTTTCCCTTAACCGATCTTCACCAAAATCAACAGATCTTGAGAACTCTACAATTCAGGGCTGTATGCGAAACATTATTTGATTCTGATTGAATTTGCGGCTGTTATCGTTTGCCAAACAAACAAAATTACCCTTGCTAAAAAAAAACCGTTGCAGGTAAACTACCCCTTTCCCTCAACCGATCTTCACCAAAAAAAATAGGTCACGAGTACTCTGCAAATCAGGCCGGCGTGCAAAACATTATTTGATTCTGTTTGAATTTGCGGCAGTTATCGTTTGCCATAGAAAAAAAATCTACAGACAGACACATAGACAGACAGACACACAGACAGACAGACAGACAGACAGACAGACAGACAGACACACAGACACTTTTCGGAAAACGATTTTTTTTCATGTTTTGAGTGTAGTAGAATCAGAACCTGCAATAATCTCGAACACGATTTTTTTTGCCATCACCATACTTCCATTCCTTAAGGAATATGGAAGTAAAATTACCCTTGATAAGAAACCGTTGCAGGTAAACTACCCCTTTCCCTTAACCGATCTTCACCAAAAACGATAGGTCTTGCGACCTCTATAATTCAGGGCTGTATGCAAACTATTATATGATTTTGTTTGAATTTGCGGCTGTTATCGTTTGCCATACAAAATACCCTTGATAAAACAAAAAACGTTGCAGGTAAAATACCCCTTACCCCTAACGATCTTCACCAAAAACAACAGGTCTTTAGTACTCATGAAATCAGGGCTGTATGCCAAAACGTATTTGATTCTGTTTGAATTTACTGCTCTTATCGTTTGCCATAGAAAATACCCTTTTAATACATAAAACGTTGCTGGTAAACTACCCCTTTCACTTAACCGATCTTCACCAAAAACAAAAGGTCTTGAGAACTCTACTATTCAGGGCTGTATGCAAAACATTATTTGATTCTGTTTGAATTTGCGGCTGTTATCGTTTGCCAAACAAACAAAATTACCCATGATAAAAAAAAAACCGTTGCTGGTAAACTACCCCTTTCCCTCAACCGATCTTCACCAAAAACAATAGGTCGCGAGTACTCTACAAATCAGGGCTGCATGCAAAAAATTATTTGATTCTGTTTGAATTTGCGGCTGTTATCGTTTGCCATAGAAAAAAATCTACAGACACATAGACACACAGACACACAGACAGACAGACACACACACAGACACTTTTCGAAAAACGACTTTTTTTCATGTTTTGAGTTTAGTACAAACAGAATCTGCAATAATCTCGAACACGATTTTTTTTGCCATCACCATACTTCCATTTCCTTAAGGAACATGGAAGTAAATATCGGTATGGAGAACCATACATGACTTCCATATTCTAAGATTTATATTTAAAATCATTTTCAGCCAAACAGACAGGCTGTGTCTTACCTGCCTTTTTATTGCTGTATTAAATGAAAAATATTATATTACATTAAAATGAAAAAATTATAATTTTATTGCCTGGCAACAAAATTATTTTATTTTTAACAATTACCATTGTTTCAAAAAGTTTAAATAAATTTTCAAGTACTTTACTCTTGTTAAAACGTAAAAGGTTGCCGGTAAACTACCCCTTCCCCTTAACCGATCTTCACCAAAATCGAAAGTCATTGAGACCTCTACAATTCAGGGACGTATGCAAAAAATTATTTGATTCTGTTTGAATTTGCAGCTGTTATCGTTTGCCATATAAAATACGCTTGATAAAAAAATCGTTGCTGGTAAACTACCCCTTCCCCTTAACCGATCTTCACCAAAATCGAAAGGCATTGAGAACTCTACAATTCAGGGAAGTATGCAAGAAATTATTTGATTCAGTTTGAATTTGCGGCTGTTATCGTTTGCCATATAAAATACCCTTGTTAAAAAAACGTTGCTGGTAAACTACCCCTTTCCCTCAACCGATCTCCACGAAAAACAATAGGTCTTGAGAACTCTACAATTTAGGGCTGTATGCAAATAATATTTTGATTCTGTTTGAATTTGCGGCTGTTATCGTTTGTTTCAAAAAGTTTAAATAAATTTTCAACTACTTTACTCTTGTTAAAACGTAAAAGGTTGCTGGTAAACTACCCCTTCCCCTTAACCGATCTTCACCAAAATCGAAAGTCATTGAGACCTCTACAACTCAGGGACGTATGCAAAAAATTATTTGATTCTGTTTGAATTTGCGGCTGTTATCGGTTGCCATAAGAAATACGCTTGATAAAAAAACGTTGCCGGTAAACTACCCCTTCCCTTAACCGATATTCGCCAAAAACAATAGGTCTTGAGTACACTACAAATCAGGGCTGTATGCAAAACATTATTTGATTCTGTTTGAATTTGTGGCTGTTATCGTTTGCCATAGAAAATACCCTTGTTAAAAAAACGTTGCGGGTAAACTACCCCTTTCCCTCTACCGATCTTCACCAAAAACAATGGGTCATGAGAACTATACAATTTAGGGCTGTATGCAATTAATCTTTTGATTCTGTTTGAATTTGCGGCTGTTATCGTTTGCCATAGGAAATACCCTTGTTAAAACATAAAACGTTACAGGTAAACTACCCCTTTCCCTTAACCGATCTTCACCAAAAACGATAGGTCTTGCGACCTCTATAATTCAGGGCTGTATGCAAACTATTATATGATTTTGTTTGAATTTGCGGCTGTTATCGTTTGCCATACAAAATACCCTTGATAAAACAAAAAACGTTGCAGGTAAAATACCCCTTACCCCTAACGATCTTCACCAAAAACAACAGGTCTTTAGTACTCATGAAATCAGGGCTGTATGCCAAAACGTATTTGATTCTGTTTGAATTTACGGCTCTTATCGTTTGCCATAGAAAATACCCTTTTAATACATAAAACGTTGCTGGTAAACTACCCCTTTCACTTAACCGATCTTCACCAAAAACAAAAGGTCTTGAGAACTCTACTATTCAGGGCTGTATGCAACACATTATTTGATTCTGTTTGAATTTGCGGCTGTTATCGTTTGCCAAACAAACAAAATTACCCATGATAAAAAAAAAAACCGTTGCTGGTAAACTACCCCTTTCCCTCAACCGATCTTCACCAAAAACAATAGGTCGCGAGTACTCTACAAATCAGGGCTGCATGCAAAAAATTATTTGATTCTGTTTGAATTTGCGGCTGTTATCGTTTGCCATAGAAAAAAATCTACAGACACATAGACACACAGACACACAGACAGACAGACACACACACAGACACTTTTCGAAAAACGACTTTTTTTCATGTTTTGAGTTTAGTACAAACAGAATCTGCAATAATCTCGAACACGATTTTTTTTGCCATCACCATACTTCCATTTCCTTAAGGAACATGGAAGTAAATATCGGTATGGAGAACCATACATGACTTCCATATTCTAAGATTTATATTTAAAATCATTTTCAGCCAAACAGACAGGCTGTGTCTTACCTGCCTTTTTATTGCTGTATTAAATGAAAAATATTATATTACATTAAAATGAAAAAATTATAATTTTATTGCCTGGCAACAAAATTATTTTATTTTTAACAATTACCATTGTTTCAAAAAGTTTAAATAAATTTTCAAGTACTTTACTCTTGTTAAAACGTAAAAGGTTGCCGGTAAACTACCCCTTCCCCTTAACCGATCTTCACCAAAATCAAAAGTCATTGAGAACTCTACAATTCAGGGACGTATGCAAAAAAGTATTTGATTCTGTTTGAATTTGCAGCTGTTATCGTTTGCCATATAAAATACGCTTGATAAAAAAATCGTTGCTGGTAAACTACTCCTTCCCCTGAACCGATCTTCACCAAAATCGAAAGGCATTGAGTACTCTACAATTCAGGGAAGTATGCAAGAAATTATTTGATTCAGTTTGAATTTGCGGCTGTTATCGTTTGCCATATAAAATACCCTTGTTAAAAAAACGTTGCTGGTAAACTACCCCTTTCCCTCAACCGATCTCCACGAAAAACAGTAGGTCTTGAGAACTCTACAATTTAGGGCTGTATGCAAATAATCTTTTGATTCTGTTTGAATTTGCGGCTGTTATCGTTTGTTTCAAAAAGTTTAAATAAATTTTCAACTACTTTACTCTTGTTAAAACGTAAAAGGTTGCTGGTAAACTACCCCTTCCCCTTAACCGATCTTCACCAAAATCGAAAGTCATTGAGACCTCTACAACTCAGGGACGTATGCAAAAAATTATTTGATTCTGTTTGAATTTGCGGCTGTTATCGGTTGCCATAAGAAATACGCTTGATAAAAAAACGTTTCCGGTAAACTACCCCTTCCCTTAACCGATATTCGCCAAAAACAATAGGTCTTGAGTACACTACAAATCAGGGCTGTATGCAAAACATTATTTGATTCTGTTTGAATGTGTGGCTGTTATCGTTTGCCATAGAAAATACCCTTGTTAAAAAAACGTTGCGGGTAAACTACCCCTTTCCCTCTACCGATCTTCACCAAAAACAATGGGTCATGAGAACTATACAATTTAGGGCTGTATGCAATTAATCTTTTGATTCTGTTTGAATTTGCGGCTGTTATCGTTTGCCATAGGAAATACCCTTGTTAAAACATAAAACGTTACAGGTAAACTACCCCTTTCCCTTAACCGATCTTCACCAAAATCAACAGATCTTGAGAACTCTACGAATTAGGGCTGTATGCGAAACATTATTTGATTTTGTTTGAATTTGCGGCTGTTATCATTTGCCAAACAAACAAAATTACCCTTGCTAAAAAAACACCGTTGCTGGTAAACTACCCCTTTCCCTCAACCGATCTTCACCAAAAACAATAGGTCGCGAGCACTCTGTAAATCAGGGCCGTATGCAAAAAATTATTTGATTCTGTTTGAATTTGCGGCACTTATCGTTTGCCATAGAAAAAAAATCTATAGACACACAGACAGACAGACATACAGACAGACAGACAGACAGATAGACAGACAGACAGACAGACACACACACACACACTTTTCGGAAAACGACTTTTTTTCATGTTTTGAGTGTAGTAGAATCAGAATCTGCAATAATCTCGAACACGATTTTTTTTGCCATCACCATACTTCCATTCCTTAAGGAATATGGAAGTAAAAAAAATTTCCATTGATAAAAAAAAACGTTGCAGGCAAACTACCCCTTTCCCTCAACCGATCTTCACAAAAAACAATAGGTCGCGAGTACTCTACAAATCAGGGCTGTATGCCAAAAATTATTTGATTCTGTTTGAATTTGCGGCTGTTATCGTTTGCCATAGAAAAAAATCTACAGACACACAGACACACAGACACATAGACAGACAGACACACACACAGACACTTTTCGAAAAACGACTTTTTTTCATGTTTTGAGTTTAGTACAAACAGAATCTGCAATAATCTCGAACACGATTTTTTTTGTCATTACCATACTTCCATTTCCTTAAGGAACATGGAAGTAAATATCGGTATGGAGGACATGACTTCCATATTCTAAGATTTATATTTAAAATCATTTTCAGCCAAACAGCCAGGCTGTGTCTTACCTGCCTTTTTATTGCTGTATTAAATGAAAAATATTATATTACATTAAAATGAAAAAATTATAATTTTATTGCCTGGCAACAAAATTATTTTATTTTTAACAATTACCATTGATCAAAAAGTTTAAATAAAATTTCAAGTACTTTACTCTTGTTAAAACGTAAAAGGTTGCTGGTAAACTACCCCTTCCCCTTAACCGATCTTCACCAAAATCGAAAGTCATTGAGACCTCTACAACTCAGGGACGTATGCAAATAATTATTTGATTTTGTTTGAATTTGCGGCTGTTATCGTTTGCCATAGAAAATACGCTTGATAAAAAAACGTTGCTGGTAAACTACCCCTTCCCCTTAACCGATCTTCACCAAAAACAATAGGTCTTGAGTACTCTACAAATCAGGGCTGTATGCAAAACATTATTTGATTCTGTTTGAATTTGCGGCTGTTATCGTTTGCCATAAAAAATACCCTTGTTAAAAAAACGTTGCCGGTAAACTACCCCTTTCCCTCAACCGATCTTCACCAAGAACAACAGGTCTTGAGAACTCTACAATTTAGGGCTGTATGCAAATAATCTTTTGATTCTGTTTGAATTTGCGGCTGTTATCGTTTGCCATAGGAAATACCCTTGTTAAAACATAAAACGTTACCGGTAAACTACCCCTTTCCCTTAACCGATCTTCACCAAAATCAACAGATCTTGAGAACTCTACAATTCAGGGCTGTATGCGAAACATTATTTGATTATGATTGAATTTGCGGCTGTTATCGTTTGCCAAACAAACAAAATTACCCTTGCTAAAAAAAAACCGTTGCAGGTAAACTACCCCTTTCCCTCAACCGATCTTCACCAAAAAAAATAGGTCACGAGTACTCTGCAAATCAGGCCGGCGTGCAAAACATTATTTGATTCTGTTTGAATTTGCGGCAGTTATCGTTTGCCAAAAAAAAAAATCTACAGACACACAGATAGACAGACAGACAGACAGACAGACAGACACACAGACAGACAGACACACAGACACTTTTCGGAAAACGACTTTTTTTCATGTTTTGAGTGTAGTAGAATCAGAATCTGCAATAATCTCGAACACGATTTTTTTTGCCATCACCATACTTCCATTCCTTAAGGAATATGGAAGTAAAATTACCCTTGATAAGAAACCGTTGCAGGTAAACTACCCCTTTCCCTTAACCGATCTTCACCAAAAACGATAGGTCTTGCGACCTCTACAATTCAGGGCTGTATGCAAACTATTATATGATTTTGTTTGAATTTTCGGCTGTTATCGTTTGCCATACAAAATACCCTTGATTAAACAAAAAACGTGGCTGGTAAAATACCCCTTACCCTTAAACGATCTTCACCAAAAACAACAGGTCTTTAGTACTCATGAAATCAGGGCTGTATGCCAAAACGTATTTGATTCTGTTTGAATTTGCGGCTCTTATCGTTTGCCATAGAAAATACCCTTTTAATACATAAAACGTTGCTGGTAAACTACCCCTTTCACTTAACCGATCTTCACCAAAAACAAAAGGTCTTGAGAACTCTACTATTCAGGGCTGTATGCGAAACATTATTTGATTCTGTTTGAATTTGCGGCTGTTATCGTTTGCCATAGAAAATACCCTTGTTAAAAAAACGTTGCTGGTAAACTACCCCTTTCCCTCAACCGATCTTCACCAAAAACAATAGGTCGCGATACTCTACAAATCAGGGCTGCATGCAAAAAATTATTTGATTCTGTTTGAATTTGCGGCTGTTATCGTTTGCCATAAAAAAAAATCTACAGACACACAGACACACAGACACACAGACACACACACAGACACTTTTCGAAAAACGAATTTTTTTCATGTTTTGAGTATAGTACAAACAGAATCTGCAATAATCTCGAACACGATTTTTTTTGCCATTACCATACTTCCATTTCCTTAAGGAACATGGAAGTAAATATCGGTATGGAGAACCATACATGACTTCCATATTCTAAGATTTATATTTAAAATCATTTTCAGCCAAACAGCCAGGCTGTGTCTTACCTGCCTTTTTATTGCTGTATTAAATGAAAAATATTATATTACATTAAAATGAAAAAATTATAATTTTATTGCCTGGCAACAAAATTATTTTATTTTTAACAATTACCATTGATCAAAAAGTTTAAATAAAATTTCAAGTACTTTACTCTTGTTAAAACGTAAAAGGTTGCTGGTAAACTACCCCTTCCCCTTAACCGATCTTCACCAAAATCGAAAGTCATTGAGACCTCTACAATTTAGGGACGTATGCAAAAAATTATTTGATTCTGTTTGAATTTGCCGCTGTTATCGTTTGCCATAGAAAATACGCTTGCTAAAAAAACGTTGCTGGTAAACTACCCCTTCCCCTTAACCGATCTTCACCAAAAACAATAGGTCTTCAGTACTCTACAAATCAGGGCTGTATGCAAAACATTATTTGATTCTGTTTGCATTTGCGGCTGATATCGTTTGCCATATAAAATACCCTTGTTAAAAAAACGTTGCCGGTAAACTACCCCTTTCCCTCAACCGATCTTCACCAAAAACAATAGGTCTTGCGACCTCTACAATTCAGGGCTGTATGCAAATAATCTTTTGATTCTGTTTGAATTTGCGGCTGTTATCGTTTGCCAAAATATCGGTATGGAGAGCCATACATGACTTCCATATTCTAAGATTTATATTTAAAATCATTTTCAGCCAAACAGACAGGCTGTGTCTTACCTGCCTTTTTATTGCTGTATAAAATGAAAAATATTATATTACATTAAAATGAAAAAATTATAATTTTATTGCCTGCCAACAAAATTATTTTATTTTTAACAATTACCATTGTTTCAAAAAGTTTAAATAAATTTTCAAGTACTTTACTCTTGTTAAAACGTAAAAGGTTGCTGGTAAACTACCCCTTCCCCTTAACCGATCTTCACCAAAATCGAAAGTCATTGAGACCTCTACAACTCAGGGACGTATGCAAAAAATTGTTTGATTCTGTTTGAATTTGCGGCTGTTATCGTTTGTCATAAAAAATACGCTTGATAAAAAAACGTTGCCGGTAAACTACCCCTTCCCCTTAACCGATCTTCACCAAAAACAATAGGTCTTGAGCACTCTACAAATCAGGGGTGTATGCAAAACATTATTTGATTCTGTTTGAATTTGCGACTGTTATCGTTTGCCATAAAAAATACCCTTGTTAAAAAAACGTTGCAGGTAAACTACCCCTTTCCCTCAACCGATCTTCACAAAAAAAAATAGGTCGCGAGTACTCTGCAAGTCAGGGCTGCATACAAAACATTATTTGATTCTGTTTGAATTTGCGGCAGTTATCGTTTGCCATAAAAAAAATCTACAGACACACAGACAGGCAGACAGATAGACACACAGACAGACAGACACAAACACAGACACTTTTCGGAAAACGACTTTTTTTCATGTTTTGAGTGTAGTAGAATCAGAATCTGCAATAATCTCGAACACGATTTTTTTTGCCATCACCATACTTCCATTCCTTAAGGAATATGGAAGTAAAATTACCCTTGATAAGAAACCGTTGCAGGTAAACTACCCCTTTCCCTTAACCGATCTTCACCAAAAACGATAGGTCTTGCGACCTCTACAATTCAGGGCTGTATGCAAACTATTATATGATTTTGTTTGAATTTGCGGCTGTTATCGTTTGCCATACAAAATACCCTTGATAAAACAAAAAACGTGGCCGGTAAACTACCCCTTACCCTTAAACGATCTTCACCAAAAACAACAGGTCTTTAGTACTCACGAAATCAGGGCTGTATGCCAAAACGTATTTGATTCTGTTTAAATTTGCGGCTCTTATCGTTTGCCATAGAAAATACCCTTTTAATACATAAAACGTTGCTGGTAAACTACCCCTTTAACTCAACCGATCTTCACCAAAAACAAAAGGTCTTGAGTACTCTACAAATCAGGGCTGTATGCAAAACATTATTTGATTCTGTTTGAATTTGCGGCTGTTATCGTTTGCCATAAAAAATACCCTTGTTAAAAAAACGTTGCTGGTAAACTACCCCTTTCCCTCAACCGATCTTCACCAAAAACAATAGGTCGCGATACTCTACAAATCAGGGCTGCATGCAAAAAATTATTTAATTCTGTTTGAATTTGCGGCTGTTATCGTTTGCCATAAAAAAAAATCTACAGACACACAGACACTTTTCGAAAAACGACTTTTTTTCATGTTTTGAGTTTAGTACAAACAGAATCTGCAATAATCTCGAACACGATTTTTTTGCCATTACCATACTTCCATTTCCTTAAGGAACATGGAAGTAAATATCGGTATGGAGAACCATACATGACTTCCATATTCTAAGATTTATATTTAAAATCATTTTCAGCCAAACAGCCAGGCTGTGTCTTACCTGCCTTTTTATTGCTGTATTAAATGAAAAATATTATATTACATTAAAATGAAAAAATTATAATTTTATTGCCTGGCAACAAAATTATTTTATTTTTAACAATTACCATTGATCAAAAAGTTTAAATAAAATTTCAAGTACTTTACTCTTGTTAAAACGTAAAAGGTTGCAGGTAAACTACCCCTTCCCCTTAACCGATCTTCACCAAAATCGAAAGTCATTGAGACCTCTACAATTCAGGGACGTATGCAAAAAATTATTTGATTCTGTTTGAATTTGCGGCTGTTATCGTTTGCCATAGAAAATACGCTTGATAAAAAAACGTTGCTGGTAAACTACCCCTTCCCCTTAACCGATCTTCACAAAAAACAATAGGTCTTCAGTACTCTACAAATCAGGGCTGTATGCAAAACATTATTTGATTCTGTTTGCATTTGCGGCTGTTATCGTTTGCCATAGAAAATACCCTTGTTAAAAAAACGTTGCCGGTAAACTACCCCTTTCCCTCAACCGATCTTCACCAAAAACAACAGGTCTTGCGACCTCTACAATTCAGGGCTGTATGCAAATAATCTTTTGATTCTGTTTGAATTTGCGGCTGTTATCGTTTGCCAAAATATCGGTATGGAGAGCCATACATGACTTCCATATTCTAAGATTTATATTTAAAATCATTTTCAGCCAAACAGACAGGCTGTGTCTTACCTGCCTTTTTATTGCTGTATAAAATGAAAAATATTATATTACATTAAAATGAAAAAATTATAATTTTATTGCCTGGCAACAAAATTATTTTATTTTTAACAATTACCATTGTTTCAAAAAGTTTAAATAAATTTTCAAGTACTTTACTCTTGTTAAAACGTAAAAGGTTGCAGGTAAACTACCCCTTCCCCTTAACCGATCTTCACCAAAATCGAAAGTCATTGAGACCTCTACAATTCAGGGACGTATGCAAAAAATTATTTGATTCTGTTTGAATTTGCGGCTGTTATCGTTTGCCATAGAAAATACGCTTGATAAAAAAACGTTGCAGGTAAACTACCCCTTCCCCTTAACCGATCTTCACCAAAAACAATAGGTCTTGAGTACTCTACAAATCAGGGGGGTATGCAAAACATTATTTGATTCTGTTTGAATTTGCGGCTGTTATCGTTTGCCATAGAAAATACCCTTGTTAAAAAAACGTTGCAGGTAAACTACCCCTTTCCCTCAACCGATCTTCACAAAAAAAAATAGGTCGCGAGTACTCTGCAAATCAGAGCTGCATGCTAACATTATTTGATTCTGTTTGAATTTGCGGCAGTTATCGTTTGCCATAAAAAAAGATCTACAGACACACAGACAGACAGACAGATAGACACACAGACAGACAGACACACACACAGACACTTTTCGGAAAACGACTTTTTTTCATGTTTTGAGTGTAGTAGACTCATAATCTGCAATAATCTCGAACACGATTTTTTTTGCCATCACCATACTTCCATTCCTTAAGGAATATGGAAGTAAAATTACCCTTGATAAGAAACCGTTGCAGGTAAACTACCCCTTTCCCTTAACCGATCTTCACCAAAAACGATAGGTCTTGCGACCACTACAATTCAGGGCTGTATGCAAACTATTATATGATTTTGTTTGAATTTGCGGCTGTTATCGTTTGCCATACAAAATACCCTTGATAAAACAAAAAACGTGGCAGGTAAAATACCCCTTACCCTTAAACGATCTTCACCAAAAACAACAGGTCTTTAGTACTCATGAAATCAGGGCTGTATGCCAAAACGTATTTGATTCTGTTTGAATTTGCGGCTCTTATCGTTTGCCATATAAAATACCCTTTTAATACATAAAACGTTGCTGGTAAACTACCCCTTTCACTTAACCGATCTTCACCAAAAACAAAAGGTCTTGAGAACTCTACTATTCAGGGCTGTATGCGAAACATTATTTGATTCTGTTTGAATTTGCGGCTGTTATCGTTTGCCAAAAAAAAAAAATTTCCCTTGATAAAAAAAACCGTTGCAGGTAAACTACCCCTTCCCCTCAACCGATCTTCACCAAAAACAATAGGTCGCGAGTACTCTACAAATCAGGGCTGTATGCAAAAAATTATTTGATTCTGTTTGAATTTGCGGCAGTTGTCGTTTGCCATAGAAAATACGCATGATAAAAAACGTTGCTGGTAAACTACCCCTTCCCCTCAACCGATCTTCACCAAAAACAATAGGTCTTGAGTACTCTACAAATCAGGGCTGTATGCAGAAAATTATTTGATTCTGTTTGAATTTGCGGCTGTTATCGTTTGCCATAGAAAATACCCTTGTTAAAAAAACGTTGTAGGTAAACTACCCCTTTCCCTTAACCGATCTTCACCAAAAACAAAAGGTATTGAGAACTCTACAATTTAGGGCTGTATGCAAATAATCTTTTCATTCTGTTTGAATTTGCGGCTGTTATCGTGTGCCATAGGAAATACCCTTGTTAAAACATAAAACGTTACAGGTAAACTACCCCTTTCCCTTAACCGATCTTCACCAAAAACAATAGGTCTTGAGAACTCTACAATTCAGGGCTGTATGCGAAACATTATTTGATTCTGTTTGAATTTGCGGCTGTTATCGTCTGCCAAACAAACAAAATTTCCCTTGCTAAAAAAAAACCGTTGCAGGTAAACTACCCCTTTCCCTCAACCGATCTTCACCAAAAACAACAGGTCGCGAGAACTCTGCAAAACCGGGCTGTATGCAAAAAATTATTTGATTCTGTTTGAATTTGCGGCAGTTATCGTTTGCCATAGAAAAAAAATCTACAGACAGACAGACACACAGACAGACAGACACACAGACACACAGACAGACAGACAGACAGACAGACAGACACACAGACACTTTTCGGAAAACGACTTTTTTTCATGTTTTGAGTGTAGTAGAATCAGAATCTGCAATAATCTCGAACACGATTTTTTTTGCCATCACCATACTTCCATTCCTTAAGGAATATGGAAGTAATATGGAAGTAAAATTACCCTTGATAAGAAACCGTTGCAGGTAAACTACCCCTTTCCCTTAACCGATCTTCACCAAAAACGATAGGTCTTGCGACCTCTACAATTCAGGGCTGTATGCAAACTATTATATGATTTTGTTTGAATTTGCGGCTGTTATCGTTTGCCATACAAAATACCCTTGATAAAACAAAAAACGTGGCTGGTAAAATACCCCTTACCCTTAAACGATCTTCACCAAAAACAACAGGTCTTTAGTACTCATGAAATCAGGGCTGTATGCCAAAACGTATTTGATTCTGTTTGAATTTGCGGCTCTTATCGTTTGCCATATAAAATACCCTTTTAATACATAAAACGTTGCTGGTAAACTACCCCTTTCACTTAACCGATCTTCACCAAAAACAAAAGGTCTTGAGAACTCTACTATTCAGGGCTGTATGCGAAACATTATTTGATTCTGTTTGAATTTGCGGCTGTTATCGTTTGCCAAAAAAAAAAAATTTCCCTTGATAAAAAAAACCGTTGCAGGTAAACTACCCCTTCCCCTCAACCGATCTTCACCAAAAACAATAGGTCGCGAGTACTCTACAAATCAGGGCTGTATGCAAAAAATTATTTGATTCTGTTTGAATTTGCGGCAGTTGTCGTTTGCCATAGAAAATACGCATGATAAAAAACGTTGCTGGTAAACTACCCCTTCCCCTCAACCGATCTTCACCAAAAACAATAGGTCTTGAGTACTCTACAAATCAGGGCTGTATGCAGAAAATTATTTGATTCTGTTTGAATTTGCGGCTGTTATCGTTTGCCATAGAAAATACCCTTGTTAAAAAAACGTTGTAGGTAAACTACCCCTTTCCCTTAACCGATCTTCACCAAAAACAAAAGGTATTGAGAACTCTACAATTTAGGGCTGTATGCAAATAATCTTTTCATTCTGTTTGAATTTGCGGCTGTTATCGTGTGCCATAGGAAATACCCTTGTTAAAACATAAAACGTTACAGGTAAACTACCCCTTTCCCTTAACCGATCTTCACCAAAAACAATAGGTCTTGAGAACTCTACAATTCAGGGCTGTATGCGAAACATTATTTGATTCTGTTTGAATTTGCGGCTGTTATCGTCTGCCAAACAAACAAAATTTCCCTTGCTAAAAAAAAACCGTTGCAGGTAAACTACCCCTTTCCCTCAACCGATCTTCACCAAAAACAACAGGTCGCGAGAACTCTGCAAAACCGGGCTGTATGCAAAAAATTATTTGATTCTGTTTGAATTTGCGGCAGTTATCGTTTGCCATAGAAAAAAAATCTACAGACAGACAGACACACAGACAGACAGACACACAGACACACAGACAGACAGACAGACAGACAGACAGACACACAGACACTTTTCGGAAAACGACTTTTTTTCATGTTTTGAGTGTAGTAGAATCAGAATCTGCAATAATCTCGAACACGATTTTTTTTGCCATCACCATACTTCCATTCCTTAAGGAATATGGAAGTAATATGGAAGTAAAATTACCCTTGATAAGAAACCGTTGCAGGTAAACTACCCCTTTCCCTTAACCGATCTTCACCAAAAACGATAGGTCTTGCGACCTCTACAATTCAGGGCTGTATGCAAACTATTATATGATTTTGTTTGAATTTGCGGCTGTTATCGTTTGCCATACAAAATACCCTTGATAAAACAAAAAACGTGGCTGGTAAAATACCCCTTACCCTTAAACGATCTTCACCAAAAACAACAGGTCTTTAGTACTCATGAAATCAGGGCTGTATGCCAAAACGTATTTGATTCTGTTTGAATTTGCGGCTCTTATCGTTTGCCATATAAAATACCCTTTTAATACATAAAACGTTGCTGGTAAACTACCCCTTTCACTTAACCGATCTTCACCAAAAACAAAAGGCCTTGAGAACTCTACTATTCAGGGCTGTATGCGAAACATTATTTGATTCTGTTTGAATTTGCGGCTGTTATCGTTTGCCAAACAAACAAAATTACCCATGATAAAAAAAAACCGTTGCCGGTAAACTACCCCTTTCCCTCAACCGATCTTCACCAAAAACAATAGGTCACGAGTACTCTACAAATCAGGGCTGCATGCAAAAAATTATTTGATTCTGTTTGAATTTGCGGCTGTTATCGTTTGCCATAACAAAAAATCTACAGACACATAGACACACAGACACACACACAGACACTTTTCGAAAAACGACTTTTTTTCATGTTTTGAGTTTAGTACAAACAGAATCTGCAATAATCTCGAACACGATTTTTTTTGCCATCACCATACTTCCATTTCCTTAAGGAACATGGAAGTAAATATCGGTATGGAGAACCATACATGACTTCCATATTCTAAGATTTATATTTAAAATCATTTTCAGCCAAACAGCCAGGCAGTGTCTTACCTGCCTTTTTATTGCTGTATTAAATGAAAAATATTATATTACATTAAAATGAAAAAATTATAATTTTATTGTTGGCAACAAAATTATTTTATTTTTAACAATTACCATTGTTTCAAAAAGTTTAAATAAAATTTCAAGTACTTTACTCTTGTTAAAACGTAAAAGGTTGCAGGTAAACTACCCCTTCCCCTTAACCGATCTTCACCAAAATCGAAAGGCATTGAGACCTCTACAATTCAGGGACGTATGCAAAAAATTATTTGATTCTGTTTGAATTTGCGGCTGTTATCGTTTGCCATAGAAAATACGCTTGATAAAAAAACGTTGATGGTAAACTACCCCTTCCCCTTAACCGATCTTCACCAAAAACAATAGGTCTTCAGTACTCTACAAATCAGGGCTGTATGCAAAACATTATTTGATTCTGTTTGCATTTGCGGCTGTTATCGTTTGCCATAAAAAATACCCTTGTTAAAAAAACGTTGTAGGTAAACTACCCCTTTCCCTCAACCGATCTTCACCAAAAACAATAGGTTTTGCGACCTCTACAATTCAGGGCTGTATGCAAATAATCTTTTGATTCTGTTTGAATTTGCGGCTGTTATCGATTGCCATAGGAAATACCCTTGTTAAAACATAAAACGTAACCGGTAAACTACCCCTTTCCCTTAACCGATCTTCACCAAAAACAATAGGTCTTGAGTACTCTACAAATCAGGGCTGTATGCAAAACATTATTTGATTCTGTTTGAATTTGCGGCTGTTATCGTTTGCCATATAAAATACCCTTGTTAAAAAAACGTTGCCGGTAAACTACCCCTTTCCCTCAACCGATCTTCACCAAAAACAATAGGTGTTGAGAACTCTACAATTTAGGGCTGTATGCAAATAATCTTTTGATTCTGTTTGAATTTGCGGCTGTTATCGTTTGCCATAGGAAATACCCTTGATATAACATAAAACGTTACAGGTAAACTACCCCTTTCCCTTAACCGATCTTCACCAAAATCAACAGATCTTGAGAACTCAACAATGCAGGGCTGTATGCGAAACATTATTTGATTCTGTTTGAATTTGCGGCTGTTATCGTTTGCCAAACAAACAAAATTACCCTTGCTAAAAAAAAACCGTTGCTGGTAAACTACCCCTTTCCCTCAACCGATCTTCACCAAAAACAATATATCGCGAGTACTCTGCAAATCAGGGCTGCATGCAAAAAATTATTTGATTCTGTTTGAATTTGCGGCAGTTATCGTTTGCCATAAAAAAAAATCTATAGACAGACAGACAGACACACAGACAGACAGACAGACACACACACAGACACTTTTCGGAAAACGACTTTTTTTCATGTTTTGAGTGTAGTAGAATCAGAATCTGCAATAATCTCGAACACGATTTTTTTTGCCATCACCATACTTCCATTCCTTAAGGAATATGGAAGTAAAAATTACCATTGATAAAAAACCGTTGCTGGTAAACTACCCCTTTCCCTTAACCGATCTTCACCAAAAACGACAGATCTTGAGGACTCTACAATTCAGGGCTGTATGCAAAATATTATATGATTTTGTGTGAATTTGCGGCTGTTATCGTTTGCCATACAAAATACCCTTGATAAAACAAAAAACGTGGCTGGTAAACTACCCCTTTCCGTTAAACGATCTTCACCAAAAACAATAGGTCTTTAGTACTCAAGAAATCAGGGCTGTATGCAAAAACTTATTTGATCTGTTTGAATTTGCGGCTCTTATCTTTTGCCATATAAAATACCCTTTTAAAACATAAAACATTGCCGGTAAACTACCCCTTTCCCTTAACCGATCTTCACCAAAAACAAAAGGTCTTGAGAACTCTACAATTCAGGCAGTACGCAAAACATTATTTGATTAAGTTTGAATTTGCGGCTGTTATCGTTTGCCATAGTAAATACCCTTGTTAAAACATAAAACGGTGCCGGTAAACTACCCCTTTCCCTTAACCGATCTTTACCAAAATCAGTAGATCGTGAGACCTCTAAAATTCAGTGCTGTATGCGAAACATTATTTGATTCTGTTTGAATTTGCGGCTGTTATCGTTTGCCAAACAAACAAAATTACCCTTGATAAAAAAAAACCGTTGTTGGTAAACTACCCCTTTCCCTCAACCGATCTTCACCAAAATCAATAGATCGCGAGTACTCCACAAATCAGGACTGTGTGCAAAAAATTATTTGATTCTGTTTGAATTTGCGGCTGTTATCGTTTGTCATAGAAAAAAAATCTACAGACACACACACAGACACTTTTCGAAAAATGACTTTTTTTCATGTTTTGAGTGTAGTACAATCATATTCTGCAATAATCTCGAACACGATTTTTTTTGC
The DNA here is from genome assembly GCA_034769895.1 of Magicicada septendecula. Taxonomy (NCBI): domain Eukaryota; kingdom Metazoa; phylum Arthropoda; class Insecta; order Hemiptera; family Cicadidae; genus Magicicada; species Magicicada septendecula. The sequence goes on along the minus strand of CM068367.1, from coordinate 747,268,900 downwards.
CATCACCATACTTCCATTTCCTTAAGGAACATGGAAGTAAAACAACCTCGACGGGGTTAATCGTCAAAGTAAATAATAGACCTACAGTGACCCACTATACATGTTTCTCTACGTTGTTGTTGTTTTCCGTTTACTTAAAGAGTTAATTTTTTTTCTACTGTAAAGAACATTTATATCCTACAAATCTACATAAAATCGCAATTAAAAAAATTCAGTGTATTACGGCGGTGGAGCCCCCTTGAGCATGGCGCCTGGTCCATTGTCACTCCGTCCCACCAATCCATAGCCCCAATAGCGTAACTTTTTTAACCGGTCCCTCCTCCAAGTTTATGCCATGGGCCCCCTTTTGAATCTTGACATAAGGCCCTGAGGCCTTCCCAAGCCTTCGGGCCCCCAGCCCTGAATGCTGCAATGGCATTCAAACAAAAATGACAATAGCCTACTACTCGTCGCGTCAGTCAGTTGCTGCGCGGCGCGCCTCTACATTAACCCCCTTCGTTTTTCTCCATTAGTAAATACTAAATAGGCTGTATATAAACAAGGCTGAGAAGTGATCACTTCCAATCTGACCAAAATAAATCCCGAAGATTTATTTTCAACAATATTTAGACGAGAAAATGTTGTTTAATATCGGTAAAAACTTTTTTTCTCGAAATAAAATTTTCATGGCTCGGGGGCCCCCTGAGCCTCCTCGGAGCCCGGGGCCCTCGGCGATCGCCGACCAGCCGAACTGGCCAGTCCGCCCCTGGATGGAGGATACCTTAATAGTATCGAATTAATTGTAGCAAGTTTTCAAATTTCACCTTTGAAATCTTTGAAATACAGATTATCACGGTTCTTACCTGACGCTTTTCTATTCTATTTTAAATAGAAAAGTGAGATTGCTACAAAAAATAAAGATGGCCTTATTTTCTCTCACTAAGGTTGTGGAATATTTTTTTAGTTCATGACATAATTTTACTTGAGCTATATAGAGAATCTCTTTTCCGGATACTTTTAATTTTAAAGATATTAGTTTCTTCGTAATAGTTTTATTCAAATGAAATAAAATTAAATGCACCCCACCAACAATCACTGCATTTTTGTAAATTTACATAGATCATAACCACAGAAATATTATTAGAATTAATTAGATTTGGAACCGCCGGCACGGAAATTATTCTTTTTTAACACGTCCCAACAAGTCACCGATGAAGACGAATATTGTAAGTTGTTTTATAAACGAATACTAAATTGAAAACATTAAAAAAAATAAGATTTTTATAACAAAAAAATTTTGCCTTTTGAAGTAATAAATCCCTAATTCTGTCATACTGATTAACTGAGTGAAGGCAAATGCATTAGATAATAATTAAAAGAGTGGAATTTTAAATAATTTTTACACGTTCGTTTAGAAAATTTTGTCAGGCTTGTTTAGAAAATTTTGTGAGGCCTGTATTAACTAGCATTAACAATATATGCCTAGGTATTCTAAATTATGTATACTACGATAATATTTTTAAGTTACAATTATTACATTGCAATTATCAGACGCAATGTATTTAGCAAGTTAACGTCAACAATAATTAATCAGTTCTTATTTAAAAGTAAACTGATAACAATTTGTTTTTGTTTTAGATTCATCCCGGCTGTGACGACTCAAACACCCGGCTGTGTCAACATTCCAACGCCTGGGAGAGGGGCGTTTGAACCCAGGCGCCCCCAGAGGGCTCTGTCGGACGTAGCACCTTCAGCAGCCGCTAAGAGGGGGACCCTGGGAGCCTTCGAAGGGCTCTCAGGCGGACATCCATCCCCGAAATCCATCCAGAGCATGTCTGACGTACGGTAGTGGATTTCACCGGACTTGCCACATTATAACATCGCTTCGCCCACTTGCGACGTGGACTTGTGGGAAGTGGCTCCGTGGTCACGACAAGAACGGCTGGCTGCACCCGCTTCCCCCAGGTTACGTGGAAAGTGGTACTGGACCTGGACGTGACGACAAATTCAAACATCGGCCCTTTTAATATTTACACTGGTAAGTTTTGGAATCTTAGTTTGTCCGTTCTATAATGATAACTCTGTATTCCGCTTACGCCATAGCCAAGTATACAAGAGATATTTTTGTTGTGTATGAGTTGTATTTAAGGTTAGGAAGGAACGTATACAAGTGAGTGTGTTGGGAGTTCCCTTCTTATTACGCAATAAGGCGTTCGAATAAATTAAACAATACGAACTGTATAAGTTAAAAGTCATTGTTTTGTGTTTCAGGCTTTGACAAAACGGTGCCAGAAACAAGGACTTAACCACATTTTACAAGGCACTGACAAAGAAACCTGAAGAAGACAACCACCTACTTGTGGGGAACGTAAACATCCACGCCTTTCCGTCTACGTTTTTTTATTATTCAGGATTGTAACAAAAAATAATCAATAAACAAAATTTTCCGTGTGTTTTATTTTATGTGTACTTTTCAGGAAATTAACACTCACTCTCACATTCACACGAGTATATTTGTATAAGTATATAAACATATCAATAAATTCAGTGGTGAGAAGCATATTTTTTTATGGCAGTGAGAGTTGGATCAAGAAGCAAAGAGAAAGTCCGACATCAAAGCAGTAGAAATGCCGAAGTGTCGGAAAGTGACAAGAACTAATTCTGCTGAAAGTAAAACGAAGTATTAAGGGAATATACTTCGAACCTAACGCGTCTACGACTACAGGAGCTCTAGAAAACATGTTCAAGACGCCTTGGCTGAATGTCGTCCAGACGAAGGATTTCGTGAGGCTATCAAGTGCCTTCTGGAGGGAGTGGTAGGACACCATTTTAGCTGACGCCTACGGTAGCTGCCCAGTAACCCGCGGCACTGTGGCTCTAACCTCCTGCCGACGAATCCTTAAGAAATCCTTGGAGATGCACCCCGGACGTGATGTCAGGCTGACAAACAATACCAACAACAATCATCACATACATGCTCAATACTAACTTCTTCCTACTGCTGCAAAAACACGACCGCGCTGTATAACCCGCCACCCTGAACGGGTTATCTGCGCCGACTCAATGCATGAATTACCCCCACTTTCAAGTATAGCTAAATTATCTAGAGAGAAGAGAGGGGAGACAACGCTATAACGTTCACTGTCTCAATTCCATATTATTTTCCTCTTGTCACACACATGCTTCCGTTGTTCTCGCCAGTCTTGTTGCAGCCGATGTTCACGCTATGAAACACTGTACAAGACTGTTGTGCGCATATGCGAAATAAATGAAAATTTTGTTACCCTCGCAACGAGGTGTTTGTCTACTGCGCATCGAGACCTGAGTCTTCAATTTACGTCGTTCTGCCTCTAAATTTTCATCGTCCTGCCTCTACAATATTACGCTGGCTTTCAACAGGCTGCGAATCTGACAACTCGCATGCTCCAGGACGCTAAGACGCCTATAAAGCTTCTGCCTCTTTCTTATAGGGTATAAACATTAAATATTACGTCTGCCTCTTTGTTTCTTTCAAACGTTAAGTAGACGTTAGGGCGATGATTCAAAACAAACTAACTAGTGGACGTACTATCTCCCGGTGCATACACTTGTATTACCTGTGTTTGCGACAATTTTCTAGCTGGGTCTTGAGAATCTCGTAAAAGCCGAAGGTGTGAGATGTACTACTGGATGCAGGTACCGAGGACAAGCCCGTCGTTCCTGACAGTCGTCTAGTTGTCTGCTATTGTCTGTATTATTGTATCGGCACTGAAAGAGTGAAAGAGTACGATTGATATAGTGCAGACGTTTTCGGAGAAATTGAGCGATGTTTTAAATATGTTATTATCGATTGCTCTTTTGTCGCTTTCATCAACGGCAATTCTGTGATTTGTACTACTGAGTTATGGTAAGATGCAAGTAACTGAAAAGTTTCCTTTGAAGAGTACAGAACATATCAGATAAGGTCCCCGGGTATCCTTCAAAAGACTAAGCATTGATGCGTGATCAAGTACGCACCACCTATGTGGTGTACGTCTGTCTGTTAGTGTCTCAGTTCGAGACTGATCCCCATGTAGTTACTCACTGCCTGCCATATCTAAAAATATTAATTTCTGTTTAGCTTAGCCTACTGTTTTGACTTACACGGCTTAAGAACGTACATCTTTTCTCTTAGTCTGCGTAACACTCAAATTAGTTTTCGCACGACTGACACGTTTCATTGTGTATAATTGTTATTAGTTATAGTTAAATGGTGGTTATCTACTGAGTCTTCACAGCGCTAGATTCCACTTACCTTACAAAACCTATTGTAAATATAATTATACCACTACAGACTCGGTACACAAAGTTTTTTATTGGTAAAAACGTAAAAGTTTTTCCTTATAGCCTGAACTAGTTTTCGCTTGTTCAAACAGAACAACACACCAGAAGAACTTATCACAGAAATAACAGAAACTCTGATCACAATCACAAAACAAAACTACTTCACATATAACAATAAATTTTACACACAGAATGACGGTCTACCCATGGACTCACCCATATCCAGCATATAGCCTGAATCAACAAAGCACCCAATTTGTTGATTCAGGCTATGTGCTGGATATGGGTGAGTCCATGGGTAGACCGTCATTCTGTGTGTAAAATTTATTGTTATATGTGAAGTAGTTTTGTTTTGTGATTGTGTTCAGAGTTTCTGTTATTTCTGTGATAAGTTCTTCTGGTGTGTTGTTCTGTTTGAACAAGCGAAAATTGGTTCAGGCTATAAGGAAAACCTTTTACGTTTTTACCAATAAAAAACTTTGTGTACCGAGTCGGTAGTGGTATAATTATATTTAGTTAATCAACGGACACGTCATGGACAACGAAATCCAAGAAAACCTATTGTGTTTACAAACCAACGCATTTCGAGTTGAAACTACACAATAAAAATAAAATAAAAAATATTATAAGGCACTGTAAAAATCGGAATGTAGAGATTATACTGCTGGTCCAGGTTTGGTACACATATTTCATCATAATCATAATTTGTCTGTTGTCTATTCCCTTTTTGTTTTCTACAATGTATAATCAAAACATAGTGTATACTATTAAATATTATTTCTTTAACAGTAATTGCAGAAGAAATAAGCGTCTCCAATGTCTCGTCTTCGTTTTTAATATAACGAAACATTTTTCTAAAATAAAAAACGAAAAATAAAATTTAACTACATACTCGCTGTAATTACAAGTAGGGCCTATTCAAATACCTTGTAGATTAAGTTATTTTCTTTATTTGTGTTGCTTAGAAACAGACATAATTTATGAAACAATTTATGTATGAAAAGTTAACCTGTGTTTTATGAAATGTGTAACAACCGAATTGTATGGTTAAAGTATAAACCGATTTGGTCAATATTAGGTGACAGATAATCTATGACAATTTGCTTACCATCATCATTATCAATGTCATCTCCATCACAGCTCAAGCCATAAAACCTGTGCCGGTTCTACGAAATGTCTATATTGGAAAAAACGAAGTACGAATGACAGCCCAACACCAACAAATGCGAAATGCAGTGACACAATGAAAGTAAACAGTGGTACGGAAAAATCGGGTGTGTCGTGGGACACACGCCAGAAGTGAGAATTTCAATGCCGAGTGGCGAGTGACTGATTCAACGTGTAAAGGTTGCTCGTACTTTCTTTTGAGTAAGAGGGATTTTGCTATCAACCATTAAGATTAAAATTCGAGTGAATGGATAATTAAATGAAACGTGGACATGATAAAGTGTTTATACGAATTTTCGATATAAGAAATCGATATTTACAATGAATGTAAATAGATTCATATCACACGTCGTTATATTTTCAGTATAGGCTACATAGCTTACATATACAAAGTGTAACGATAATTTTTCTGTATAACAATATGATTTACGTAATATTTAGTTGGAAAGTAGAATGTGATAATTGTTATATATTTATATTATAATTAAACGCAGTATAATAATTCACTTTTTTTTACAAATTATAAAATAGCTAAACCGAATTTTGAAACATAAAAAAAAATTTCTAAATTCAACATAAAAACCAGAATCGAACTCAGGATTATCTAGAAAACGTACAATGTAAACTAAATATTCAAAATTATACTCTTTCAACATTTCAAACATGTACACAAATATTCTCATTGACGATACTATAAATAATGTAATAAAAAGTAGGTATCACTGATTTTAAATTGTTGTTATGGAAAGATGTGTAAAAATATATTAGGCTAATAATAAACTATGTAACACAGATATACGGCAGGAACTGAATATTATGTGTATACTCGACAGGATTGCCCAATATCGGTTGAATTGGTGGGAACAACTGCCGCATCCCCAAACAACTATGGAACTTAAAGGCGAGCGGACGGAGATGTTTGGGACGTCCGAGGAAGCGCTGGAGTGACCAGCTCTAATCTTTGCTTGTTTGAGATCGGAACCAACCATCCTTGGTTTAATCCTTGAAGATGATGATGATGATGAATAAACTATGCAATAGAAAAGAATTTCAAAAGTATTCAGATCGATCTCTCAGCATGTGAGTTAATTTTTTTTATCATAAATTAAATTATTTTTAATATTTACGTTATTCTTATTCTTGTAATAGTATTTTAACATTTATGTATATACCTTAGGGGCATGTTCGCATTTATATACGTGGCGGAGTCGGCGGCTGGTGAATGGTACCGAAAGGTGTTATTTCAGAGCCGCCCTCACTGAATTTAATTTAACGACCATTGGGAGGGCCTACGGCTACTAGCGATTGAGTCATATCTCGCAATCGAGTTACGATTCATATCGTAGTTCTGCCAGCAAATCCTACTGCGAACTCCAAGATGGGACAGGGTGTAACGAGATTTCCGGCGCCACCAATAAGAAACAATCTACTGTTAACAGGGGCGGACTGGCATCCCTGGGGCCCTCGGTTGGTAGCAGTCAAGGGGCTCCTGCAGCTACACACACACAAACGCGCACGCATGTATTTGTGTGTGTATACTTTGTTTAAATTATTATAATAGACCTGTAATAACATTAGGCCCACTATACATGTTTCTTTACATGTTGTTGTTTTCTGTTTACATAAAGAGTTAATTTTTTGTTTCTACTGTAAAGAACATTTATACCCTACAAACCTACATAAAATCCCAATTAAAAATATTCCACAGTGTATTAAGGCGGTGGAGCCCCATTGTCACTCTGTCCCACCAATCCATAGCTCCAGTAGCGTAATTTTTTAACTGGACCCACCTGCAAGTTTATGCCATGGGCCCCCTTTTGAATCTTGACATAAGGCCCTGAGGCCCTCCCTGGCCTTCGGGCCCCCTAGCCCTGAATGCTGCAATGACATTCAAACGAAAATGACAGTAGCCTACTACTCGTCGCGTCAGTCAGTTGCCGTGCGGCGCGCCTCTACAGTAACTTCCTTCGCTTTCCTCCATTAGTAAATACTAAATAGGCTGTATATATAAACAAGGCTGAGAAGTGATCACTTCCAGTCTGACCAAAATAAATCCTGAAGATTTATTTCCAACAATATTTAGACGAGAAAAGGTTTTTAATAAAGGTAAAAATACATATATTTCTCGTTTTTTATCGAAATAAAATTTTCATAGCTCGGGGCCACCTGAGCCTCCTCTGGGCCCTGGGCCCTCGGCGATCGCCGACCAGCTGACCTGGCCAGTCCGCCCCTGGTTGTAATTCATTTAGGCCCTGAGATTTGGTTTTTGTTGTGAAGAAGAAACGTTATTGTGTAGGTTCTATTAGTCTAAACATAAATTATCATATTTTTAGTACCTTCTGACTAATAAAAGTAAACAGACTTTTATGGAAACACAAACATGTTGACTTCATAAAACAACTACATGAACAACTTTGTATTTAATTAAATATTACTATAAATACATTATATATTGTCATTACTTATATTAATTATTGTAGATATAATCATAAATGATTTTATGGTTTCTCTCTTCCTCTCTTTCATATAATATACTCATATACACACAATATAGGCTACACAATACTAATTGTCTTTTCTCTTAGATACTTCATATGTAAGTATAAATATAAATAAAGAATTCACAGATCCATCTTGATATATGCGTTTTTTTAATTGAGTACTTTGGTTTAAATTTTTAGTGAATTTTTAAGGCACTAGTTTTGTTACTACAGAAATTAACTCCATTTACAAATATAAAGAATTGGTATCAGTGCGCTGTCCTTCCTATGAGGCTTAATGCAAAGGTTTAGTTTCACACTTGATGTTAAATCACACTTTTAAATTTTCTTCTTTTGTGTTTTTTAGCTTAATATTTAATGTATGCATAAACAATCATATTTGTTATCAAAAATTATTTTGTTTTACTTTTTAACTAATACTTGTAGATCTATTTTAATTTGTTAATACTTTAATACAGCCAAGATTTTGACAAAGTGTACACAGCAATTTATTAATTAACAAATATATACAGGGAAGACTAAAAAAAATGTGGAATCCATGTTAAAGAACATGAAGAAAGGAAACACCTGCTGGGACAAAGCCAGAATTTAATTCTGGGGGTGGGGGTTCCAGTGGGTTTACATTTTTGTATAAAACTACACAAACTGAAAAGAACTCACTATTTCTTATTTGTTTTCTTGTACTTAAGAAGGTAATTATGTGATAATTACGGTTACCTGAATAGATATATCTAAAATGTAGAAACAATAAAGATGACTTCTTATATTGCAATATAAACAAAATAAAGAATATCAGAAATCTAACACATTTTTTTTCAATCTGCAGATGTTGATAGTGTTAAAAGATTTGTATGGATTTTTTAATCTTCACGTTTGTTCATTTGAGACAACTAAATGCAATTTACTTGCCTGTTCACTGGCGAAGTGCACACAATGTGTTTAGTAACACGTATGCACTTTGTGCACATGTGTGTAGTAATGTTTGCAAACACAGAATTAAATTGATCTATTCATTTAGCAACAGAAATGAATAAAGATCTTCATACAATGGCCACTACAGGTCCTCAAGAACAAACATTTTAAAACTGCACTGCGGGGTGCATAATGATCCTAATCCTAATAATTATTAGGATCTACTTACTGGACCATCCATCATCACATCTACAGTATATAACTGAGTTTGCTTAGCAGTCTCATTGTCACACAGACCTAAGGACAACCACTGTTGTAACATTTCATTTTTTGTTATTGTAGCAGTAAAAAGTAGTTGATATGGTCATCAGAACAATATAAAACGAATGCCACTATAAAAATTATGACAAGTTGTACAGTGGCTGTACTGTAATTTAGTTTTATGTGTAAATGTGCAATAACTGTACAATATCCACAGGTGCCCTCATGGATGTGCGGTGATGCAAGGGCTTGACTTCACTTAGCAAAAGGCAGTGAAGTTTCTATAAAGCAGTTTTAATTTTATAATTAAACAATGCAGGTGTTTCTTTCTTGCCACAAATTTTAATTAGCATTTGGAAACAATCTTAATAAAATAAAAAAGCCATTAAAACAAGGAACAGCTTCACACACACACACACACACACACACACACACACACACACACACACACACACACACACACACACACGCACACACACACACACACACACACACACACACACACACACACACACACACACACACACACACACCTTATACAAAAATGTGTCCTATTTTCAAGTTAAATTCTATGCAAAATTTGCTAATTTTTCTTGAATGGTGTACCACATTTTGGCAGATACATCTCCACTATCTTCAGCTGATTCAGGAAGAAGAACTGAAAATGGTAGAGCTGTACCTGCTGAAACGTTGAGGAAGTCCCTTTGGTAAAAATTACCAAAATACTATACCTGAAACACCCAGAAACAGGACTTAGGACGTATCATATCACACCTGTGAAAATCTAAGAATTATGATGAGCACATATGTGTCCGCATGTGTGTAGACGTGAAACAATGAAATTCTTTGTGTTATGGACCTGTGGGCTGTTTATTTAAATTTTATATATAATCCAATAAGCAGTAAATGCGCACACTGAGAGGTATCACAATGCATGATTTTTTTTAGTTCTGAACACATCTTACTGATTCATTCAACAGAAAATCGCTGTCTAGTAAATCTGTAAAAAATTACTTTTGAATGCATACATAGAACTTCAAGCTACTGATTAACTTAAATGCATTTTCCATCAAAGAATTCTCCAGACTACCTTTTTTTCTTTTTTTAGAAAAATGATAAGTGTTCACATAAAAATTGTCAACAAACCTTGAATATAGTGACAATGTTTATAAACGTATATTTCTCTTAATAAGAAAAGCAAGTTAAAGGAAAGATATGGGAATTTTTTTTTAATTTCATAATGTTAAAATACTATAATTTTTTAGTATAATGTTAAAATAATGAACACTTTTTAGATGGATTCATTTTTCTGCCAGCAGTACAGCTGAAGGACTCAGCAAATTCTACAGAATTCATCATTATACTGTTCACCCTGAAAAAAAAAGAAAATGAAATTAAGGTTCCATAATTTTTTGTAGCATGTTCTTTTATGACACATGTTTAAAATTATAGTTAAACTATTTTGCCCCAGTTAATTTTTCTACAAGCCTTAGCCATTTTGCCATCTAAGCAAAGAATAAGTGTGGCACCCACATCATTCATTCGTTTGGCTAAAACTAACATTATGACTAGAAGAGATGTTTGTATTAGCTGCATTTTAACTTTGAGTTTTTTAACTTTTAAAATATTAAGACATTTACTATATGATAAATGAAAACCATTCCCTTCAAATAAAAGTCTGTAGCAAATTTTCAATTGGTAAAAACTAGATGAAATTATTTATTACAAATTACAACAAGATTATTAAAAGAAAATTAAATAGATGATCAATGAGTGAAAATCATCACTATTACAATATTTCACAAACAATATTGAATTTAAACATATTTTTAAAAACTTTCAAAATAAATCAGAACATATAAAAATTAAAGTTATTTGGTGGATGCTGCTGATATGTGGAGAGGAATTTACTAAGGAAAATGTTAAGAATACTTCATAAGTTACTTATACAGATTTTTGTGTTTTTTATGTTCCAGAATTTGCAATCATTTCTGTTAGTTAAAACTTTTTGGGCTAACTCAATTTCAATTGATACTGTAACTCTGGGCAATCCAATGAACCCTTCTTTGCTCTTCAGCTGTATATGTAAGAGCTTATAAATTTAGGTTCAGAAAAACATCTCTCAGCATTTATGACATTTGTTGATAGAATTAAAAGAACTCAGAGAGTGATAAACACATTTGGCATATCATTTTCCAGACTGTGTTCACAGATAAAGTCCAGAATCTCTTGAGGAGTTGCAGATGCAAGAATTACAAAGATATATGTAATTAAGTTCAGAACACAGTCATTGATATTGATGAGGCAAGTTCAATGTAGACATTGATGAGGTTTGCTCATTCACTTTCAGGGAGGTTCAGAGAATTCTAAAGTGTTTTCAAAATTTGAACATAGTCTCATTTTTCTACGGTTGTTTGGGTCTTTAAGTCATGCATTCATACAAAAATGTGTGTAAAAGTCTACTTTAAACTTATTTTTCAGCCATAAAATATGTTTGTCTTCAGTTTTGTAATGAAACATTTTTCACTTCCTTTTCAGGGTCTCTTGCATAAGAAATGTGTTGAATGTTAATTCAGGAAGGTCTTTTTCACCTTAAAGGAAAGTCTTTTTCCCCGTAAAGGAAGGTCTTCTTCTTGTCTTTTTTCCATGTTTCTCTCTATTTAAAATTTCTCTTTCCAAAATTGGGATCCTAGTGGTAGAGCTGTATTTGAATTAATTAATTATGGTAGTCAAACGACAAGTTCAAATATAATTTTACTAAATGAACTTTACTATGTAAGTCAAATTATAGGCCTACTGGAAGTAATTACAGTAAGTGCTTGAAAATGATTAGAAGTTTTGATTGCTTGAGAAGTTTTCATTGGAAGATTCTGTACATATCATTATTAATTGTCAAAATACCCATTTATTAGATAATTTATACAAAAGTTTACAGTAAATTGATTTTTTAAAATTCTACTGTTATAAATGCTTAGAATAGATATTGTTTAGAATAGATATTTTAAAGTTCTAATGTTGTAAATGCATAGAATAGATATTGGCATAAATATATTTTGTATTATAAAAGTATTTTGTGTCATTAGAGAACTAATAATAATGTGGATTTATATGGCAAACTAAATAGTAAACTAGTATGAATTTTAACAATGTGTAGTAATAAATTAGTTGTATATTAGCAGATCATTAATTTTCTTGGATTTTGTAGTCCATGACGTGTCCATTACTTAACTAAATATAATTATTTCACTACCGACTCAGAAAACAAAGGTTTTTTAAGGGTAAAAACATAAAGCTTTTACGTTTTTACCCATAAAAAACTTTGTGTTCCAAGTCGGTAGTGAAATAATTACATCATTATTTTATACAAATAAATTATCTTGACCATAAAAATATTTTATACAACAAAGAGAATACTTGACCACTTTACACAATTGTGCTTTTGTATTATTTTCTATAAATTGCTTCTCCACTGACATGATTATCTTAATTGCTGGAGCTTTGCTTACAACAAAGGATAATTGTCTGTGAGCACTGGGAACTGGAATATAGGGAGACGTATAACCACATCTAAAGGAGCTTGAACCTGAGACTTGTAATGCAACTAGTTACCGCTAGAGAGAGATCTTTCTAAGTTATTCGTATTCATCTTTTCCTTCAACTCCAATTCAGGCTAAGGTTCACAGCCTGTTCCTATCTTCACTCATACTGTACTGGTATCTTCCTTGGTCTACCCAAATTCTTCTCCCAGATGGTTTATACTAAATAATTAGTAATTCAACATTTTCTAAAAAAAGTACTGAGTGCAATGATCACTTATTAATGTGCACTTATTATACTGGGTATGATATCAGTATAATGTTTATGTATAAACAGTAAATAAGGTTAACACTGATATTATATGATGTATTCTTTATTTTAAAATGTAATTAAACAAACTCACCTTTCAGAACTATGATGATAGAAATCTTGTTGAACATATATTACATCATCTTTTGATGGTATGTTAGAGCATAAAACCTGGGAAATAATAATTATAATCAATAAATACTAGTACTATATTGAATACAATGTTTTATAATAGTGTTACAGTGCAAAAATTTGTTACACTTTAATATGCTTGCACATAAGGTGAAAATTTATTAAAAAGTAAGTTTCATGTTTCCCTACTATATTTTTATTTTCTGTATGTATGTGTGTGTGTGTGTGTGTGTGAGAGAGAGAGAGAGAGAGAGAGAGAGAGAGAGAGAGAGAGAGAGAGAGAGAGAGAGAGAGAGAGAGAGAGAGAGAGAGCGAGAGAGATCTTAATTTGTTCTGATAATAATGTCTGTGTTTTATAATATTCTGCATTTAGTTATATTTTATTTTATTCTAGTTAAAACAATGTTTTATTTGAGTTTTATAATAACTTATATCTGTTGCTGATTCATTGGAAATCAGTGAATATTAGTTATAATTCACTGGAAATAACTGATAGCATCTAAAAAATGTATCATATATACAAGAACATCAAAATTTTCAAAGGAGATATCACATTCGGCCATTATCCTGGACAAAAATATTCTTTGCACAGCCTGCAGGTAGGTGTTTATAATAAAAATAAAATGCTGTTGCAATGGGAATGTATTTTAAATAGTATAATTTACTTTGCATGTATACCTTAACTATCCTATACTTTAACTGGCTGAATATTCATGCTTTGCTATCTATTGAAAAAAAAAATAGAGAATTTTCAATCTAGCTTATACTTTTACAATTGGATTTTTATTTAACTAAATAAAAAGGTTTGATATTAAAACTAACATATCAACATTCGGAGACAAATTATAATTGGTCTGTGTTTGATTGTTAATAAATAAATTATACAACCTAAAAAATAATTGTAAAATAATTGTAGAAAATGTGGTATAATTTAACAGATATCCATGTGGAGTTTGGAACTAAAATTATAAAGAAGAATATAACAAGCTCTTTGTGTAAGTAAAAACTATATGGTATTATTTCTACCAAACTTGTTCTTTTGTATGCAAAGTTAATAAAAAATGTGGATTTTTGAATATTTAGAGTAGTAATTGGTTTCTAATAAAGTAAAAGTAGGTTACAAAAGATGGGATTTTAAATTTTAAATGAAAGATCCTCTTTATACACTATGTAGGCAGTTTTACCCTCTGGTTGGAAGTGACCAGACTGTCAGCAGATGACAAGCTAGCCTTAGTTTAGGTGAGTTCAGGTTTCTAAGAAGCATTACCAGTGTCCCAACCTTGAGAGCAAGGGATGCCTAGAGGATTGAGGATGTGCAGTATGCAGTATGTGCAATATGCATTATGTTGTCCATCTCCAACACTGAATCCACTGACTTATAAGACAACATCTCAGCAGGGAAATCTTCCAAGAGCAAGTCATTGATGTGAGCTGTCATATCATTCTTACTTGTTAAGATTGCCCTTACCTTCGACCAAGAAATGTCTTTTTGGCTCAGTCTTCCAAGATCAGTATGCACACTTTGCAGTAAACTCTGAAAATCAGATATCAGGCTACAAAGGTTGTCTGGAAAGGTTATTTTCCTCCCTTTCTTTCAGGTTGCTGTCTCCAATCATCATAAGTAAGTCAGCTAACTACCCGCCCACTAGTAATTTTCACATGAACCCTATGAAAGTCTGAGAGTGAGGACTCTAATTTTAGGCCAGAGGCAAGAGGACTTGAGGCAGGCCTTGACCTTGTAGTGCGAGTCTCCTGTGGCACAACACACAAGATTTGCCTGAAGCCCCTGCCAACCGTACAATCACTCCACCTGCTAGACTCTTATTGTTTTTGATGTCCTGAATCTCAAGTGCCTTAATACTTTCTCTGTTGGACATTGTGCCCACAATCAACACACAGTTTCTCATTACTTGAGCAATGTTGATTTCTTTTTCCTTAGATATGTTACAGACTGGTGTTTCAGAACTGTTGAGGTTGAGAGGCAGCTTGCAGGCAGAGTCAGTGTGATGCATGTTGTTGTAAATGAGGCCCAAATTTTGTTGGTCATCTATTCCTGGGCAATCATTTTCCACCTGCCTTTTTACGTCCTCTGAAAGAGGGCGGGTTATGATAATCAATGTTATGATCTTATTTGAAACCTGATAAGGATTTAACTTTCCAGGGTGCAAGTTGCTTTTCTTTCTTCTTTCATTGACTGCCTCCTGATTTATTTCTGGATGTCTTTCTATATATTTTGAAACCAAAGCTCTTCATACCTGAGGAGTGTACAGAGAATACTTTTTAACTCCTGCTCTGTGAATATCTGGATATTTTAGAATATTTTTTCACCACTTCCCTGTGCCATTTCTTTCTTATGGAATCAGTGTACTTGGCATGTCATTTTCTGCCTCACTGCCTCACACATGAGGGTGTAACTGCTGGACTAAAGTTAGTATCAGAAGACAATGTGCCATCAGCTAAGGAGGAGGTCTGATTGTTGAATAGGACAGGTTCAATTGTACCATCATGTTCATCAAAAGCATTGTCAGAAAGAAAAATGATTTCGATATAACATTCAGAGGGTTCCTTTGGACCAAACAGCTAATTGGGTGTATGCATGGTGGGCAGCTGTTGAGTGGGAAGAGAAAGAAACTCATCTGGATGCAAGAGAGGATCAAAACAACCTCCCATTAAATTATGAGAAAACTTTAGCCTTTTTACATCTTCTTGTGATTCTCCAGTCCTCTCCAGCAATGTACCATCATGTATGGTTGCAGCTAATATGGAAATATCTTGGCTCTTGGCTGCAGCCATGAGCTCACAGGATGTACTGTAGATGTCAACATTGGACATGTCAGCCAAGTATTTGGGCTTGGTTTTATAAGGATCACTGGATGGTTTCATAGTGAATGGTTTGAACTGGCGCCAGTTGCTGGATACATGCTGTAGGACACTGGCCTGCACCTTAGGCCCTTGTGAGGTGGAGCTTAACAGCAAATAGGTAATGGAGGAGAAGAGGCAAGCACCGTCACCCTCGATATTCATCACATGGTAAGTTACCATTACACCATCAACATGAAAGGTCTCCATAGTCGTTTCCATTGGTTCAGCTAAGTAGAAAGGATAGGAAATATGGTTTAGGATAAATATAAAATGTATTTATTAGTTAGGGATTAAGGTTTAAGTTTGACTTAAAGAAAATTGGATGTTAAGATGTGCCCACAGATGTGAAAGAATAAAATTGTATTATGTTTACTCAATTACTGACTTATTCTAAGACCAACTTCTCCTTTCTTAACGGAAAATACATAAAAATATTTACTACAAAATTTCAAGAAATTATATAAATAATAATGTAACTACATAGAAAAACTAAGAAAATTAAAACTTATTTTTAACAATTATAATATAATTTAAACAAAAATAAATAAATTCCCAAAAAACTCACAGCAAAATTACGTACGCAAAAAAGTAACCTACATAAAATAGACCAGTGACACATGACTAACAAATGAAAGACAATCAAACTCATCACTTCTAGTTTAGAAACTATGCAAGGAATTGAATAAAAAACTACTTCTTTCTTTTTATAGAAACCTGGCCTGTAAGTAATGAATAAGTAATAAACTTATTTTATAAATCAATTGCCTCTCCATAACATGACAACAGGTATAACTTATAAAAGTGTTGCACTGGAGTCACACTAATCAATACAACATATAGAACTACTGAAATTAAAGAACCACTTGAACAATTGAAATAAAGATTGGTAATTTGAAACTACCAATATGGCAAAGCACAAATTCCACAAACAGATATATGTGTATAAAGTGGCTGATTTCCTTTAGTAAAACTGGATCACATTATGCTCGAGGTTTACTTCAAGGCCACCATCAGAGTGCAGCATGGAACAACATTAATGGAATTACACAATTCAATTAATAGAAACATTTATCTTTTCAGGTTAAAAGAGTTGTTTTTCGAAACTTGTTAATTTGTTCAATTATGTTTTCACTTGTAAAATACACTCTCTGGTCATTCTCAAGATGAACAGTGAGATGCCTAACAGGAGGAAAGTGCCTGTGAATGGGAAAAACACAATATCCACCAGACAGCCTCTGAACTGCTGATGCAGGAGCCTGCCTTGTGTCCTGTCACTTTGTTCTTTTTTATTGTGAAAAAATATATATTTGTGTAACTTATTTCCTACCAATCTGCAAGGTTTCATAGGAATTGGTTGAAAAAGTTCATCAGAAAGTTGATTTTTCTATGGGGGGGGGATCCACCTGACACCTCCCTTAGATTTCTTAGCATGCATCTCTAACCTAAGAGGAACTTTTGTATCAGGTTTTATGTTTGTAGGCCTTGTAGTTTTGGAGATTTCATGATCAGTCAGTGGTATATGGATTTTACATACAATATATATATATATATATATATATATATATATATATATATATATATAGATTATTATTGTTAAGTAAAAGTAGTAGAGACTGTTTGTAGATAATGACTGTTTATTTTTTCATCATACATTAAGTTATTGACACTCTGCTTAGAGCTTTTCTATAGAGCACACACACGTGCATATATCTGTTTGTATGTGTACATATTTGTTTAGTTGTTAATGAATAATGTAGTTGCTCATCTCTCTTAATTTTAGTAGTACTGTAGTATAATTTTAAACGTACTGTCAGATGATATGAACACCCGCCTCACACACACACACACACACACCATACACATACACATGCTCACACATATCACATACAAAGAATCCGTTCTTACCGGTACTTGATAAATATTAATAATTTCTATTTAATTGTTTATAACATAGTATAAAGAATAACAATGTTGCTGTAATAACAAATTAATAGAAATAAAGAAGCAACAAATAATATAAATATGTAACTAACAAAGTACCAGTACGTAAGTTTGTACATACTCATATTTATATATTTGTACATGAATTCATACTTGTCCTGAATGAAGAAAGAAGAGTTGCGATGGAGAAAGGTTCAATCCTGATAGGCGTGGGTCAGGATGTGTTTTTTGTAAATTGTGCCATGTCTCATAAGCTACGTGTAAACCACTAATGTCTGCCATGTGTTCGTTTCTTGTTACATTCCACTCAAACTAAAACAGGAATATAACCAGTAAAATGTTTTCTTTTATATTATTCCTAAAAATGGACAAGATTTTATTTTTTTTTTTGGTAAATGTTTTATTTGTTGTAATTGTTTACCTTTAAGAAAATATATTGTTTTGCGATATATATTTATATGTTTATTAAATGGGTCTTTAGTATTTATACATTAAAATAAATGTTTATGACTGTATATGTACTTACAGGTACATCACCAGTGCTACTCATGAAGTCTGCTTCTTTCCTAAGGACTGTAGAATGTTGTTTTACTATACATTCAAGTCTAGCTTGCAACCTTAACTTAGTGTCTGGTAGCATCCATGCAATTTTTGATCCATTTTCATCATATTCGGTTCCAATAAGATCAAATGCATGTAATATTCCATGACTGAAAACCATGCCTATCATTCCATATGATATATACTCTGGCAAATTATTGTAAAGATATGGCTGAATTAGTGCTGCAACAGGCACAACTGCAAAGAAAAAGATTGACAAATACTGATACTTCCTATAGTATTATTCATAGTTTCAAAGTCATGTATATTACAGTGATGTAAACATAAATGATAAACCTGTATGGAAGGATGACATATATGGCTTAGAATCTGTTAGAGCTAATATTATAGATTAGTAATAATACCGATGGACAAAGAAGATTTGTAATTGAAATAGAACACCTTTACAAAAATGAAAAGGCCAGGGCCAGCTTTTGAAATATGCTGCCCCTAGGCACAATTTTTATGCACCTCCAAAAAAAGTTTTGTTAGAGATTATGCTTCCGTTTTAAACAAGAATTATAACAGCTTAATGTTCTCATTCATTGTAATGTCACTAGCTCTTAATGAACTTATGAATTTATTATCTTTAGTATAAAAAAAAAACACGAAAACAACAATAACCTGTTATAGGAATTAACAATAAAACTCATAATAAATTGAGCATTAGGCATTTATTTATGAAAACAAAACAAATAATTTATAAAAAAAAGTACAGTGTTACTTATGGATTATTATGTAATGTCTTATTGTCACTATCACAATCAAAGTTCAATTTAGGCGAAGGTTTAGTTCACAAGCTTTTTTCATGGCAAATTAATCAATACTCAAATCCCTCTCCATATAAAATATTGGCAAGGATTGAGAGAGAATTCAATTTTTTTTCTTTCACAGTAGAGCGAAGATATAATTTTATTCTCTTCAAAGCAAAAAATGATCTCTCAGCAGAAAAATTACTAATAGCAGAGCATAAATACATCCTGAGAGTTATGTCTATATTTGGAAAAATCTGCTTGAGATTCATTTTCATGTCTCATTATTTCAGACTGGTAATAAACATAATGTTTTCTTTCTGGTGAAAATATTACCATTAAAAGGGGTTATGACTACTTTTGACAAATTATTATAAGAACCAAATTTGAAAGCAATTATGAAAAAATAACTCACTGTGCATGTAAGAATTAATAACACCTTGTACTTGAAACACCTATTCACAAAAAAAAAAAAACGTTAATAAGGTTGATATCTCACAAAGAAGGAAACATGAAGTCACTGACACAGTTGTACTGCGAACCAAACAGCAGAAGAGAAGAGTAGGATTAAGCCAAAGACTGCTAGACAAGACCTCCCAATCCTTTACCAGAAGATTCTCCATCAGTTCTGATTCACAGCTTTATCATGAGAGCAATGACATGGATAGAGTTTTGATAGAGGTTCAATACAAAGAGATGACATATTACAGTTATATTTGGTTTTCCTTGATTTTGTTTAACACACTGTATTTTATTTGAATTGATTGATTTTTTGTTGAGTTTTTAGAATTTACACTTTTTATTTATTATTTTTCCATTTTATTGGAAGTCAAGGGGTACATGAAATAGAGTTAATCAAGGCTGCCCAGAGGGGGGCAGCTGGGGCAATTTTCCCCAGGCCCCACTTTCTAGGGGCCCCCAAAGAGGAAAAAAGAAACACACGGAAAAATTCTGGCCAAGAGCTGGCCTCCCTGGCATAAGTGTTTATCATTTCATTAAATATTGAATTTTTATATTCCCACTATTATGGGGCCTCCTTTCCCTGATGTAAACAGTAACGATGAGGTGGGCCCCATAGGAACGGCTAAAAATATGTACTGTATTCTACCCCTAGAGGTTAGGTAATATCAATTTCTTCCTTATCGTTAACTGATAAGTTAAAATCATTAAAATTCATGTTGAACTAATTTTTAAACCATTGTACATAAAGATATACACTGTTAATTTTTCCTGATATTAATTGGGCAAAACCTTTTAACTTTAATCTTAGTTTTCTGCAAATGTGTTTTTGGCCACTTGTACCCCTTGGTTTCTAAACCTTTCAGCGATGTAGAATCATATCATGACATGAATTAATTGAACAGAACTATGTTGTTTCAAAACACTGTAGGTCCTTGACTTTCAAACATAACCGTTCCCAAAAATGCGTTTGAAACTCAAATTATCTGAAAGTCGAATACTGTACAGTACATCAGTAGGCTGTATTTACAGTAGATGTGCTGTGCACGTAAGTTAGTAAGATCGGTTCTATGAACTGTAATACACTGTACTGTAATGAAATTGGGTATTATTATGACTTACATTTACATCATATGGCCACTCGTACTACAAAAAATACTGCAACAATACATATATTTGCCCAGGGCGGTATGTTTTGTAAATAATTAGTGTAAAAAGAATACGATGAACAGTTTTAAACAATTTTGTGCGGGAGAATACAGGCTGGGGCCTGTCGAAAGTGACACCTGCTTCGGTAGTGTAAAATACAGTGTATGTGTGTGTAAGCCAGTTCCGACCTGCATTGAACAACGAGAAGGGGAGACATGTACGAATTGTTGGTTGTCAATTAATCAGGTTTTAACCGGATTAAAATAAACTAATTAATACATTTTAAACCTGTGAACAAAGACTTACCCCAATTATAAAGACACCATTACATTAAGGAATTTTTAACGAGTATGGTGATATAAAATTATTGCAAAAATGTGCAATAATAAAGACGCTAACTAATGTAATGTTAATTACTAGGGTTATTAAATAATAATTAGTAAGTGTGGTATATGTGAGTGATCAGAAAAAAATTACGCAAACAATGATATCGCTCATGCTATGAGGATGTTCATGAAATCACGAAAATGAACCAAAACGTGATTTGTAATTAAAAGGACGCTTTGCACGAACTGACAATATCTAACATGTCAAAAACAGTCCTGAACCTGTCAGATCGCCGTCCAGTATAAATACCACCAGGAATTTTGAGCTGGTCTCAGACTTAAGAAATCTTCACACAACGTCACGCTGCCAGTTTGCAGATCGATCAGGACCACACACACATTTTACCACACACACCAAGACATATGGAGGAACTCTGGAGCATCACCAACAACCCGTAGAGACAGAGAACGCAGCATCAGCATAATCATCATCATCAAATTCTCAGGATTATGGACACACACACACACACACACACACAGACACACACACACACACACACACACACACACACACACACACACACACACACACACACACACACACACACACACACACACACACACACACACACACACACACAACGGTAACAGCAGATGAATGTAGGTGATAAAAAAAAAATTATATTTTTTGTTGTGAAAAGAGCTCTTGAAAAGAACTTACCTATGAACAGTAAATAATTAAAGTTAAAGTTAAATAGTAGTTAAATAAGAGAATTTAATTTAACAAGAAAATTTAGAAAATAAATACCAATCTTTTGTTGTATGTTAAAAATTTGGGTGTCAGTAGAAATAAATAATAGATTGGAAGTAAATGTTATATCATTTTATTTTGTTTATAGCAACAATAAATTTTATTCTTGAGTCTTAATAGTATTTCATTTGTAAATGAGTTGCTATTATTATTTAAAATTTGTGTTAATTTCAGACACAAAAATAAAAAGGATTTAAAATAACTTGTTTAACATGTTTGTTTAGCTATTAAGATTATATGGTTGTTTATTTCTTTTGATATGTTATGAACAGCATAGCAGGTTACATTATATTTGTGAAGATTATAAAAGTAAATATTTATTTATCTAATATTTGAATATTTTTCTATTAATGTTAATAAATCATAGAATGATTATTTTGAAACGGTTTTAAATAATTATTTTATGTCAACAACATATCACTCCTCTTTAAAAATTATTGAATTATTGTGCAACTACGTATACTTGACGCAACAAGAAAAAAAATTCTGCGACCTGGCCGGTGTAATACATTTTATAGTTGTGTTGAGTACATGGTAATGTAATTGTGTATAATACTTGTTGTAACGTTGCAATACATAATGCAGTAATGGGCTAAAATTATCATTTTCGTACGCTAGTAAAGTCTATATGAAGTGTTTGTGAAATAGCATACTCATTTTTATTATAAAAAAAAATCACTTTTACACTTTGCATTCTTTATATCAATGTTAATTATTAAAAATCATTGCTGTAATGCTAAAAAATTACTTTTTTAAAATTTATAAAAATATTCATGAAAATTATTGTGATGTAGATACAGATTTAAAAAAATGTATCCAGAGAAAGTTGCTTTCCAGCTTTTTTCTGTTCATACAAAAGTTGATAATACACAGTATTTTTGTTGATTGCTCAATGAACCTGAGACCTTCTGTCTGTGTTGCTTTACTAGCTTGAATCATAGTTTTCCTTAAATAATATCACTTGAATAAATAATTACAGTTTGGTCCAAGGACTGGATTAAGCTTGTTCTATTTGATGGCAGATATAAAACTTTAATTTCCAGATAGAGGTCTTGTAAACTTCAGGGTGACCAGGTGCATTATATTAAATTTAAATTAGCAGGCCTTTAAACAACAAGTTATTTTTGGCACAACACCGGTACTATTTGCGGCTGGTACAAAATGAAAGCAGAACCACTCTAGGAATATAATTTTTGTTACCTGAGCATGCGAATTTGATTACCAGATAACAGGGAATGCACTTTTTACTTTTCCTTTTAAGACTCTTTATGATTCTCAGAGTGATAGATTAATAACGGTTTTATTTTGAAATCTTCGTAGGCACTACCCCCAAGGAATAATGTCAATCTGTCTTCAGATACTTTATACCCAGGAGCAGCTGCTTTATCTCTTACATGAGTAGGTAACTTTTTCCAAAATTATCCTGTTATCAGACTTGGGATTAACGATTAAAACGTTAAATGTTAAATTAATAATTAAAATTTGTTTTTAATTTAATAGTTAAATTTTAAAATGTTTAACTTTAATCATTGAATTTTTTTGTTAATGATTAAAAAATTAACGATTTATTTATTTATTTATTTTTTTTGCTTCCCAAGTGGTACAGTAGCCAAAATAGTTGTTGAAGTCAATGTTGGAGAAAGTTTGTTCTAAGTATTCCTAACCCTTTGGCAGACAATGGACTGGTTTTCCCCCATGGCACCTTTAGGTCTCCTTTGTCTCTTTTTTGTCAATGTCAGGGTGGCAAGGATGGTTTTCTGTTTTTTGTTGAATTATTCGCATGACTACCCCAGAGAAGTAGACAACAAATAACTTCTGTTTTGACATCTGTTTTTTGACAGTAGTGAGAGTACAGTGTTGCTAATGTACGTTTTAATAACAGGCTGGGATCTAAAACAAAATTGCTTTACATGTGCTGAATATTGCAAGTGTTCATTTGGTGACATGAACCGGCAATATTTATCAACTGCTAGGAGAGTGTCATAAACGTTTAGCAATGATTGGCTAGTTCAAAGAGCGCCAAATTTCACTCCTCCTACTACCCAGACATCACAAAGGAGGTTAATTTAAACAGACTTTCAATTCCACCAATTTATCGTTCATTGTCCCTTCTCATGTGCTTGTTGTCATTTTTATATTTGTGCAGTCAGGGTAGTGGCAATTGTTATTGTTGTGTTTCTACAGTTTTGTGTTAATTCTTTTTTAAATAGAGTATGTTTTTGTTATGTACCGGTATTTTTGTTTTTTCACAAATTTATTATCTGTATCAATTATTATTTTTATATTAATATGGCATCGTCACATTGAATACAAATTTTTAGATTTTATGAACATACTGAGAAAGTAGAAGGTCTTAATTTAACATTTAAGTGCTTGATGTGTGTGCCCAAAGTCAAATATATTTAACTTCGCTGACTGTAGTGTCTAATTTGAGGACACACATAAAGGTAAGCAGATTAATCTATATATAACTCAAAGTCTGAGTATTATTTGTATTGAATACAAATCCACATCGTTATATCGATTGCCACCAAATTTTGCACAGATAACCTTCTTTGACACAAAGTGAAAAACACTGTTTAACTTGGAATTTGATATTCTGCCCCGTTTGCACGATTTAGGCCCTTTTGTTGACATGTATAAAGATGTCAAAACACCATCCAGATTAGAATTAAATACCATAGTAACAATTAAATAAACAAATGTTATTTAGCGGCATCGGAACTATACCTTTATCCGTTCCTGCTATCCACGGTTACTAGACTACATTTGTTCATCTGTGGAGATGATTGTGTAGATCTACACAATAAAGCACAAAACTTCATGGAACAGAACAACATCACAGAACTAAAACACGACCTCAATGACAGATACCAAAACACAGTAAAACAATTAATCAACAAAGCCAAACACATAATGACACACAAACAAAAGCCCTACATGAGACAAATCCGACCATCAGACCCTACCCTCCAAGTGCTTCCCAAAATCCATAACGAAGAAATTCCGATCCGCCCCATTATCAATTACCAAAATGCCCCTGCATACAAACCCTGGTTGTATTTGCCCAATGTGAAATACTCAGGTTGGAAGTTTTACTACTCTGAGTGCCACGATCAAAACAACAAAGCATGTGTGCACCGCGAGCGCAACATGCGAGCGCGCGTGCCAGAGTGCGTGTTGGAGTCAATGCAAGCCGTGCGCTCTCGCACTGAACCACAGCACGCAGACTGCAACGCAGAACATGTCGGCTCAAGCGGTCCGATGCGAGTCTGTACGTGTGGGCGACACATGCTTGCGCGTACCAGAGTACGTGTTGGAGTCAATGCAAGCCGCGAGCGCTTGGATGGACCTCCAACACGCAGATTTCAACGCAGGCTGTGTGTCTGCCAAACGGGTGTGTGTGAGTGTGATCCCTGTGCCCTAATCGTAACAATCAAAACAGCAAAAAACCCCTTATACTTCAAGTATTTCACAATGGGTAAACATTCCAGGAGATGGATTTATTTGCAGATACACCAACCGAATACGTCTGTAATCGTTGACAATTTTAATTAAAATAAATAAATTTATTAGTTTTGTTCAATTGCTTAGAAACAGACAATTTATTGTTAACAATTACAACAATTTAAATTTAATAATACATTTTTGGAAGTACATAAGTGTCAAAAATTCATGTTAAATACTCTCATTTTGAAGAAAAAAAGAAGTAAAATTTATTTTATCTAAAATTCATTAGATTTCAGAATTCACCTTAACTAAAAGAATTTAGATTCTAAAATTATACTTTCTGTTAGATAATCTAAAATATTAGAACGTCTTTGCCTGCACAATGTCAAATCTGCCTCAGTTGTATCTCCAGCTCCCAATTACTTTTTTCATGTCAGCTTGTAGATTATAAAAGTAATCAACAGAGTGCAGGTAGCCTAATTATTGTCTGTCCTATTTAGTCATTTAATACTACATCGCCCTGCAGACACAGTACAATATCAGTAGTCAGTACTGTGAACTGAAAAATGCAATAGACAAACAATATTTAATTACCGTACCTGCTGCAATTAAAAATAATGTTAATATAATTTAATGATTAAAATAAAATCATCTATGATTTTTAATTATTAAATTATTAATGATTGAGTTTTTTAGTGCTAAATATTTTATGTCATTTTTTTCTGCAATGGAAATATTAATTAATTTTTTTTAAAAAGCTTAATTTGTGGATTTAGTTAACATGAATTTAATTATTTCAACAGCCAAAGAGCCGCTTGCTCAATAAAACATAAATTTTTAACTTTTAATCAGTTAATTTGATTTTAACTTTAATCAGTTATTTTTTCCATGCATTAATTTTAACTTTAGCTCAGTTAATTTTGGGGGGCACTAACTTTATCTTTAATTAGTTAATAATTTTTATTAACTTTCCCAAGACTGCCTGTTATGTCTGTTGAAAACTTGTTGTTGGTTCTCCTTAATTATATTAGAAAATTTTTTAATAAAACTTTAGCGTCTTCATCAGATCTAGCTTTTTTGCAGTCAATTTGGTGTCGTAAAGATGCTTGTTGACTAGCTTGGAATTCTAAAACATTGAGACTTTCTTGTCCCAAATGTGTTTTATAATCCCTGTGTAAATTAATAGATTCTACTTGAATCATTTAACACATGATTTTGTTTAATTTTATCTTTGTTGTTTACAATAAAAAAAAAATGACACAGTAGTATAGTAGAGCGACTGATTGTCCGACTGACACATATGGACCGACTCCCCACCTTCAGTATGTTTTATGATTTCTAATGTTGATTTAATAATGTTCAGTTTATGTTTTCTTTTTTCGTGTATTAAGATTACTGTGTTCATTTTTTCACTCATTTTCTAAATACTGTATAAAGATACTTATTTAACTACACGTATAGGAGAATATGAACAGTACTGTTATACAACACACACACTGTACACTGTTATTACACACCTCTGCAGTAATAGCCGGAATAATAATGAATACGTGCATTATCTTAACGCTTATTCACTTCCTCACGCCTCTATCAGTGTTCAAAACTCCAAAGCTGTAGTATGAAACTTGAATAAAGGGTATCAATTTTAATGTCCAAAAGAGAAAAATGTGTGAAAGTCGAATGTTTGAAAGCAGAACACCTTCAGTACATAACTTTAGTCTTTGTTGACTGTAGCATTGGATTTTGTGTTTAAAATCCCTAGGATTTCGTTGTCCATGACGTGTCCGTTACTTAACTAAATATCACTATTGTTTGACTACTCGGAACACTAAGTTTTTTATAAGTAAAATCGTAAAGATTTACTTTACAGCCTAAACCGGCTTTCACCTTTAGAAGGCTTCATCAGAGCCTCTGATGAAGCCTTCTAAAGGTGAAAGCTGGTTTAGGCTGTAAGGTAAATCTTTACGATTTTACTTATAAAAAACTTAGTGTTCCGAGTCGTCAAACAATAGTGATATTTAGTAAAATCCCTAGACTATTTTAAATTTACGTTGTATAGTAACAACAATAAAACAAAAACAACAACAATAATAATAATAATAATAATAAAAACAATAAAATGATATTTGCACTCACCAATGCTGTTCTGTGTAGGATCATAGAATGAGTTTACAAGAAAAGGGAATGTCCATCTAACAAATGTAAAACAAATTTCAGTTATATGCATTTCATAGACAACAATTTATAATTATTAAAGTATACTAGTTTAAATAATATAATTATTACAATTTATACTATTTTATGTGAAAATTGTTTTCATACCACTGAATCTATGAGGCTTTGTATGATAAAGAGATCATGTTATTAATACTCTTGTAAGGGAATGTGTATTTAGAAGTACTGTGAAAAACTTGGATAGATGGGTAGACAGTCATAAAACTATAGGCTTTTCTACTGTTAATCCAGAAAATTATGTAAAATACTTGATGACATCTTTTAATACTATGTATGCACTTCTTCAATCTTGTCATCAGAAAGAAAATATTTTCCACTTCTGATATAAACAGAAAACAGAATTTTTTGTTGGCTCCAAGCTATTCACTGCTCAAGACTGTCAGATTTTAATGACAGCCCAACATCCATGTTAGGAGCTTCCTCCTAAAAAACTTCAAGCATTTCACTTTTCTTTAGATTACTGTCCAAGTTTCACTACTGTAGCATTGACAGGTTATAGTATAATTGTTCATTGCAATAGGTTAGATAGAAAATTTAGATACAAAAAAATATGAAATTTTTGCCAGAAACTTGTGGATTTTGCATAATTGCATATGCATGTCCACGTAGCACTATATGTGATAGAGTTCTTAGAAAGAAAAAAATTCAGTAGGAACACCCATCCTATTCTCAAAACTGTCCACACTTAACTTTTCAGTTTAATTTCCCTGTTTCCTTAGCAATAAAGGAAACCTGAATGAGGTGCATTTTCATGGACTGTTATGTATTCAGGACATTTGATTTGTATTAAAATTTGTGGTTTATTAGTCTAATATATTTGTCACAGAAATTAGTACAAAATAATTATATAGGCAATTTATCTAGTATTCTTTGTTAACAGAGTATTGCATTAGCACATATTATGTATATTTGTAATTAAATTATATTGATATACATATAAAATTTTGAAAAATAAAAAAAGTTGGCCTTTAAGTATCTGCACAACTTAAAAATTGATTAACACGAGACTGTGAAACAACATATTTATTGTAAAGATTGAATGTACCAGACATGACTTAGTTTTATTATTGTCATAATCAAAAATTATAGATTTCTTAATTTTATATAATGGAATAAAAAATAACAATTTTATGTTACTATTCATAAAAGTTGAAATTAAGTTTTATGATTTACTGTGGTTAATTTTCTTCTCTATTTAGGATTCTTTAGTTGAATTATATTTTAAAATAACGTGTGAAGAAATATTATGTATGAATATAAAACACATTGTACTGACATGTCATATTATAGGTAATACAGGTATTATCAGCATTTCAGGTCATGCATAATAAAGCTATAAATGAGGAGAGATGCTGACATAATTAATGGCAAGTATATTAGGCTGACTCTTTCCAGTAGTAAAGTTGATTACTTGAAGTTACAGTTATAAATATCTTAATCTTAAAATTTTTAAATCTTAATCTTATCTTAAAATTTTAGCATTACATTTTATATTTTCTTGTTAAATAGTATTTTCATCAGTAGGCACACTGATAATCATACTAATTTCCTCCAATTTTGTTACTGAAGGCATAATGCCCTGACCTATAATGACATGCAGTTAGTATCATAAAAAACTAGACATACAGTACACACACAATACTGTATAGGGGAGACTGGGGATGGTTGGCGCACTTTTTACATTTGAATTTTTTATGAAGAAAATAATACGAGATATGGACAACAAAAATCGTAATAACATCTACTGATATCTTTTGTACATCTGTATATTTTTATTTTACGTTATATTTTTATAGTTTTCTTGATAAAAAATAAATAACTGCCCCTGCAATTGCACCAACCTGCCCCAATATCGGGGCAGGTTGGCGCACTACATGGGGTAGGTTGGCGCACACTATTTATTCAGGAATATAAATAATTTACAGTGCTTTTTGAACAAACTGTTTAATTTTAACTTATACAATACTTTATACAAACAAAATTTATGTTTTTAAATTTATTATCTGCGTTTGACATTAGTCTATACGTTTTTCAGTCCGTAAATTCGAGTTCTTAGAAACCTACGGCAGTATCTTAAAGTCTAAATTAAGTTTATCAATAAAATTAATGAACTAAAAATTTTTGAAATAGATTTAGGAACTAAAATAGCCTACAGTATAGTAAAATGAGAAAAATATTAGATATAAATAACATGTAGGCAACTTATTATTTTTTAGAACCTGTAATTTTAATTTTTGTTGGTAGATCTAAGGTAACCACATTGTAGTTGAAGTAAAGTAGTAGTTAAACTAAACAATCACAATCTAATGCTTAATATTAGATAGTGTAACATAAACAATTTGAAATGATTCTGTGTAAGTTCGAATCTAGAACAAAGAATTCAAAACTCTAACTTTATGAACTCAGAAAAAGTTAACAATGTCTGTAACATAACATTTTTGTAAAACTTATAAAAACCTACAATATTGTAATGGCAAAAAGTTAATCAATTTTTTATTCTATGTCATCTATTGGATCACAATTTGCACACTTAAAAAATATATTTGGTCCTCCAACATATTCTTCATCAGGTCACATATGACTTTCAGTGCACTGTATTTACGGTTCACGGGGTTTGCTGCTCTTAACAATGACATGCAATAAAGACAAAAAACTTCCTCATCATCATTTCCGTTTTCTCCATTTTCTTTGTCTTCTGAGTTACGGTCTTTTGATGTTTAGTCGGTGGAGTATTCTTAGCCTTGTTCATTCTCGATGCATTTTGGTCTACTTCAAGAGAATTTTTTACTGGCGTATCAGTCAATATAGCTGTTACTCTTTTCCTTTTTCTTTGTTACTTTGTTTTCTATCTCCTGCTTTTGGATAGGGGTACATATGTTCAGGTGTGATGTTTTCTAAAAGTCTGTTAGGCGTAGTTGAAAGACCTGAAGTCGCAGAATCGAACGTTGGTGCATCAGGTGCTGTTGAAGGTCCTGGATTTCAAGATTTGAAGTGTTGTGAGTTTTGATTGCCGTTGAAAATGTTAGATCTTTAAAGACCAATAGATCAGGATCATCCAGACCTTCTAGAATACCTTGTTCCACCGCAGAATTGTCCATGACAGCGTTTTCAGGATTTGGATGATCAGTTACGTAGGAGGATAAAAAATCACTCTCTTGAAAAACCTCGGGGTTATATGGGTAAACACCAGTTCCCTTAAAACAACTGATGATGTTCTTCGGATTAGTAGCAAGGAGCAGAGAGTCCCGCAAAATGGAAGGGATGTCGTAAATTGTCAATAGAGCAATAATAATTCTATTTACATATAGGCCTATATACAGGTAAAAGAAAAAAAAATTGCATTCAAAAGTGTTTGATGGTGTAGGTTGGCGCACGATACACGTGCCAACCTGCCCCCCGTGGCATTCGCCAACCTGCCCCATCATGCGATTTTGTTGGTTAAGCCATTCTGTAATGGACAACGCTGGCCAAATTAACTCAAACAACATGTCATTTTATAGCTTAAAACTATAGGAATCCGAATATTTATATGATTCTGTTATTCAGTTGCCATTAAACTCTGGGAAAAATATTTAGTGAGAATGCAAAAATTTACTTACGTTGGTAAAAATCAAATAATGTAGCACAGCACAGGAATAACTCTGCCAAACTCAACCAAAGCACACTCACTATGCCTTAATGGCAAAACGATGAGGTCATATGACTGGCAGTGCTACCAACCCCGTAGAACAAAAATTACCGCTAATGTGCCAACCAACCCGTGCGCCAACCATCCCCAGTCTCCCCTACTAACAAATAGTGAAATAGCTTTAAACTTATTTTTTATATTTTTAATCTTTCAATGATTTCTATTTTCTAAGTTTTTTACAAGATATCAAATGTGTGTACTTTTGAACGTCTAATTAAAGCTACAATTTAAATATAACATTATTTTTATCGGTTTCATTATACTTTTTCTTGGGAAATGGTAATTAAATTAATATAAATTATATAATACACTATTGTATAAATGTAAGATATATAAATACGGTATATTTTATGTTAAATATAACTTAATGGTATTATCGAAACATAGACAACAGGAGCATACATTAATATTACTTCTAATCTACAAACACTGCAAACACTGTACCTTGTTAAAGATGCACTTTTATAATAACTTTCATTAAAATTTCTCATTTGCCTGTACCGCTTGATTACATTCTGGAAGAAATTATTTGGATCCACTTCAACCTATTTTGTGAATAAGTAAAACTTAATAACGTAATAAATAATGTACAGCATTTGTGTGTGTGTGCACTGTGTTTACTGATTTGAGGACTTACTGCTAAGAAGTGATTATTCTTATCACAAGGAATGTTTTGTATGTTAAGACATTTTAATTGTTGATGTTGATTTATTGCTGATTTCAAAAGTTTTAATTAAAAAATATTCATAAATTTTATTTTTGAAGTAATTTTTCAACTATAAAGAATTATACTTTAAAAATATAGTTTAATATAGTTTTTGTAAGTAGTTGTTATTCAGTAATAACAAAAATAAAGAATAGTATTTCACTTCCCTTCATTTACATTAAATACAGACAGAAACATATACAAACTGTGTGTTTTCTTCAGATTCTGGCTGTGAACACAAAAATTTTGACAGACATTCTAGGCAAATCAAGTTACATCATTCTAAGTAACAATAGGTAAGAACAGTAAAGTTATTAATTATAATAAGTTCAAATAAGTTTTAAGTGAGTGATATAAAGTTTAGTGAATATGTGTATAGGTATTTGAAGAAATAGTTGCAGTAAGCTTAGAAAATAGCAAAAGCACTATATATAACATAACAATAAGAAAAACATATAAAAAATAGGCCTATTCTAAATATTCATATATCCAGTGGAATTAAGATTTATTTTCACTCTCTCACACACGCACACACACGCACACACACAGTGTAATGCTAATTAATGTATAATATCTTCAGATCAGATTACTAATGCTAAAAATATTAAAATTTCTTTGCTTTAAATGTTGTTATTAGTGTCAGTTACTTCTTTGTTACTTGTAAAATATTTTAAAAGTAATTAATAACAAAAAATGGTTGTTCACCATGTGTAATAGTCTTAAAAAACTAGTCTGAACAGAAGAAATAAAAAACATATGTTGTAATAATTTGGTTAAAATAAATATAAATTATTGCAAATAATTTTTCAGTTTTGCAATAAAATTCCAGCTAATTAATGTTTTTCATTATTAAGTAAACTAAAATGTTGTTAAGTCAAAAAATCAAATAATGGTTTGGTTAACTTAACTAAATGAAATTTGTTTGCGAGCAAACATAAAATTTGTGTTGTTGACTAACCTTGCAGTGAAGAATTATGCTTAACTAACCTTTGTAATCCATAAATTATTATGAATGGAAGTTTGATTAAGGTTAATAAACATATAATAAGACTATTTATCTAATATATTTTTAGACAGTAAGAGATATAGGCCAATGTCTAATTCTGAATAGCAGTTTAGTCTGTAGAAACTGTAACAGTGTTTTATGATTGCAATAATTAATAGTCTGTTTAGTAAAATAATTTTGTTTAAAAAACGTTGGTAAATGAAATACATATATTAAACAAACGTGTTACCTAAACACAGGTATACTGTAAAAGGATGAGGGAGGTTTTCGCAAAATTTGGAAGGGAAATGGAGTAATTTAGTAACAATAGTTGTGAAAGAAATGGAGAATTTGAAGAAAAGCCATAGGTGAAAGGAAAAATGATGGAGCGAAAATGTTTAATAAGAAATCAGGTGAAGATTAAAGCATTAGTGTAACAATGAGAAACAGGCAGATATAACAGACACAACAAGTGAAGGTAATAGCGCTTCAACAAGTGAGGTAATATTTCCACTTTCCACAAAGCGCTGAAACAGAGCGCAGAGGAGAAGATACAGGAGATATATGAAGGAAGCAACGAAGAAAGAATCAGAAGATATCATAAGGAATCTCAGAGCATTAATGAACACCCAGAGCAAAATTGAATAACGACTGAAAATGTAAAGTATGCGGGGAAGGATTCTACATGCAATATGTATGCAAAAAAGCTGGGAAATGGTAATAATTAAGTATATTTTGAAAAGTAGTAATTAGAGTGTAGTAATTATGTAGGCGAGTGCTGAACAAGCGTACATAGGAGGCATTAAGAAGACGGGAATAGAAGATTTTGGAAAGGAGGAAGGCAGAGGGTGGATATATAAGAATATCAAGTGAAGAGAAAAACAAAGCTTATAAGGAACCGGAAGTAGATACGCTGGTAAACAGTAGAAGACCAAGATAGGAGAGACACGTAAGGAGAGTGTCGAAGGAGGAGAGGACAGTTATAACAATTATTGCATGAACTATGTCAGATTATAAGAAGAAAGTGAGAGAGAGAGAGAGAGAGAGAGAGAGAGAGAGATGTGATTCTTAGTGGATTTAAAAGAAACGTAACGGATATTGCAAAGATACGTTCAAATAAGTAAATATTTAAGTCCAACTGATCAGTAATTCTAATGATTATGAAACCTGATCAATACCTATAAAAACTAATTTGTCAAACAAGAAGCTCCTTTTGAAAACGTACAGAGAGTTCCATGACGAAAGGACACTATTTCGGAAGGTGATTCGAGGCCTAAAAATTAGAAAAAATATGTCACATGAGCAAAGTTCAGAAGCTCGTCTTATCGAGTTACGAGAAGCAAAAAATTTCTTTCATATTTCTGTGACGGAGGTAAAATAACGTAAGGCGAAAATTCATGGAACACAAAAGATGAGAAAATATGTGGTTTTCTTTATGTTGTTTAAATTGAAATGTACAGAAAAAGGACGTGAGAGCTGTAAGTTCAGATTTTGTAAGAAAAGTGCAGAAAATTTGAAATGAAAACGTAATTTTTTAGATCTAGTATCCGGTAATTCTGTAAAATTGCTAGTAAAAATTTTTGAATAAAGTTTGTAGAAAATTTAATTCTGAGAAAATTATGTTAATTTCAATTAAAACAAATACATATTAAACAAATTTGAGTTTCATAAAACACGGACATGGCACAAAATATTACGTCTCTGAATTAAACAAGAAATGTCAGCTGTTTACTTACAAGACAATTATTGATTATAAAACAGTTTTATTTAAATTTCAGGTAGGCTACTTTCCCAATAACAATATATTTTCGATGTCTTCACTGCGCGATTTTATCTACAATTGGCACTGTAAAGAAGAATAAATTGCAATTGTACAAGATTGTATTGAATTGTAAAGAATGTATTCATGCTTAAGGTTAAGAAAAAAATGTTTTGGTTTTTAGTTTGTTGTATAAAGAAAACAACACCCTTGACAATTTAAAACATTGAATAACTAAATAACACAGTAACACTAAAAAACTGAGAAAAAAGGGTTTTAAAAATTAACAACAGAATGTTTTAAAAAGAAATACAATGCTTGTAACCCAGTAAAATTAAAAAATTTTAAAATATATCTCTTACTATAGAGTTAGCAATTCTTGTAATTACGTAAATTTTAGCTCGAAAACTGCTCTAAGGATTTTTATAAAACGAAGTGAATTACTTTTTAGGGTGCGAGAAAACGATTTAGATAGTCATCATTTTGGTAAAAATCATTTAACGTCCTACCAAACATGGAAACTTTAAAGGGGTGAGGCTGAAGCTGCCCAGCCTAGCCTATCTCCCCATCAGACGTTTTTCTTTTGTAATGCAAATTAAAAAGAAAGCTTGTAAAGAATTTTTACCATGTATCAAATACTACGTAATGACTTTTTCGACCTCGAAACACTAAGTTATCAGTAAAATTTAGAATTAAATTTTACCTATGCCCGAGCCAACTTTCGTTTGTATCAGAGGCGGTCGATAGGAGTGCTGTCAGTTCTGGTGGAGGGAAGTAGCGCCGTTGTTTGAAACCCCGGTTATCAGACCTTTGTTGTGTGTAATGTGTCCAAAGAGCGTGCTTGATTTAAACTTTGTTCATTTAAGATGTTTTTTTCTATATGGCTTTGTGTGAGTATATTTCGAGTTGTTCAAGTTTGTCTAGTTATCGTGTTGGATTTTCATGTTGTTGATCTGTGCATGTGTGATCTGTTTCAAGTGGTGGTTTGCAAAAATGGATTCAGAGGTGGAATGCAGACCCTTCGGGTGTTTTTTTTTTATATCTGTTTTAAAATAGTTTGTTAACAGTTTAGTTTTTAAATTCCGGGTAAATCAAAATTGTTTAACTGTTCGTGTGCGTTTTATGATAGTGCGTGTTCTGTTTTGTTTGTGGTTCTGTATGCAATATTTTACCTTGTATTTCTGAATTTATAGACACTTTTTTCAGTATGGTTGCTAGTGTAGGTGATGTTATGAATGTGTTATTGTTTTCTGTTGTTTGTTTCGGGTGCTGTGTAGGAGTTTGTCTATTTGTGTTCTGTCATAACCGTTGGCTACTTCGAGTATTTAATTATTCGTCTTGATAGTCTTTCTCTGTAAATGGAATGTTGTGTAGTGTACGCTGAATGCTGACAGCTTATGATATATGGGATGATTAGAAGTGTTTGTGTATTAGTGTGTAGGTTGTAGTGGGGTTTCTGTATATTTTGAACGTGGGTCTGTGTTCAAGCTTTGCAACAACAAGATTTAAGAAATTGAAGATATGTCTTTTCATATTCAGAGGTATTAGTGATATTTTCGTGAACTTTGTTGATGCGGGTAAGAAATTGTTTACGTCATCTTATGTTTCCATTGTACAGTATATACAGAGTGTTCACAAATGGTCGTCCAATATTTCGGTAATATAACGTGTTCCTTACATAATTACAAGAAAAAAAGTTCCTGTAAACATACTGTAGGTCCAAAAACGTATAGTTTTTTATCTGTCTGCCATTTTGTATTTTTTAAGGAAAATTTTATTTCTCAAGAATGGAGTGAGATATTTTAATGAAATCTGGTACATGCTACTCTAGTAACATAGTCTAAAAAATGAAATTTTTAAAAAATTTTACATTCACAAATTTTAAAATTGTGGCTGTTTTAATTTTTAAATCATTCATATCTCACAAACTATTAGTTTTATGGAATACAGTTTCATTAGGTAAAATATTAAGCATTATTTCATGAACAAAATGATAGCCTATATTATTTGTTACAATGCAATCTCAAACAACCGAGTTATGATGGAAAATGTCAGTGTGAGTCTACCATCACTGATTTCATGGTATTGAGCATTAAGTGACTCACACTGAGATTTTCCGTCATAACTCGGTTGTTTGAAATCGCATTGTAACAAATAAGGTACCATTTTGTTCAAGAAGTAATGCTTAATATTTTATCTAATGAACCTGTATTTCTGTGTTCCATGAAACTAATAGTTTGTGAGATATGAATGATTTAAAAATTAAAACAGCCGCCATTTTGAAATTTGTGAATGTAAAATTTTTAAAAAATTTCATTTTTTAGATTATGTTACTAGAATAACACGTACCAGATTTCATTAAAATATCTCACTCTATTCTTGAGAAATAAAATTTTTCTTAAAAAATACAAAATGGCGGACAGATGAAAATCTATACGTTTTTGGACCTATGTTTACAGGAACTTTTCTTGTAATTATGTAAGGAACACGTTACCAAAATATTGGACGACCATTTGTGAACACTCTGTATATCTGAAAATACAGGACGTTTGCATGTTTGTTAATATTTGTAAGGATTTTTTTTTATAATTTTGTTTGATATATTCAGATGACTAATAACAGAAAACATCAACAAATTCATAAAATTAGCATATATTAACAGCCACACCCTACTAAAAATAAATTCACAGTAATACTAATTAGAAACAAAATCTAATTACTTTCTTAGCACGTTAGGCTCTGAGTGGTCTATACCCATCTATTGGGAAGTGCGTGAACAAAATGGTATGTTAAAGTTTACAATGGCAATTTTACGATCTATTCCCAATAAGTTGGGGGATGCTTTATTCTATTACAATAGATTTATAAAATAATAATATCACTAAATAAATCTCAAAATCCCGAAAATGAAATATAACGTTCCAATAACAGACTTTCTGATTATTTCGAGTTTATACAGCATTACAATACCAACAAAATCCGAGGTAGTAAGGATTTTAACAGAACTATGAACATTTGAAGTACCGGTAATAATAATAATTATTGTTAAACTTACTGTACTAAGAAGAGAAACTCACATCGCGTAGTAGAGCGGTGACGTTCAATATTTGCGGCCACTGTATCCGCAACGTTGAAATCTTACGCAGAGCGGCTCTTTTCGTAGTGTCGTCCATCCATGATACAGACTGTATGCGGCCTTTCAACGTATTCTTTAGGTTAGTGAATATATCGCTTATCTAAAACAGAATGGATAGATCATTCGCTTACTGGGAAGATCTGGACCAGACTGTTCTGGACTTTATGTTTACTTAACATAAAGCTTTAGAGTTCATTATAATATCCCACCGATAGGATGCATTCCGATTAATATCTACGTATATTATATTGAAAAAATAGAATCATAATATAAAGATAAGAAATACTTTAGATTTAAAATATTTAAATATTAACGTGATATTAACATTATTAACCTGATTATGTCAGTAAAAGTAATTTCTGCATATTTGACAATTTTATTATAAAATAAAAATATATATGATACGAGTATGCACGAATTAGATCTCATGTATTATTATGTACGTAACAGAACGGTTGAGCAGAGAGCGTGATTTTTTCAAAACTTTAAGATAGATTCTGTTACGATGTATTGTATTATTTTTTTTTTTGTAATAGGCCTAAATAGAATTTTACGATTATCTTTGCCTTTGAGAAAAGTCAAGGCTGGATGGTCATCTGCTGGTATTTAATTCCGATAACCATTTTATTTAAGAAAGGATTAGTTCGTTTAATAAGTAATTCTTATTTTGCATGACAATTTTTAGTTTCTGTTTAGTGTCTTATTTTGCAGTGTCTGTTTTCCACTCTTTTGTTTCTGTACCGTGAAAATACTTGATAGTTACACACAAAGGGGGCGGCGGTCCATATGCAGCAGACCACTTAGCTGCGAGACTGTTAATTGTTGCTATAATACCACGCAATCACATAATAAACAAATTAAATCAACCACACACACGCACACACGCACACAAACACAACATATACATAAACATCCTATCTATAAAAAATAATATACTACTTAATTTTTGTATACGAAATTATGGGTTAATTTTATTTCCAGTTATAATTTTATTTGTAAAGTAAATAAAATACAAATAAAAACATTACTGAATTTTTTGTTTGCCAGACTAGTAAGTCGTAGAGAAAAGGTAAAACTGTGGGGGAATGTTTCAGCATACCTTACTTCACGTGTATTGGGGGTTAGACGTTCTCTCAACGGTTGGACTGTAAATCCGAAAACTTGTACATGAAAGAATCTCACGCACTCAAAGCAGATTACGTAGGCCTGTACCACGAAATTTACATTTAAGTCTATAACTTACAAACATACTGATAAGATGTTTCTGTATATTTATTTGATTCATTTCTATTTTAACGTATTCATTTATTTAATTTATCTCTATTTAGAACAAAGTTAAGTTTTTATACAAAATAAATGAGGCAAGAAATAATGTTATTATATCACATTACATTTCTATAATTTGCACAATTTCCTGTTTTATTTAAGTTTCGCTTTTAGTTCTTCGTGAACTCGTAGCTTTCTACAGTATTATAACTTGCGCACGGCTGGTGTACCTAAGGGAAGCGTCTTAGGCCCTTGTTTTTCTCTGTACACTAAATTGTACAATAACTATAGCTGTTTGTAGAGAAAGAAAGTGACATTAACAGATAGGCGTATACTTAAAGTTGTTAATATACGAACACATATTGTTTAATTAATACTGTATGTTGCAATGGCAGAAGCGTTAACGTGGCACTTTCTACCGCGTTGCATTATGATTTAGTATAAAGAATGCACTATAGTTGAGCGTTCAATAGGGCGGTGGCGTCCCCAAATCGTGTGTGAATTAATGCAGTGAATCCAGACACGTCGCGTTGGTAGAGCGATGAGTCGGGAGTTAGTCAAGTTTGCGAATCTTTTTCTGTCTACGAAGCATTTCGTGACATGTGTGGCGAACTCTCAAATTATAAATGTACAGCCTTTGAAAACGATTTTGCCTTTGTCACAGTAAACAGCAATTTAAATTACATACACTGTAAATTGATAGGGAAGGTTATAAGCATTTTTTATTTAAAGATAAAAGTTACTTATATTTCACCTTGATATAATTGTTACCGTTGTCTGAAATCAGTTTATAAAATCAACATATATCGTAGATTTGAGCAGAAGGTAGGCTACAACAGCCGATCACGGTCAGTTACTAAAACAAGGTTAGTTGCCAACTAGACCGAATTGAAAGAATGTAACTTTATAAGCCTCCAGGTGGTCTAGTGGCTAACGCGGGCGATGATGCGCTCGTGGTCCCGGGTTCAATTCCCGGCGGAGTTCCGTGAGACAAACTGAGTAGGTGCTGAGATATAACAGCGCCGCCTCCTGGCTGTGAATACCGCAACTAGCGGCTGGTGGCGCGTAGCACCAGCCATACTCCGTCACACTAACACATAAAGCCGCGCGCGGTACGCCTTGGTCCTTAACGGAATGTTGAGCGGAGGATTTTTAACTTTATAAGCACCGGCCGTCGTTCCCAACGGTTTTAATAATCTTACAATTTGTAATAAAAATTCACGCTTCCAACAATTTTTAACGATTATCAGTTTGGAGATATCTGGTGTACAAGAATTACACATTCGTTTTTTTTTCAGTTTATTATCAATAATTTTCTATTTATCGTTTGTACAATAAGTGATCTTTACTTTGTATAATTTTAATTATATTTTCTGTCGATCGTCAGTTTAATTTTTATTTTTGCTACTTATAGCAGAAGCCCGAAGATAGAATAGAAGTCCTCACATAACGTTGCAGTCAGTTTCTCATTGAAAGGTGCAAAGAGAGACGATTTTTGTATACATAAGAAACAATAGCAAATTATAGGTTAGTTTCTACAACACACAAAGTTTTTAAAAATATTCACGATTTTTACATTTGACGTATTTTATGTAAGATGATTAAGGTAGCCAATTTCACCACTCGTTTTGTGAAGTCGAAATCATCTTTCACCATCACACTCGGCTGTTTAGCTGTTTCGTCCACTGCGTTAGGAAAAGGAATGTAGTGTTGATTGTTTTGTTATGCTCTTATCTTGTTGGATCACTTTAGGCTGAACATCACGTTACGTTGTGTTGAAATCTCAAGAAGCGTTCACGGTCCGTTTCTTCGTGCCAAAAATGGAACAATTCTCCAATAAGCTGATGCGCGTTCTCCAACTTCTTTATTGTTAAAAGTCTCTTCGCTTCTTTATATTTCTTATCGACTTCTTCTTCATTATCAGGATTTCACTAGGGTTTTAATAGATCCCCATGCATTATAATTAAGCATTTCTTCGATGCCTTATGTTAATACCTGGAAAATTGGCGCTGAATAGGCGTATTTATTGGAAAGCTGAAACCACCGCAACATTACGACGGGGACCGGTGTATATAATAAACACATGACGTATAATACCGAAACGACATTAATGGGGCTAACTTGGCAACACGTAGTATACGTACCTTAATGCGGAATGCATGCGAAGTGTGTTGGTTGTATTGGCTGACGTAGAGCGCGCTGACGGCATCCGGCAGGTCGTTAGTCACAAGCCTAGTACACAACTCCGACCTTTCGTTTCCATTTGACAATTGAGAGAGCGTGTCAGTAGCGAAGATAACAAGCAGAGCGTTATGCACTGTCCTGGTCAAGCAGACGGCACAATGTGAAGCATCAGAAACATCTTACAACACAGTTAATACTTAGGTTACATGAATTTTTGAAGACCAAAATGTTAATAATGTATCATTAGAGAAATATTGTTTCTTTACAGAAACGAATTTGCACACACACACATGCGCGCGCGCGCATGTATATTTGTGTTCCGGGTACTGTCATAGTTAACTCGTTGGCCCAATTATGATTATCAGCAACAGGTCTATATTAAAGAATGTCAAGTAACACAGCTTTCTGTATTTGGAACTATTCAACAATGTACGTGGTTTCTATTAAATGTAGAACTGAATGTGCTTCTGTTTATCAAATTCTATTATGTTATAATACTTTTTAATAATGCTAATCAAACTGTACAAATTATATAGTCGCTTGACAAAAATGTATTTTTTGATAACTTCTAGTGCTGAAAGGTTTTGTAAAGTTCGATCATTAACTAGACACAATTTAAAAACATTTTTGTAGACATTCGATTTTTACTTCCATGTTCCATAAGGAAATGGAAGTATGGTCATGGCGAAAAAATCGTGTTCGAGATAACGGCAGATTCTGATTGTACTACCCTCAAAACATGAAAAAAAGTCATTTTACTTCCATGTTCCTTAAGGAAATGGAAGTATGGTGATGGCAAAAAAAATCGTGTTCGAGATTATTGCAGATTCTGATTGTACTACACTCAAAACATGAAAAAAAGTCATTTTTCGAAAAGTGTCTGTGTGTCTTGTGTCTATAGATTTTTTTCTATGGCAAACGATAACAGCCGCAAATTAAAACAGAATCAAATAATTTTTTGCATACAACCCTGATTTGTAGAGTACTCAAGACCTATTGTTTTTGGTGAAGATCGGTTAAGGGAAAGGGGTAGTTTACCTGCAACGGTGTTTTTTTAATCAAGGGTAATTTTTTTCTATGGCAAACGATAACAGCCGCAAATTCAAACAGAATCAACTACTCTTTTGCATACAGCCCTGAATTATAGAGTTCTCAAGATCTGTTGGTTTTGGTGAAGATCGGTTAAGGGAAAAGGGTAGTTTACCTGCAACATTTTATATTTTAACAAGGGTATTTTCTTTGGCAAACGATAAAAGCCGCAAATGTGAACAGAATAAAATAATGTTTTGCATACAGCCCTGAATTGTACAGTTCTCAGGACCTATTGTTTTTGGTGAAGATCGGTTAAGGGAGAGGGGTAGTTTACCGGCAACGTTTTATGTTTTAACAAGGGTAATTTTTTCTATGACGAACGATAGCTGCCGCATATGCAAACAGAATCAAATAATTTTTTGCAGACGTCCCTGAATTGTAGAGAACTCAAGGCCTTTTGATTTTGGTGAAGATCGGTTAAGGGGAAGGGGTAGTTTGCCTGCAACCTTTTACGTTTTAACAACAGTAAAGTACTTGAAAATTCATTTAAACTTTTTCAAACAATGGTAATTGTTTAAAATAAAATAATTTTGTTGCCATGCAATAAAATTATAATTTTTTCATTTTAATGTAAATCATGTATGAGAGAAAATATATCGTTCGTGGCAGGCAAGCATATCTCAGTTATGTAATGTTTACGTTTCCATTTTATTATTATGACTACCGCAATAAAAAGGCAGGGAACACACACACACACACACACACACACACACACACACACACACACACACACACACACACACACACACACACACACACACACACACACACACACACACACACACACACACACACACACACACACACACACACACACACACAATTCGCGTTATTTCTGGCCTCATTCATGTTTATTTTCTTACATTTGCACGCTTTTTAAATGGAAAGTGCCGAAACCCATACCAACATAACGCGTGCAAGCCGAAAAAGTGTCCAGCGTGGATAGCGATTTACTTCCTGTGGATCGCTGGGGTAAGTCCATGAGTAACTTCGGAGCGCTCCTTCTTTTCCGCGTGTTTGTTCTGTGAAACTTACACTGTAGATTCGTAGCTTTACTCTAAGCAACGCTCAATAGGAAATGTTGAAAATTTTTGTCCACGGTGTACCCTCATACACACTAAACCTGTCTGATGTTTTAATTACGGACATCATAATATTAAAACTTTGGAAAATTGAGCACTACTTAATGAAGATCAATCATTAACTTATACAAGCCATTAATTTTATGCATATTTTTTATATATATGTGT
Source organism: Magicicada septendecula (assembly GCA_034769895.1). Lineage (NCBI taxonomy): Eukaryota > Metazoa > Arthropoda > Insecta > Hemiptera > Cicadidae > Magicicada > Magicicada septendecula. The sequence continues at coordinate 747,225,149 of CM068367.1, read as the reverse complement.
ACAACGTTATCGGCAACAAAGAAGTAGTTTTTGTTAAAATTCCTTCCCGGGATATTTGGCCGTAGTCCAATGTTTTCTACAAAACCAGACGTTTCGGCAATGCCATCGACTTCCATCATCAGTGAAAATCGAGTGCGATAACGTGAGGTGGTATACGTTAGTGACCACAGTACTGTGGTTAAGGCTGAAGCAGTAAGTAGAAAGAAGTAGTTTCTATGGTAATATTTCATTTCGAAAATGATTTTAAATATAAATCTTAGAATATGGAAGTCATGTAATCCAAATAAAAATACAGGAAGTACATAATAGAAAAATCAATAACCTATTAACACGCAGGAACGTAACCGTCCCTACACCGACACATAAATTTCACACACGTACTGCAAGTACAACAACAACCAATTTCACTAACGCAGAAATAAACCTCTTAGATAAAGGTCTAAAACACAATTTAGTTATCAATACAACTAACAACGTTAATAGAAAACATACACGTGACATAGTCCTAGACGCTGAAACAGCCATACAACACACACTAAACCAAGACCATGATACCATACGTTATGATATAAAGCGCAAATTACAACACACACAGCAATAAGAAAATAAACAACACAATAATGAATTCCAAACACTAAAAAACATAAAACGTAAATTACAAGAACACAACCTAACCATACTCAAAGCAGACAAAGGTAATATAAATGTCATAATAGAAAAACAGGCTTTAAATAACAAAATTGAAACATTTTTTAATGAAAACAACATCACTAAATTAAATAAAGACCCCACCCCTAAATATCACAAACAAATAAACAAAACCCTAAATAACACAAAACACATAGTATCACCTGACAACATCAAATATCTAAAACAAATTAAACCAAACGCCCCTACACTAAATGCACTACCTAAATTACACAAACCCAATATTCCCATCAGACCATTTATAAACAACACACAAGCACCTGCACACAAAATAGCTAGACATTTAGATAAATTGATCAGAAATAGCATAAATTTAACAAACAACACCACTGTCAAAAATAATTTAGATCTAGTGAATAAAACTCAACAAGTACACATTCCCCACAATTCCACACTTGCTTCATTCGACATAACAAACCTATACACCAATGTTCCCATAAAAGAAACCATAATTACATTAGAACAATTACTAAAAATAAATAACACACCTGAAACACACATAAAAGAGATCATCCATCTAACTAAAATTATCACAGATCAAAATTATTTCGCACACAATAGCATGTATTACACACAAACAGATGGACTACCCATGGGCTCCCCTATATCAGGTATACTAGCCGAAATATTTATACACACCATAGAACAGAAACACATACTGAACAACAACAAATACACCGATAAAATAATATATTGGCACAGGTATGTTGACGACATTTTACTCCTTTACAACGGCAACAAAAGACAAATAGAAAATTTCCACAAATACATTAACACTATACACCATAAATTAAAATTCACACTTGAAATAGAATTAAATAACAGCATTAACTTCTTAGACCTTACAATTACCAAAACAAACAACACACACATACAAAATATACAGAAAACCCACCACATCAGACATGGTCATACACAACACATCCAACCACCCAACTCAACACAAACATGCAGCTTTCAACTACATGCTCCATAGGCGCATTTCAATACCCCTAAACACACATGACTACCAAGATGAATTAAACACAATTAAATACATAGCAGTAAAAAATGGATACAACCCCGAATTAATAAATAAACTACACAAACGAATCCTCAACACAAAAAGTAAAACACATCTGACCAACAGCACACAACCCAGCAAATACATAACACTTACATACTACAATTCCAATACACACAAAATTGCAAACACATTTAGGAAACACAATTATAAAGTAGCCTACAGAACCAACAACACCGTTAGAAAAACATAAATAATACTAACAAAGACATTGACACATACAGCAAAACAGGGGTTTATAAATTAAATTGTAATGATTGTCAACAATTCTACATCGGCCAGACGGGAAGATCTTTTTCTTCCAGATTTTCTGAACATTTAAAAGCCCTCACCACAAACTACATACATTCCACATTTGCCACAAATTTACATAACGAAAACCACAGTTACACAAACATAGAACACAACATGGAAATATTACACTACTTACCTAAAAGTAGAAAACTAAACACAGCTGAACAATTTGAAATATACAGATATCACACACTACAACCAAACAACATATTAAATGAACAAATACATTATAAATCACATACACTATTCGATACACTGATCCACACACACAATTCGAACCTCAGCGCCAATCCCTTCCCACCATCAACCCCCACCACACACACCATTTTTCCGTAACGGTTATTCTGTAATCGACAGTCAGTATTACACCCACTGAAGAAGAGAAACAACATCTCGAAACGTTTGGGAAGTGACAACAGTAAGTTCATTAGTGAAAGTTTTATATATATTATTAGAGTCAAGTACTTAATTTTTATAAATAAAGTATCCTGATAAGAAGCTCATAATAATCCACTGTAGAAACGTAGATGAAATATCTATAAATGAAGAGGTTAGGTGAACGGGGTGAGGGTTATTTTCTATTATTAAAAATTATAGTTGAAGGTGGAGGGAATAATTTTTTATATGTGTACTACGTTATCGGCAACAAAGAAGTAGTTTTTTGTTAAAATTGCTTCCCGGGCTGTTTAGCCGTAGTCCAATGTTTTCTGCAAAACCAGACTTTTCGGCAGTGTCATCGACTGCCATCATCAGTGAAAATCGAGTGCGAAAACGTGAGGTGGTATACGTTAGTGACCACAGTACTGTGGTTAATGCTGAAGCAATAAGTAGAAAGACGTAGTTTCTATGGAAATATTTCATTTCGAAAATGATTTTAAACATAAATCTTAGAACATGGAAGTCATGTATGGTTCTCCATACCGATATTTATTATCGTTCATACTAATTAATAAGATATATACACAATCTATGAACAACTAAGAATTCATTTTATCTTACTGTAATGTAAATTGTCAACATAGTTCTATAAAATTTTCAAATGATCAACTTCACACTTGAAATGTTGATTCTATGCTACTCGCTTATTCTACGTGTCCATTCACGTGCTTACTTTATCTTCAGCAATTTATTGCTGCATATTTAATCAAAGTTCTGCACTATAAGTGTCTTTTCATTTACGGCACGTGTTATCAAGATGTTTATTGACATTGGTTACTTAATATTTGACTAGTGTTTTTAATTATATATATCATGATCTAAAGAATTACGTGAATCTTAAATTATACATGATATTATGTTACACGTTTTTACCTTTTAGCTAGTTGGACTGGCTTCGCGGGATAATCACCTAATACATGTGCTTCCCCTCAGCCATCTAACTGTCAACATTACTTCCACATTCCTGCGTAACTTGTACTTCTTCCGCTCGCTCATAGTACTTCCTGTGGATCGCTGGGCAGTGTAACTGCACGTGTTTACAGAGGAACGATTTATAGACAGGCTTTTAGTCTTTAGGGAATGAACCCTCTGCAAGATGCTGAGGGTCCATGAGTGACTTCGGAGCGCTCCTTCTTTTTCGCGTGTTTGTTCTGTGAAACATACACTGTAGATTCGCAGCTTTACTCTAAGCAACGCTCAATAGGAAATGTTGAAAATTTTTGTCCACGGTGTACCCTCATACACACTAAACCTGTCTGATGTTTTAATTACGGACATCATAATATTAAAACTTTGGAAAATTGAGCACTACTTAATGGAGATCAATCATTAACTTATACAAGCCATTAATTTTATGCATATTTTTTATATATATGTGTACAACGTTATCGGCAACAAAGAAGTAGTTTTTGTTAAAATTCCTTCCCGGGATATTTGGCCGTAGTCCAATGTTTTCTACAAAACCAGACGTTTCGGCTATGCCATCGACTTCCATCATCAGTGAAAATCGAGTGCGATAACGTGAGGTGGTATACGTTAGTGACCACAGTACTGTGGTTAAGGCTGAAGCAGTAAGTAGAAAGAAGTAGTTTCTATGGTAATATTTCATTTCGAAAATGATTTTAAACGTTATCTTAGAATATGGAAGTCATGTATGGTTCTTCATACCGATATTACTTCCATGTTCCTTAAGGAAATGGAAGTATGGTGATGGCAAAAAAAATCGTGTTCGAGATTATTGCAGATTCTGATTATACTACACTCAAAACATGAAAAAAAGTCGTTTCCGAAAAGTGTCAGTGTGTGTGTCTGTATCTGTCTATAGATTTTTTTTCTATGGCAAACGATAACAGCCGCAAATCCAAACAGAATCAAGTAATTTGTTGCATACAACTCTGATTTGTAGAGTACTCACGACCTATTGTTTTTGGTGAAGATCGGTTGAGGGAAAAGGGTAGTTTACCTGCAACGGTTTTTTATTATCAAGGGTAATTTTGTTTATTTGGCAAACGATAACAGCCGCAAATTCAAACAGAATCAAATAATGTTTCGCATACAGCCCTGAATTGTAGAGGTCTCAAGATCTGTTGATCTTGGTAAAGATCGGTTAAGGGAAAGGGGTAGTTTACCTGCAACGTTTTATGTTTTAACAAGGGTATTTTTTATGGCAAACGATAACAGCCGCAAATTCAAACATAATCAGATAATGTTTTGCATACTGCCCAGAATTGTAGAGTTCTCAAGACCTTCTGTTTCTGGTGAAGATCGGTTAAGGGAAAGGGGTAGTTTACCTGCAACGTTTTATGTCTTAAAAGGGTATTTTCTATGGCATACGATAAGAGCCGCAAATTTAACAGAATCAAATGATTATTTGCATACAGCCCTAAGTTGTAGTGATCTCAAGATCTGTCGAGTTTGGTGAAGATCGGATAAGGGAAAGGGGTAGTTTACCTGCAACGTTTTATGTTTTAAAAGGGTATTTTATATGGCAAACGATAAGAGTCGCAAATTCAAACAGAATCAAATAATTTTTTGCATGTAGTCCTGATTTGCAGAGTACTCAAGACCTATTGAGTTTGGTGAAGATCGGATAAGGGAATGGGGTAGTTTACCTGCAACGGTTTTTTTTTAAACAAGTGAAGTTTTTTTTGGCAAACGATAACAGCCGCAAATTCAAACAGAATCAACTACTCTTTTGCATACAGCTCTGAATTATAGAGTTCTCAAGACCTATTGGTTTTGGTGAAGATCGGTTAAGGCGAAGGGGTAGTTTACCGGCAACATTTTTTTATTGGGGGTAATTTTTTCTATGGCAAACGATAACAGCCGCAAATTCAAACAGAATCAAATAATGTTTTGCATACAGCCCTAAATTGTAGAGTTCTCAAGTCCTATTGGTGTTGGTGAAGATCGGTTAAGGGAAAGGGGTAGTTTACCAGCAACATTTTATGTTTTAACAAGGGTAATTTTTTATATGACGAACGATAACTGCCGCAAATTCAAGCAGAATCGACTACGTTTTTGCATACCTTTTTGAATTAAAGTGAGCTCAAGTTCTGTTGATTTTGTTGAAGATCGGTTAAGGGAAAGGGGTAGTTTACCAGCAACATTTTATGTTTTAAGAAGCGTAATTTTTTTTTGCGAAAGATAATTCTCGAAAATTCAAACAGAATCAAATAATGTTCTGCATACACCCCTGAAGTGTAGAGTTCGCATGATCTGTTGTTTTTGGTGAAGATCGGTTAATGGAGAGGGGTAGTTTACCTGCAACGTTTTATGTTTTAACAAGGGTAATTGTTTATATGACGAACGATAACTGTCGCACATTCAAACACAATCAAATATTTTTTTGCATGCATCCCTGAATTGTAGAGGACTGAAGGTCTATTGATTTTGGTGAAGATCGGTTAAGAGGAAGGGGTAGTTTACCAGCAACGTTTTATGTTTTAACAAGAGTGAAGTACTTAATTTTGATAAATAATGTATCCTAATAAGAAGCTCATAATAATCCACTGTAGAAACGTAGATGAAATATCTATAAATGAAGAGGTTAGGTGAACGGGGTGGGGGTAATTTTCTATTAATGAAAATTATAGTTGATTGGGGAGGGGAGAATTTTTTATATGTGTACTACGTTATCGCCACCAAAGAAGTAGTTCTTTGTTAAAATTCCTTCCCGGGCTGTTTAGCCGTAGTCCAATGTTTTCTGCAAAACCAGACTTTTCGGCAGTCCATCGACTGCCATCATCAGTGAAAATCGAGTGCGAAAACGTGAGGTGGTATACGTTAGTGATGTGACGATTTAATTCTAACTGTAATCTTAATAAATAAAAATTAAATTTGCGAGCGATTAAGTATTTTTAAATCGCACTATTAAACCTAAAGCCCCTGTACTAAATCAGAATGTAAATGAGAAGTGAATGAAAATCAACAGAAGCACTAATAAAAAAGTCGAATTGTAAAAAAGTTATTAATATCACAATTAACCCTTTGCTAGTCATCATGCGGTGACCTGTTAATTCCGGACTCAACGTGTTTATCGAGTCGTCTGTAATTTAGGAAGATATAAAAATCATAATGTTTGTAATTAGAAATTTGAAGGCACGAGTAGTAGTTAAAATAATTCACTTAAATTATATATGTATAATTAATGTATTGTTTTTGGTAATAAGAATGTTAACTTAAATAAAAATAGGAACTATATTGTCGCGGAGTACTTGCCCCTCTCCGTGTTATGTGCCAGTCGAATCTAGTAGAGAGTCACAATGTTGCCGTCAGACAGTACAGACGTAAGAGCGAGAGCTTTACGAAAATGTATTTGTTTTTTTAATTTAATTTTAGAATGTTAGCTACCACTGCTAAACGTGGCGAGTGTTATGTAATGTGTGAATGATATAAAGATGTGTTAAGAAGAAAAATGTAATTAGTAAAACAAAAGCTTAACAAGTAGTAAGCAAGATGACGTCTCCCCTCAAGAGGTAAATACAAGTACAACATTACACCTGAAGATGTGATCTGCATAAACTTCATAAATACACGTATACGATGCATAAGACGCTGACGAGGACCTCCGTGAATCTACACCTACTTCCACCAAAGAAACTTCAATCTCCGCAGTGAACATCCGATCTAATACTTGCCGAAGACACGACCCAGATGATGACGCCGACTCCAAGAATTCCCAAGAGAGACACCCCAGGACGAGGTTACTACGACCAATTGTAAAGGTGACTCGATAGCTTGGCTATCCAGAGTTAATCATATTTGATACACAACTCACATTAAAAAGAGACTTTTCAAAGACTATAAATTTTATTTAAAATTAAAATGAGACAAGCTAAGAGTTTACTGTAAGATTCAATATCATACGTTGTAACGCCTTAAATGTAAATGTAATTTATAATCACTTTAAGTAATAATACCATTCTTCTAATGGTAAAAGAAGTCTTGCAAGCGTCTAGATGAACTCAAAATACTTAGAAGTCTTTGCTATAAATATACTTAAAGTAAACTCGGATCCGAGGTAAAAGAATACATAATCAGTGTGATCCCAAAGTTTTTATGAAAAGCATTTAAATATTTTAATCTAATTAATGATGTCATGGGATCTTTTAGTAACAGTTGTTAATAAAGAGAAATCGTCTTGTTACACATGAAAATGAGTGCATAAATCAGTGAAATACCTTCCCTTGTTTCCTTATAGTTATCTTAAGTAATTTGTTCACTTAATTTGAGTTTAATAACAGTTCGTTACAACGTAGGCAGCCCATGTAATTGGCAGATGTCAGTTAAGATGGGTTCCCTGGATTAGTAACGTGGCAATACGTTACAAAATTGCGCGACTCTGCTTAATTTATTAGTAAATTAGATAACTCACGGCATTCAGTTATTGATCTATGCGCTCAGGGAATGTAATTGATGTAACTTTAATTTTCAAAAAAAAATGAATTTGTTTTAAGATACGCAAATGATAGTCAGTATAACTTGAAATATCATTGTATGAAGCTAAATGCAAGTATGTACGTGAATTGTAGTGCTTGGTGATCTGCTCAGTCTTTAACAGGTTTATATTATGACAATCCAAGACCTGTTGTTTCTTGAATATGCCTGCATAGTATATGTTAGTGTATGTCTGTCGTCACTGTAAAAGTAATAAAAAAGAAAGTAATAATAAGTGAATAATAATTGCTTAAATAATAAGGCTGAATAAATCTTAAGTTAAACAAATTTGTGTGAAGTGTAGCAGTAAGTAAGGGAAAAGAAAATAATAATACAAGTATAGTTACATAGTGTAAACACCCCGTTCGTGGCCAGTTCGAGGAAATAAAGCGTGTTGAGAGTTGTAGTAAGCAGCCACCCTCCCTATTGTTCTGAACTGGTACCGAAGTAAACCACCCCTGTGTATTACATTACATTGTGTAAAGTGTCTCCCCTTCCGCATAGTTTGTTTAAGTATTGTTAAAGAGATAGTAAGAATTATCTTCGTGAGATTCCGCTTCTCTCTGTAGCATAAGGTGTTAGGATTAGCAATGATCTGAAGTGGAGTATGGGATCCTCTTTAGATTATATTAGAGATAAGTTTATGATATATAATTAAGAAATAATTATATACATGTAACGTAACAGGTCACAACGGCGCCGACTGAAAAGGGTAATGATGGGGGCAGAAAGGTGCCAAAAGATCATTAAAGAGTGCTGAAAGCTAACTGGTGTAGTTAGAGTAAGCCGATGTCAGTCGGGCCACGATATTGTGAGTTACGGATAATTAGGGAAATTAGTATTAAGACTTAAAATATAAGTTAGCGTGTTAAGAAGTGAGATAAAGGGAATTTCACGAAGGAGAACATTTAAATGAACAAGATCATTTAAAGAGAGATAGAGAAAACAAACCGTGTACTAATAATAAATAATAGTAATAATAAATAATTCCACACACTGACACCAAACATACTCCAAGTCCACAATTGTGCGTTAGACTCACAAAACAACCGTAACGTGAAACTTAAGCGGTGGAGTATGTGACGATTTAATTCTAACTGTAATCTTAATAAATAAAAATTAAATTTGCGAGCGGTTAAGTATTTTTAAATCGCACTATTAAACCTAAAGCCCCTGTACTAAATCAGAATGTAAATGAGAAGTGAATGAAAATCAACAGAAGCACTAATAAAAAAGTCGAATTGTAAAAAAGTTATTAATATCACAATTAACCCTTTGCTAGTCATCATGCGGTGACCTGTTAATTCCGGACTCAACGTGTTTATCGAGTCGTCTGTAATTTAGGAAGATATAAAAATCATAATGTTTGTAACTAGAAATTTGAAGGCACGAGTAGTAGTTAAAATAATTCACTTAAATTATATATGTATAATTAATGTATTGTTTTTGGTAATAAGAATGTTAACTTAAATAAAAATAGGAACTATATTGTCGCGGAGTACTTGCCCCTCTCCGTGTTATGTGCCAGTCGAATCTAGTAGAGAGTCACAATGTTGCCGTCAGACAGTACAGACGTAAGAGCGAGAGCTTCACGAAAATGTATTTGTTTTTTTAATTTAATTTTAGAATGTTAGCTACCACTGCTAAACGTGGCGAGTGTTATGTAATGTGTGAATGATATAAAGATGTGTTAAGAAGAAAAATGTAATTAGTAAAACAAAAGCTTAACAAGTAGTAAGCAAGATGACGTCTCCCCTCAAGAGGTAAATACAAGTACAACATTACACCTGAAGATGTGATCTGCATAAACTTCATAAATACACGTATACGATGCATAAGACGCTGACGAGGACCTCCGTGAATCTACACCTACTTCCACCAAAGAAACTTCAATCTCCGCAGTGAACATCCGATCTAATACTTGCCGAAGACACGACCCAGATGATGACGCCGACTCCAAGAATTCCCAAGAGAGACACCCCAGGACGAGGTTACTACGACCAATTGTAAAGGTGACTCGATAGCTTGGCTATCCAGAGTTAATCATATTTGATACACAACTCACATTAAAAAGAGACTTTTCAAAGACTATAAATTTTATTTAAAATTAAAATGAGACAAGCTAAGAGTTTACTGTAAGATTCAATATCATACGTTGTAACGCCTTAAATGTAAATGTAATTTATAATCACTTTAAGTAATAATACCATTCTTCTAATGGTAAAAGAAGTCTTGCAAGCGTCTAGATGAACTCAAAATACTTAGAAGTCTTTGCTATAAATATACTTAAAGTAAACTCGGATCCGAGGTAAAAGAATACATAATCAGTGTGATCCCAAAGTTTTTATGAAAAGCATTTAAATATTTTAATCTAATTAATGATGTCATGGGATCTTTTAGTAACAGTTGTTAATAAAGAGAAATCGTCTTGTTACACATGAAAATGAGTGCATAAATCAGTGAAATACCTTCCCTTGTTTCCTTATAGTTATCTTAAGTAATTTGTTCACTTAATTTGAGTTTAATAACAGTTCGTTACAACGTAGGCAGCCCATGTAATTGGCAGATGTCAGTTAAGATGGGTTCCCTGGATTTGTAACGTGGCAATACGTTACAGTGACCACAGTACCGTGGTTAAGACTGAAGCAATAAGTAGAAAGAAGTAGTTTCTATGGTAATATTTCATTTCCAATATGATTTTAAATATAAATCTTAGGACATGGAAGTCATGTATGGTTCTCCATACCGATATTTACTTACATGTTCCTTAAGGAAATGGAAGTTTGGTGATGGCAAAAAAATTTGTGTTCGAGATTATTGCAGATTCTGATTGTACTACACTCAAAACATGAAAAAAAGTCGTTTTCGAAAAGTGTCTGTGTGTGTGTCTGTCTGTCTATGTGTCTATCTGTAGTTTTTTCTATGGCAAACGATAACAGCCGCAAATTCAAATAATCAAATAATGTTTCGCATACTGCCCTGAATTGTAGAGTTCTCAAGACCTATTGTTTTTGGTGAAGATCGTTTAAGGGAAAGGGGTAGTTTACCTGTAACGTTTTATGTTTTAAAAGTTTATTTTTTATGGCAAACGATAAGAGCCGCAAATTCAAACAGAATCATATAATATTTTGCATACACACCTAAATTGTAGAGTTCTCAAGACCTATTGGTTTTGGTGAAGATCGGTTAAGGGAATAGGGTAGTTTACCAGCAACGTTTTATGTTTTATCAAGGGTGTTTTATATGGCAAACGATAATAGCCGCAAATTCAAACAGGATCAAATAGTGTTTTGCATGCAGTCCTGAATTTTAGAGTTCTCACGATGTTTTGATTTTGGTGAAGATCGGTTAAGGGAAAGGGGAGTTTACCTGCAACGGTTTTTTATCAAGGGTAATTTTTTTTTTTTGGCAAACAATAACAGCCGCAAATTCAAACAGAATCAAATAATGTTTCGCATACAGCCCTGAATTGTAGAGTTCTCAAGATGTGTTGTTTTTGGTGAAGATCAGTTAAGGCAAAGGGGTAGTTTACCTGCCACGTTTTTTGTTTTATCAAGGGTATTTTCTATGGCAAACGATAACAGCCGAAAATTCAAACAGAATCATATAATATTTTGCATACAGCTCTGAATTGTAGAATTCTCAAGACCTGTTGGTTTTGGTGAAGATCGGGTAAGGGAATAGGGTAGTTTACCTGCAACATTTTATGTTTTAACAAGGGTAATTTTTTATATGACGAACGTAACTGCCGTAGATTAAAACAGAATCAACTACTCTTCTGCATACCTTTCTGAATTATACAGAACTCAATGTCTGTTGATTTTGTTGAAGATCGGTTATGGGAAAGGGGTAGTTTACCTGCAACGTTTTATGTTTTAACAAGGGTAATTTTTTCTATGACGAACAATAACTGCCGTAAATTCAAAGAGAATCAAATAATGTTTTGCATACAGCCCTGAATTGTAGAGTTCTCAAGACCTATTGTTTTTGGTGAGGATCGGTTAATGGAATAGGGTAGTTTACCTGCAACGGTTTTTTATCAAGGGTAATTTTTTTCTATGGTAAACGATAATAAACAATATCCTTAATTCATTTCAAGTGTCCCACGGACTACAATTGCTAAACAAAATAAACACATACATAGAATTATTATTAATCATCATTATATGTCAACTTGCAATCCATATTACTTCCATGTTCCTTAAGGGAATGGAAGTATGGTGATGGCAAAAAAAATCGTGTTCGAGATTATTGCAGATTCTGATTGTACTACACTCAAAACATGAAAAAAGTCATTTTTCGAAAAGTGTGTGTGTGTGTGTGTGTGTCTGTCTGTCTGTCTGTCTGTGTGTCTGTCTGTAGATTTTTTTCTATGGCAAACGATAACAGCCGCAAATTCAAACAGAATCAAATGATGTTTTGCATACAGCTCTGTATTGTAGAATTCTCAAGACCTGTTGGTTTTGGTGAAGATCGGGTAAGGGAATAGGGTAGTTTACCTGCAACATTTTATGTTTTAACAAGGGTAATTTTTTATATGACGAACGATAACTGCCTTAGATTAAAACAGAATCAACTACTCTTCTGCATACCTTTTTGAATTATACAGAACTCAATGTCTGTATGTTTTTCAAACAATGGTAATTGTTAAAAATAAAATAATTTTGTTGCCATGCAATAAAATTGTAATTTTTTCATTTTAATGTAAGTCATGTATGGGAGAAAATATATCGTTAGTGGCAGGCAAGCATATCTCAGTTATGTAATGTTTACGTTTCCATTTTATTATTATGACTACCGCAATAAAAAGGCAGGGAACACACACACACACACACACACACACACACACACACACACACACACACACACACACACACACACAATTCGCGTTATTTCTGGCCTCAATCATGTTTATTTTCTTACATTTGCACGCTTTTTAAATGGAAAGTGCCGAAACCCATACCAACATAACGCGTGCAAGCTGAAAAAGTGTCCAGCGTGGATAGCGATTTGCTTCCTGTGGATCGCTGGGCAGTGTAACTGCAGGTGTTTACATTCACGATACCACCGACTCATTGAACGATTCATTGATAGACTTTTCGTCTTTAGGGAATGAACCCTCTGCAAGATGCTGAGGGTCCATGAGTGACTTCGGAGCGCTCCTTCTTTTCCGCGTGTTTGTTCTGTGAAACGTACACTGTAGATTCGTAGCTTTACTCTAAGCAACGCTCAGTAGGAAATGTTGAAAATTTTTGTCCACGGTGTACCCTCATACACACTAAACCTGCTCTGATGTTTTAATTACGGACATCATAATATTAAAACTTTGGAAAATTGAGCACTACTTAATGGAGATCAATCATTAACTTATACAAGCCATTAATTTTATGCATATTTTTTATATATATATGTACAACGTTATCGGCAACAAAGAAGTAGTTTTTGTTAAAATTCCTTCCCGGGATATTTGGCCGTAGTCCAATGTTTTCTACAAAACCAGACGTTTCGGCAATGCCATCGACTTCCATCATCAGTGAAAATCGAGTGCGATAACGTGAGGTGGTATACGTTAGTGACCACAGTACTGTGGTTAAGGCTGAAGCAGTAAGTAGAAAGAAGTAGTTTCTATGGTAATATTTCATTTCGTAAATGATTTTAAATATAAATCTTAGAATATGGAAGTCATGTATGGTTCTCCATACCGATATTTATAAGTTTTATATGTGTACTACGTTATTGACAACAAAGAAATAGTTTCTATGGAAACATTTATTTCACTTTGACAAAATTCTATATTTTTTTAGGAATTATCGAACCAAATTCAAGTAAATGATTGGAACTGTATGAGTCCCCGCAATACATTTCGATGTTTTTAACATGCGATTGTATCGATATCTTACGGTGTGGAAAAGAAGAAGTGTACTAATTGTAAATTGCCCTATTTCTTAATGTAAAGCAAAAATACGTGTTGTTTTCATTTGATAGTTAGGTAATAATGGTTCTGGGTTTTTAGTTTACTGCTAAAATAAATAAAAGCTATGGTTGAGAAAACATAACATTAAACGTGTAATACAATGCGTATAACAGAGTAACACTTAAAATAAAGAACCTAACGTTTTTAAGTTTACAAATTGGAAAAAACAACAGCAAATACAAAATGAAAAATACAAATATTTATGATTAATGAATAAACAAAAAATACTGTATTAAGGAATGACAACATATACTCTACAAATTGTACATAATGGATGTTTGTTTTTTGTTAGTCACAAAACGAGTACTTGTCGGAAAACGAATTTTACCAAAAAAACGAGTTCTGCCACAAAAAAGTGACATGTAGACCTATAATAATAGGCAAAGGGTTTACCCTTGGGCCACTCCCGCCTTACTTCGAATTGGGTTTTTCGTGGTTTTAGAAAAAAAATAGTTTTACCTTACACACGTATTGGTTTCCATGTATAATTTCAGTTTTCATGTTAACCTAACATAATCAATTTTTGGTGTCACAGCCACGACCCGGTGATAAATTACTACTACAGTCATTTTCCATTAAAAAATGACAAACGAAATCAATTGTAATCACCAGCCAACTGAACGTACAGAGAAACGGTTCTTAGACAGACTTTTCGTCTTTAGGGAATGAACCCTCTGCAAGATGCTCAGGGTCCATGAGTGACTTCGGAGCGCTTCGGAGCAGGGATGATTCTCTGCGCAGTTTGGTTTCTTTATAAGAATAAAGTAAGCCTACCTAATTTTTATGGATAAAGTGACTGAAAATAACATTATATTAAACGACGACTACCCCATAATAACAAAAATATCTATAAATAGTGAAATTAGTTTGAGGGTGGGCGATATTTTTTTAGAAATTACCGAACCGAATTCAAGTAAATTATTTTTAACATAAACCAACATGGAAGTCATGTATGGTTCTCCATACCGATTTTTTATTGTCAATGTTCAAAATTTCATGTAATCATCATGACCTGCTCATAGACAATACAAAGTAATTAATACAAATATAATAAATGTTATCTAATAATTATGAAATATTATAATTATTCTAACTAATATGACATCAATAATATATGTCTGATAGTTATTATTTTTATTTATGTGAAACACACATGCGCGCTAACCATTCAAAATATGTGTAGGCTATTATTTCTGTATTGTCAGTATATATATATTCTGATTATGACAATAAATTTTGTTTGCCACAAATGTTTTAAAATTATGTATAGTTATTGACTGAACGTCACAAGTCCTTCATCTTCTACTGCTCAACGGTCACTACTGAACTGAAGACGGTTTACGGAGTCAAGAGACTTGTGGCCCAGCCTATATTTACCGGAATATAAAAGTTTGTGAAATTCATTAATAATAAAAAAAGACCATTTGTTTTAGCTACTGTCTATACTCACAGGTGCGCGCACAAACACAGGTTTGGACCGTTTACCTTGGGTGGAAGAGAGGCAGCGTACGAACTACGTTGGACATGTACGTTGGCGCCATTATGTAGACAACATCGTCAGACGTGTTCACATTCAAGGCTTCTCTCAGAAGTGGACTCCATCTCACCTGCGAAACAATTATTAAAGCAGTTTCATTTTCTCTGTCAAGTGCATGTCATAGAAAACAAATAATAAGGTACTATGTGAAATTTCGTTAGTGAAAAGTGTAAGCAGGAGTAAAACACATAGGTAGGGTTCGGGGAGCAGCTTCTATGGAATCAAATAAGTCGATAAGCAACGACGTTGGTCCAGTAAAGATAACTTGTTACTAGGAGTCTCACTTCACATATTTGAAGAGTTTAATTTATATTTCACAAAAATCGTAAGAATTGCCGCGTTATTCTGATTATCTAATAAATTAGAACGAATCAACTCAACTAATGACTCAGATTAGTGATATTAAATTGAGCATTAAACCATGCATCGATCATCGTAATTAGATTTCTTGGGAAAAGAAAGAAAGAGCGTATAATATTGGTTTTATAATAAAGACGCAATATATAAATTTTTACTCAAGTCGAAAATAATAAAATAGTGGTACTAACGTAATTAATTAAATTTAGCGGTACTAGCCAACTGGGTTTAAATTTGTTTAAGGCAAAATTACATCTGAAGTAAAGCAAAAATGAGGACTGTAAAATGAGGCGGGTTAATTAACTGATGACAGTAAGTATACTCACGAAGTCGTACAGTCGCTGGAGCTGGTGTACGTTGTACTCCGTGTACAGTCCATGCTCTTTGGACGACTGCAACACGAAACCATACATTAGCACTGTATACACTGGCGAAATTAATTTTATACGGAGAAGGTAAGTTGCGGAAATAAACTAAAAAATACTGAATATAAATATTTATTGTACACTATCAATAAATATTTATTGTACACTATCGTGAAATTCAATAACACTAAATAGGCAAAAATTATTACAAGTATACGATTTTTTGAAAGTATTTAACACTACCACTATAACGAAAACCCCGCTAAGACAATGCAATCAATTTCTGATATAAAAACAAATAGTTTTAATGATACTCAAATTTAAAAGCAACGTTTTAATCGAAAATTTTTTAATTAGGACATGAGAATCGGCGTTTGTAGAAAGATAAAAGACGGTTGTCAATTGTATTTCCGTCAGACGAAATATAAACGGTTTTCTTAAAAGAGATGTCTGTCTCGTTTTATTTTGAGACTCCTTCTTACGTTGCTTGCACGATACAGTGAATCCTACAAACTCCTTTTAATTTTTATAATACGATCGTCGTTGAGAAAAACAGATTCAGCGAAATTGTTAACTGATATTTTAATACAATTTTAGCTACAAGAGGTCAGTTTGCTCCGTTATTTGTCCTCCACGGTAAAAAAGTAACATGCAATTGACTGAAATTTACGCCTTTAACGTAAGGCAAGAGGGGTCATTGGTGATGAATCAGTTTAACTTCTAACTACTTATAATGAGTCTATTAAACTCCTTTAGTAAAGATAAAATGCAAATTTATAATTAACTACTGAATTAACTATTGAGCAACATAAATATCGAAATATTTTAGTAGTTTACAGTACAGTGATCAACTTACATTTCATGAGACCTTCACGTGTCTCATGTGTGTCACGTGTATTGGCAAAGGTATAAAACTTAATACCTAATAAGATATACCTTTTGCACGTATACTTAAACGAGAGACTCAGGGTGACATAGAGGAGGAAACTTTCTTACGAACCTTTCTTACAGTGACAGTTGGAGTCAACATTCCAATTTATAGGAATGGTAACTTCACTGGTGGATCAAGTGTCACACCTGACTAATTTCTCACTGGTTGCAATTAGGACCAGTCAGTCAGGACCAGACAATGACGCAAAGAGTATCACGTTTTATCCAGTTTATGGGTTATAGAGTTACCATAATCTGTACCTAGTTGTGCAGCATCTGAATAAGCATAACTTACTCTGATCAGTTGGGGGGGGGGGGTTTGTCTAGAGTGGAATTATTACCCAAAAACACAAAAGTGCTTATGCCAATTAAATGTATTTTATGTTTTCCATGTTATACAACAAATAAGTAAAAATGAAAAACGAATCTGTAGTAAGCTCGTAGAAAGGTTCCCATGACTTGGAGACAAGACTACCTGGATTCTACAACTTTAATCCGATTTGAACCGAAGTCGGCTACAACAAATCGCGTTCAAGTCGATTCATCTGCACGTTGGAACTATGGGGCATTTATAAACCGAATTCCGCGATTGATGAGGTACGTAATATATGTGTCGAGTCAGCACCACCGACACAACACTATTTTGTGCAGAAGTGTCCCGCATACTGTGGTGTAGGATCTTCAGTTTCAAACATAGCTTCTGAAGGTGTACAATCGTAGCACGCGCGAAATGTCGGCCGTTAAGTTTAATAATTATTATTTATAATTATAATTTTTCTAAGCAAACCAAAGAGTAAAAGTTTGACCTTACTACTACTACTACTACTACTACTACTACTACTACTACTCCTGCTACTACTACTACTACTACTACTACTACTACTACTACTACTACTACACTACTACTACACTACTACTCCTGCTACTACTACTACTACTACTACTACTACTACTACTACTACTACTAGTACAACTAGGCTACTACTACTAATGCTACAGCTACTGCTACTAATACTACAACTCTTGCTGCTGCTGCTACTACATAAGCTACCTGAGCTGCTCACAATTTTGAAGGAAATACATTTATTATTGTAAATAAATTTCGATATTAGATAATGTTTCGGAAAAAATAACATATATCGTTGGCTCTACTGTAGAGATTTCTTTCAAGTAAAGTAAGAATTGTAAAACAGATAATCATACAATAAACACTGAAAATTCCGAACTACTGCGTTGATTTTTAGTTCAATTTATAACCATAATGCCTAAATAATCAATAATCTACTCCTAGCTTTTAAGTTTATATATGTTTCTATAGATGTCTGTAGCTCTGTAGAGTTTTCTTTAATTTGGTTAGGCCTGTGGTTAGGTTTATATTTAATTGGTACTCGACATGCAATTTTTTTGATTTTTCAAAAATTGATCTAATTTTGAGGTCTGGCGTCTACACAATGTGGACTTTCTAAAACTGAACACTGTACTCAGATTTTAGTTAACTTCTTTAATTTGATACACCGTATGGATTAAATATCCCTCAACGTACGGGTATGTGTGACAAGTTTTTCGAAAACAGTTCAAACATCCAAAAGTTGTCGTGAGACATACTCCAAACAGATAGATAGACAGACAAATGCCAAATTATCGAGTTAAAACTGAGAGCTTCCTACGCTCATTCAAATATTACTTCCTAATGCTGCTGTTATTAATAACTACTGCTACTGTTGTTACGATTACTACTACTACTACTACTACTACTACTACTACTACTACTACTACTACTACTACTACTACTACTACTACTACTACTACTACTACTACTACTACGGCTGCTACTACTACTGCTGCTGCTACTACTACTACTATACTCAGACTAATAATATACCTACTGCTCCTATCATCAATACTACTGCTACTACTGCGGTAGGCCACTGTTATAGATGTAAATTATAAGCTCAGCTTCATTTAAAGCTTTTTTTGACGTTCTACAGACAGCTTAACAGTTTTGATACAAAAAGTTGTGTACCTTGTTTATTAAAGACGCAAATCTAAGTATACTCTGCGATTCGTTAACGTCACTGAGTGATTTTGTTGGAACGAAGCTGTCTAATATATTCTTCATAATCAGTTGTCGGTTTTCTTCATATTGTCCCTAAAATGATAGAGAAATACTTACTAATAACTGCCGTCGACTGCTGTGTAAACTACAATTTGGTAGGACACATTCATAACTTCCTTATAGACCTACTATAAGGTCTATAAGGAAGGTAGGTAAAGTGATATTTTCACTGCGGTATTCATTTACTCGTTAGTGTTTCGAAAGCAAGTTACTCGTTTATTTCGTAAGTGATATAAAGTAAACTCGAAATAAAGTATAAAGAATAACTTTTATTTTTGGTAAGACAAGTTTTGCGACCGTGTCCATGGGAAACAAACGATACTGAATACTGACTCATATTTGACACACGTATTATCTTGAGACTTTCGATTGGAACTTTTTGGAGCATCAGAACAATGTTTATAGTCCCTTCGTGATCTATACGAAAGTAATTTCTGTGCAATTCTCAATTAAGAGGGTGGATATAAATGGGGAAAATTAAATTTTAAATGCAAAAACATTATTTCTTGAACGGTATACAATTACAGTGAAGTCTGCTGTGGTCAAGAACTAGTTCGATCCTCTGAAACAAATCCACGTATTCTTCACTACTACGACTGCGAGCAGTATGTGATACTGGCTGAGAGTACACGCCGAAACACACAGGCTGCTCGCAGCGCTAATGTAACTATCTCATACCACATAGAAGGCTTTAATATAATATATCAGATAAAGAAAGATATTGGTTAGAGACAATAACAATAACACCGTTGGAGTTGCCTATAGTGGGTAAAATAAAAGCTTTCTTTTCTGTTGTTATTAGTGTGTGAAACGTATTTCCTTGTACTATATTCAAAAACAGATCGAATTCTGAGAAATCTTATCTTCAACTAAATCTAATTTTGTACAGCTCTGATAATTTGCATTGAAAAGTCATTTGGGAATGTACTGCGTTTAGGGATTGACAAAGGATTATAAGAGCGAGACTAAATAAGCATCAATAATTTAATAACCATCCACCGGTGGTTTAGAATTCTAATAAGACCAGCTCGTCAAAAACACTCTGTGATTGCTTAGTTTTAGACAAAGAACCAGTACAGATTTATTCTATACACGCAAACCTGTCGCCTTCGTCCTCTCTACGACGAACGTTAACACCTTCGTAATTGAGTTTGCCTCTAACTCGATATTTTCTCTTTTCGTTTTACGTTTTTCTTGCAGACATTTTGTAGATATTTAGTACTTTTATTTATCTGCCTGTTATAGTACCTTTATTTTTGCTATGAGTTTAGGATTCAATATTTTTCACTTCGAACAAACTATGTTCGAATATTAGAAAACTACCATATTAAAACTATGTCGACACATAAGACTAGATTAAGCAGACTTATTGTCAGCGACAATAGTATCAATTTTGAAATAGGTCTACACGCTTGTGTGATAATATTGTAATCACACATCAGGTAATAGTAACGTTTTGTATTATGTTTCTATCATTTGCTTTTTAATTACAGGAATTTCTCAATTTATGTTTTTATTAACTGTATTTTGTAAAAGTTAATTTTCAGATTGTCGACTATAACTGATTTTTTTTTTTTAGTAGTTGTACGTTTTGAGGAAAAGTATTCTAAAAAAAGTCTGAATGTTATTCATCTCAGAGACAGTAGGCCTACATCTTGAAACGTTCGAATAATAGTACGAAGGCTTGATTTACAATTTAACCTGACAACTTTTATAACCACTCTGTTTCATATATTCAGGAAGGCAAACCAAGTTTATTGTCGCCTGACAGTTGATGTTTTATTAGTAACGAACGTTATTTCGGTATAAATTATTTGTGGAGTATATACTGCTGCCACACAGAACACTTAAACGTTGGTAACACGACAATTATTTGTGGAGTATATACTGCTGCCACACAGAACAATTAAACGTTGGTAACACGACAATTATTTGTGGAGTATATACTGGTGCCACACAGAACACTTAAACGTTGGTAACACGTCAATTTTTCTACGTTTAAAGAAATGCTGATACAGGACGGATTAATTCCACAAATCATTGCGGATTCGAATTCTATTTTTATTTCAAGTTTTCAACTTTATCTTCACGAAGCTTAGTTTAATTACTTCTGACACACCAAGGACGTAATCCAATTATGACACTTCATAACGTAATATATTCATTAACGAATCAGCCACAAACATTTTGTCTAGTTTCTGACTTCAGAAGTTGTGAACATTTTGGGGAATTTAAATTATTAAAAACACTTGAAGAGAGAATTGTAAATTTTCGTTATGTTAAGAATTTAGAAATTAAGTTTCTTCTATTTTTACGAATTTACAAATGCAAGTTCAGTTTTTTTTACATTATAAGAGATTTATTTGAAGTCCAGGAAGGTCAAGATCCATGTTAACCCACGAAAAGAAATGACATCTGAGTACTGTAGAGAAGTATAAAATAAGAGCTAAGGAAGTGAACACAAGAAACAGCAGCAGGGTTCAGCAGTTTAAGTGCAAGAGGAGGTTGTTCAAGTTTGGTGATGTAGAAACTGGATGAAGTGAGGTTTTAAAAAATCATTAAAACTAACTGGTTTGTTTCGAAGTTGAATACACTTATAATGCAATAGTAAGATAGAGCTCTCTATTAATTTAATTGATCAGTATTCCCACATAATTATTATTATTTATAAATTAGTAGTGACATATGAATTTTAAACCTGCATTATGATTTTTAATTCTTACGGTAATTTTAATATTACCGTAATTAATAAACTTTAGAACATGATTAGAATATTATTATTTTTCGTTTAATTAGTATTATGTAGTATTGGTTATTAGTATTATTTAATTATTATTTCAAAATATTTGTGTATATTTACGTATTTAGGTAATATACCTACATACATATATAGGTGTAATAGGCTAATATATATCTCCCATACACATAGGCTATACCGTATGCGCATGCTGTGACAATACAATCAATGCTATGTCTGCTTAGGGCTTCCAATCACTAACACTCATTAATACTTAGTAAATACCAATACACATACACATACACACCGAAATATAAAATACTCATGTATACGCACAAATATAAAATTTCCTGTTGAAGTGTCTGGTAAACGATAGTTGTTTCATACTTTTCCATTACATTTTCTTGCTCCGTCTTTGAAGTAAATTATTACATTGATTTAAAACTACAGTGTACAGAAAAGAGTACCCGTACTGTACTTTAATTTTGCAAAGCGTTTCGGTGTTCGCCATATCCCATTCGTCAGTTCTTGGCAATTTACTTCCAGACACTGATGAATGGCATACGGACGGAACCCGAAAGCGGTCTGCATAATTAAAGTAAGTTCTTAAAGGAAGTGGTTTAAAATTAATATAATAGTAAGCAATATGTTTATATGTTAATTTACAATTTCTGTATACGTAACTCTATGAGTTTCTTGCAGTATTCTTGAATAATATTATGTAGTACCAAAATATACTCGTAATTACTTCTGCAAGTCGTTGATATTATTTTGTAATTGACCTGACGTACGTTTCACTGATTGAATCAGTATCTTCAATAAATATAAATACAAATAAATTAACTGTAGTAAACAATAGTAAATGAACTAAATCGAGATGATTCGATTTTAATACAAAAACTAACGAATAATGGAATTTGTTTCATTTTTAATATAAAATTGGGAATAATCGTTTCAATTTGAATGAAACTATCGATTGTTTTAATGTTTATTTACTTAATCAGCTGTTTGACGGTTATACTGGAAATATTTTATGTATATATATATTATTTTAATAAATTTATAATTTTAAATAGATCGTCTTGTTTTGTTTTTACTTAATTTTGTTCCTTAATTAGTAAATTTTTGTAATAGTGTTTGTAAATATAACATTTTCCCAAATATTAATTTTTTTACCTTTTTGTAAGTAATTATTTAATTTCATACTTTCACTATCTGGAAATTTGTGATTATTATTTACACAATGCGTGGCTAAATTAGATTTGTAAATATTTGGTTTTAAAAATGCATTGCGGTGCTAAAGGAATTTATCGAGTAGTTTTTTCTTTGTGTGGCCTACGTAAAATTTATTGCAATATGGACATTCTATTTTATATATTCTATTCTTATTGTGAATACTGGATTTAGTGTTAGGTTATATTTGATTACAAATTATATTATACTTGTTATAAATTTGTGTCTTTAAATATTTTACTTAGTTTTTGATTTATAGGCTATTTCCATAATAAGTAAAGGTTGCATATTTTATATTATGATTAATATGTGCATTTTTATGTGTAATGTTATTGGATATTTGTTTAGTAAGTTTATGTTTTATTTTTTTCTTAATTTGTTAATAGTTTTTATTTTGTATCCATTTTCAATTGCTATCTGTTTGATAACATTTCTTTCTTTGTCATTTATAATTGAATTAAATTTGTATTCATAAATTGTCAAAAATAGCTATTGGTAATGATGCCAAGGTGCTTCTTAATTATAAAACTTTCTTTGCAATACAAAATGGTGTCGAATACGACACCACGGTACGGTCGCATTCTGTCAGAATAAACAGTATCACTTTAACGGTTCACTGCGTCGTTTACTCTTTCTTTTGTTGGCGATACTGGCTTGGAAAGTGTCTTTATACATGGTGAAAAAGATAGCAGACAATTTTTTGTTAGTGTAGGTGACACAATATACTCTACTTACCAAGAGTAGGCCTACGATAATAAAGGAGCAGAGCACCTGATTAATAAAGTCACCTTAATTTTAAATGTAATTCCAGATAAGTAACTTTAATTGTGTTTTTATTAATATTTCTTTATAATTTAAAACAATGTTTTCTTATTGTATTGTAAATTTCCAATTAAACAATTGGCTGAAACTGTATGCAACAACATTTATGCAAGTAGTCAAAACAGTTATGAAGTAACAATTGTTCAAAAAAGAAATTGAAGATTATAAAATAAAGCTGCCTAGTTACAATAACGTTAAAGCCGGAAATGTATTTGTATCGTTTCCTTATGTTTGGAAATGTACTAGTCAACTTGCAACATAGTAGTGTTCTACCAGATTACTATTCAGTCTAGACGAATTAGTTGTAAAAAAAAGAGTTCACCTATGAATAGATTCAGCCGATATAATTTTTGCTGCTGTACTTCATAATGGCTTAGTTAGAAAGGTTCTAAATTTCGACAAAAGGGTAACACCAAAATTTGAAGCGTAACCGTTGAAATGGGGTCGCATTATAGTTTTTAACATATGAGTATCTAAAGCTGCATTATGATTTAACACTTGGTCATTATCTCCAAAAAAAAAAAAAAAATAAATAAATAAAAATAAAAAGAATCCGCATGAAAACTAAAATTAGCGCTTTACTTGTATTGAGTAAGTAAGTAATATATATATGTTGTTACACTACGATGATCTACGGGTTCTTTAGCCACACGTAATTGGCGTCAATTTGTTACACTACTAACACTCCTGTATTAAACTTTATCTTATACCTCACTGTTGGGAGTCAATTTGTTACAAGCCGTCTCTCACTGAGGTCTATTTATGTGTATACTTGTTAATAGTTTATAGGATGAGTATCTGGTCAGGGTAATATTTGTTGAGCGCCAATTTGCAATCACAGGTTGCAAATAAAATTTATTTGTAAAATATTAATTATTATTTTTGTTAAAATATTATGAAGGTTTCTATATCAGCTATAATTAAATCTCTTTTAATCTATTATTTAAGAGATGAATGTGATAACTAAAGCTCATCAAAGCAGATTCGAATAGTCTGCCATTTCTTTCAAATGAAGAGTGTTGCCAACTTAATCTAGTTGATTAAGCCAATTCACAGTCCCTGATATAGTGTTTATAATATCATACACATTTTGTATTCATTAAATAAAGAAACGAATAAACCTTTTATCTGTATTTATTACACTCAAATCCTTTTATTATTTTCTTCTTTTTTGTTTTTTAATAACAAATATAATCATTAACAAAAATCTAACCGGCTGTTCTTTACATATGCTCAGTATGACAGCAGTAGCAGTATTGATTCTTATATCTCAAGGCCCACATTTATATTTATTAAATAAAATACAAATAGATTGTGTTACGTTAGGTCTTTTTGACTAAGATATAAACAACAGTTATTAGAGGAAAAGTACCAAAATACATGGGATTATAAATAATTACAAAGTACCTTAACAGGATTATATGAATAGTTTAACAATGTTCAGTGTTTATAGGTTATTTTGAGTTAAATGTTTTTTAGATTTAGTTCACTTTATACTATAGTAATACTATACATTAATGGTTTTTCATACTGATGGTAAGATTATTCATTGATATTGTTCTCAGTGAAAGTTCCAAATGGTTTTTATTAAAAGTGTAATCAGTGTCTTTGAAACCTATGGCCTAGGCATAGCATGGAATAGTTCAGTTTAATTTTATATCAAAAAATACTTCTCTTCCTTTGTCAGTTGATTGTATTTCTTTAGAGATTCCTTGGTTTACTTCTTTATAGTCATGTAGCACTTCCTTCTTCTATTTAGTCTGGTTGAGGATGATTATTTAACTTTTTTATTTAGGGCCACTGATATAAAATGTCTAATAATTTAAATTAGTCACTATCTGGTGTTTAATTCAACCTTTCTCGTTCAGATCCAATAATACAATTCTTATTTCATTTATTATAACATTTCTAGTTGCTAAGGCCTATATCAGCTCTTTTATTGGTTTCTAATGTAACATATTATGTCACCCTGGTGATATCATAGCATTAACATAAACAAACTCTTACTATTTTATCTTTTATGTTCTTTAAACTGATATACCTTTTTTATAAGAGCTTTGATCTTCACTTTATTGGTTTCTTTGATCTTCTGATGAAACACTGATTATTTTGACACCACTTTTGACTATCTTCTGTTATATATTTCTTGAGTTATCAATTTACACTTTTTATTTTATTTGTTCCAAACTTATTTATTATTAGTTCTTCTTGTACTTTTCACTTTATTAAACTTATTTGACACATTTATTAATCCTATAACATAACCTGACATTGTTTCATTATCATTTTAATAGAAATTCTTATTCATATACCTTAACTGTCTAAGCTCAATATGCCTAGTTTTACAAAAATCTATTACTATTATTTTGGTACTTTCTTGTTAAGATAAACATTAGTGTTATTAACACTATCACATATAATATTAATTAATGTGACCCAAACTAATTACTAATAACTCTTAGTAATATAGAACAATTCCCCTTAACTTACTGTATTTATAAATTTACAGTTTTTATAAATAAAACAAAATTTCATAAGTAAGTTCCTTAACATTGTCCTCCTTACTTATCATTATTGACATTATTTTAACTGCGATAAACATAATTATTACAGTCTTCGTTATCATGAATTAAACAATAAAATAAACAATATTTAATTAAGTCTTTAATTACTTATTTCTTGAAACTCTTATGTTTCTTGGTACTTTTGGGTAAGATTATTAAAGCATATTTATGTTAAAATGGCATGGCAAAATGTCATGTAACAATGTATATGTTGCAACAAAACAGGATGATAAGCTCTATTAATCGTATCTGAACATAGATGACGAACATTGACATGTTAAAAATGGTTTTATGCAAAAGTTTGTCTTTTAGCTGTAAGTTTTGTATTTAGCAATGGATAAGGACGTAAGTTATATCAACTTCTTGATAAAAATATGTTCTTTTATGACATGTACTTTGTGTGTGAAATTGTGCGCGGGTGCGCGGGTCCGCGTGTGATAAACCTTATTCGCTATATCTTCCGCGGTAATCAACCCATCGACGTGAAACTTTGACAGTGGATTGTTTATGTAAATAGCTACAGTTTTTATGTACTCTGAGGTTTCCAACTATTTTATAAATATGGTTTTTTGTATAGGAAAAAACTCAGCTTTTAACTCTTATCAATGATAGAGTAATAAAATTCATAGATAAAATCAATGCAAGCTCTTGCGGATTTATACAAAGTTTTGCATGTAACTCTTATATCTTTTGCTAATATCAACCATGTGACATCGAATGGACCTAATTCAGAATGTGAAATCAGAAGACACTAATTTCATTAATATTCGTACTCTGTGAGGTACGGATCGACACAGTTGGTCGATAGCATTTGCCGAGTGAAGTTGTGTCCGTCGACGAGAGTTTTCCTCGTACGGAATTATAGAAATACAAAATTATCATAAAACTTGGAACTCTTTGCAAGCTTTGCGTAAAGAGCCAAGCAGGTTAACAACCTCTATAAAAATTATTATTATATTTAAGTGCTTTTCGCGGTAGTCAAGATAGTCCGCATAGGGAATTATTGAACACTTCAAGCTTTCACGGAAGGTGTAAGCTAAATACACCGCTTTTATAATAAATACCCATATTCACCCTGAGATCTAATAAAAATTAACGTGTAAATTAATAATAACTTTTGCGAGCGAGAACGTTAATTATTGTGAGTGTGACAATTGTGTGAAAAGTCTATTTGGTGTTAGCAGTTCGACGGAATCGTCAACGTGACGTACAGAGGCATCGTCGCTGTAGCAACCCGCCGACGAAGAGGACGCCAGGACGGGAGCGACGCTAAGAAGAGGAGGAACGCACATCCGGAGGACAAATCAGCAAGTGAACGGATATCATCTAACAAGTAAAATCGATCTAAAATCGAACTATATAAACTTTATTCAAATATAAAAAGCATGACAATTATCTAATTTAATATACATCGTAAAAATATTATTTCTTGTGTGTAATAAATAATTTTTCATTACCTCCATTATAGACTCGTTTATAATTTCTTCACACACACTATATCCTATGCGAAAATAATAATCTGTATCGTTGCATAGAGGTATTTGCGCTGGCCAACGTTGGGCACGATTTTGTAGTAGTTTAAAAATATTATTTTGATTTGTGTATAGACTATATCATTTGAACTATTTTGTGTGTGTTGTTCTATTTATAATCAGAGAGTGTATATAAAAATTGAATATTCTGTGTTATCAGATATTTAAACAATATTAGTAATTGTGTTTATTGGAGGTTGAATTATTATTTGTACTTGTGTTAGGTTAAGTTTTGTGTACATTTGATTGAGATACTTGACTGTAACATTTTACAACATATAAATTGAACATTATTCCATAATAATAAGTGCTAATAATAGTGCCGTTTCGATAAGTAAGAACTATAATATTTGTTTAAATTTATAAAATAACTAATCAATATGGCCGAAGGTCTCGAATTACAAAATACATTAGCGGCATTATTGGCCAATATGCAGAAGCTGTCCGAAGAAAATAAAGTAAATAAAGAAGAAGCAGCGAAACAAAATAAGATACTTCATGACGAAAATAAAAGAATTTTTACGGCCGTACATGATCGGCGAAACAAAGTAAACAGCTATTAGAGTCAACGGAGAAACGTATCGGCGAGAAAGTAGAATTAATTCGCAGTAATGTTGAAACCGCTCTAGAAGCGAATAATTCTCGCATCAGCGAATGTGAAGCAGAGATCACTGGAATAGAGGAAAGAGTGACTCATCATACGTCGACCTTAAATGAGCTCGTAGCTGAGCAAGATCAGCGGATAGAGGAGTTAAAACAACAGCTGACCCGACTCCAGAGTACCTCGACACCAGCAAATCAGACCACGTATATCTATAGAACTTTAGACGAAACAAATTCGCAGTTAAAATTCTACGGTAGGGAGACAGAGAATCCCCTTCACTTCCTTAAGAATTGCGAGAGAGACATGGAAGCAATAGGTGACAGACTGACCGAGATGGATATAAGGTAAGCTATGTTGTAAGAAGATTAAAAGGTACCGCAGCTGAGTAGTTCACCGTCATACAGGATAAGGTAGGTACATATCAAGATCTGGTACAACACTTTAGGGCTAGGTACTGGAACAGCGAGATACAGAGAAAGATACGTGTACAGCTGGAGTTTGGCAGATATTCTAGTTTAAAAGATCCAAAGAAAATTATTTAATTCAACTGATATCCCGAGCAAAATATCTGGAACCAGAAATGGTAAATAAATTGGCTCACCATTTTGGACGCGGAATTCAAATCGTGGTGATTACTCAAGGAATTAAATCATTAGAGGAACTACTCCTATTGTTAACTAAGTGGGATAATGTTGATAGCCAAAGTAGTGGTAATAATAATAGTGAACCAGCTCGTAAACAATTTCAGCTACAACAACCACAAAAACAACAACAAAAACAAAAACAAAAACAACCACAACAGTTTAAAACAAACCGAATGTCCAAAGATTCAATCAAAGCAACGTATCAGCAATTACCGAAACAAACGCAAACGAGGAGCAATACAAAAAAAACGAGTAAGGTTGCACGGCGTGAGTCCGTGCGATAAATTACAAAATAAAAATAAAAATAAGGAAACAAATACAAGTAAAACATACCATAACAAACGGCAGTATCAAAAATCATGTGTTAGCAATACTAGTGATAAGAAAGTATACATCGCATCTGGCCTATACCCTGTAGACGTTAGAGTTGAATTAATATATATAATAATTGTGTTGATGAATGTGTGGAAAATGTTAGAGTTAAGGATGATAATGACATTGTTGTGAGCGCGAAAATTAATGGTTGTGTTGGAAATGTATTATTCGATAGTGGGGCTCAAGTGTCCCTAATTAATTAAAAGTTTATTAACAAACATAAGCACCAATTTAAGAAAACACCGATCTTACCTGTAAATAATACAATAGTCACTACGGCCACGGGCGACTCACAAATTATTGGCAATAAAGCATTTATCACAATATTTTCACAAGGTATAGAAATGGAAATACCAGTTCTTATAGTTAAAAATCTAGTTTATGGCATTATATTAGGCACTGACACTTTAAGAAAAATGCACGCCACGATCGATTTTGCTAACAAAACGCTAAAATGCGTAATTCAAAATAAACTACATACAATTAATCTGGGTCGTACGCACAGTACAATAAATCAAGGCGAGCAGAATGTTAATCTACAGAAACCAGCTGTTAATCGCGTAGATAAGATAGCGAGTAACGGGCAAGCGCCCGGGAGTAAGATAACAGCTGATCAACAAAAACAATTAAATAATATTTTAAATAAATATGAATCGATTTTCCAAAACAAGCACACCGTTACCAACGTATATTAACGTAAATACAGGTTATTGATGAAAATAAATTTATAAGGAAGACATACCCGATTCCGTTACATTATCAACAGCAGGTTGAAGAAGAAATAAATAAAATGTTAGATAATAATATTATTGAACGAGTGGATAGCAATTTTTTAAATCCTATGGTTGTCGTTAAGAAAAAGAATAATGACATCCGTATTTGTTTAGATATGCGCAATCTTAATACCATAACACAAAAGTGTTACGATTGTGCTCCCAACGCTGAAAATTTATTTGTAAAGTGTCAAGGGGTCAAATACATGTTGCGTCTGGACCTAAAAAGTGGGTTTTGGCAGATCCCACTAGCCAAAGAATGCCGAAAATTCACAGCATTTGTATACAAAAACAAATGTTACCAATTTAAGGTAGTGCCTTTCGGATTGGTGACCAGCCTTGCCGCTATGGTTAAGTGTCTTGAATTGGCACTAGGACCGGAAGTTGACGATTTTATAAGTGTGTTTGTGGACGACATACTCATTATATCGAACTCGTTCGAGGAGCATCTGCATCACCTGGATATTGTTTTCTGCAAGTTAAGAGATGCGAATCTTGCACTTAACTTGGACAAATGCGAGTTTGGAAAATCCCAAATAAAATTCCTGGGGCATATTATTTCGGCGGATGGGGTGAGTACCGATCCGGAGAAAATCCAGGCTATTACGGAATTTCCAAATCCAAGGAAAGCAAAAGATATCAGGGCGTTCCTCGGATTGACCGGATATTTTCGTCGCTTCACACTGGAGTATTCTAAGACCATAGAACCGCTGCTGGAACTATTAAGAAAAAACACCAAGTGGAGATGGGAAGAGCGACATGAGGCAGCATTCAACGCTACCAAAGAACTATACAGTAAGAACTTACATGTATTCCACCCGGAAAAAGAAGGGACGTATGTTCTAAATTGCGATGCGTCGGACTACGCGATCGGCGGAGTATTATATCTACGTAATAGTAAGGGTGAACATAAGGTTATTGCCCACGTAAGTAGGTCCTTAAAAGGGGCTGCGAGAAATTACTTTACGTCGGAGAAGGAGATTCTCGCGATTGTCTATTGTATAAGTAAGTTTAGATATTACCTGGTCGGTCAACACTTTGAAATTCTATCAGACAATCAGGCTTTATCGTTCATGCTAAAATGTAAACTTTCCAATGCGCGTATATCGCGTTGGATCATGGCGATCCAAGAATACAATTTTAGTATAAAGTATTGTAAAACCAGTGAAAATAAAACAGCTGATACTCTAAGTAGATATCCCCCCATCATCAAAGAACAGTACTCATCGACCAGGAATGAAATTCAAATTCTGGCAGTTAAATATGCATTACCCGATGAGTTAAAAAATAGATTGAAATTTGTAAATATTGAACAACAACGGGATGCAAAATTAAGAAAAATCAATGAGGAGATAAGAATTCAAGACAACCCGAAATATAAGATCGACAGGAATGTACTATACAAAATCATAGATGGCCAGTGGAAAATTATGGTTCCTGATGAACTTGTTGAAGATTTAGCTTGGGCTTGCCATGAGAGTCTTGCTCACGCGGGGCCGTATAAATGTTATTTAGCTAGGCGTGAAGACTTTGGTTGGACATGGCTAGGAAGGTAAAATCTATTTTGCGAACC
The DNA here is from genome assembly GCA_034769895.1 of Magicicada septendecula. Lineage (NCBI taxonomy): Eukaryota > Metazoa > Arthropoda > Insecta > Hemiptera > Cicadidae > Magicicada > Magicicada septendecula. The sequence goes on along the minus strand of CM068367.1, from coordinate 747,193,071 downwards.
TGTCACTTATGCCAAACAGCGAAGTACCCAAATCAACATACCTATGTGGAAATGGGTAACATCATTACTAAATATTAAAACGATCTAGTATGTATTGATTTTTTAGGTCCGCTACCACGTGCATCGAGGGGTATGAAGAATCTGGTAGTATGCACGGATGCGTTTTCTAAACACGATAAGTTTGTATGCAATTGGACGACCCACTACGACGGCTGTATTAAATGTTGTACTGAATAAATACATTCCAAAATATGGTCCTGTAAAAAAAATTCTATCTGACCAGGGTAAGCAATTCACCAATAGGAAGTGGCAGTCCGAATTGGAAAAGCACAATATACAGACGGTGTTGACAGCGATCCGGAGACTGCAAGGCAACCTCGCCGAAAGGGTCAACAGGCAGTTAGGTCGACTGTTTCGCACTTATTGTAATACCAACCAAAATAGGTGGCCGGATTATCTCGAGTTTTTCGAGGCGTCCATCAACGGGAATTACAATGACACGACAGGATTTACGCCTAACGAGTTACAAACCGGAGAAATGCCAAAGCGTGTCTGGGATGAGTGCATCAGGAGGATTGCAACGCAGAATTTGCCTATTCCAAATGAGTTTAAAAGGATAGAAGCCAGGAGACGCATTAAAAAATGTGCCGAAGATCGGACTGAGAAATTTAATGCTGATCACAAGCTGGTAACTTTCAAAACTGGCGAGAAGGTACTCTTGCGGGCTTTAAATGTAGGGCACAGGGAGGATAACACCGCAGCCAAATTCTTTAGATTATACAATGGTCCATATATTTTATCGGAACATGTGGGTAAAAACACATACATTGTAACCAACCCAAATACTAACCGGGTGATAGGGAAATTCCATGCATCATCCTTAAGAAAAGATTATGTAAAAGAAAATTGAACCTAATATGCCAGGGTATAGGTAGTATGAATGTTATGAAATTATATGAAAATATGTGTAACGTTTAAGAATAATTGTGATCATGTTGGATAAATGTTTTGAATGAACTGAGGTATACGTTTAAATTAGTAAAATGACGTCAGAAGTGTTGATAAGCTTATCTGTGTGTGGCAATATAGGTTAAATTCTCATAAATTTATTCTCTGTCATGTCAAGTGCAAATTTATTGCGCGAATGCGCGTGTGCACATATTATTCGTATTTTCCTGAATAATTCCTATAATAATTAACATTCCTATATCGGAATGAAACTTGGACAGCGTATGCATCATAAGTAGCGCTACATTTTTCGTATGTCATAAACTCAAAACACTTAATTTTACTATGTATTTTTTAACTGAATTCACTTTTCTATAGAAGCCTTAGAAAAGTCTGCAGAAAAGTCATAAAACTTTTAGATAAAATCTATACAAGATTTTGTAGACTCTGGCATAGGCTTACATGATTTCTAGCTATCAAGGTAGAAATCTATTACGTGTTCTAGATTTCAACCAATCAGGAGCTCCAATTTTCATTGGGGTTCGTCTCCGGTCTCATAAACATCAGTCAGTTCTCGTTCGCAACTCGACCTAATAAGACATTCTCTCTGTGCGAGTTTTTCGCGACAGTACAAGTTTTCTATAAGGGTGACGACATTCCAAGATCCTATCTACGAGGTACCCGTATGCTAGATCAAGGGATTGTTAGAACTCAGAACTGAATTATTTGAAGATCAAATAGTGCTAAACCGCGGTAGTCAAGATTTCCGCTTAGGGGAGTTTTATTCATTCGGAGTACACTTGTATAAACGCGTGAACACATTAAGATTGCCGGTAGGTGTATGTTAAACACACCGCTTTAAATAATAACTAATTAACCCGCATTTATCGAACCTGAGATTTGTAAATAAAAACTATAACGGGCAGATAAACGGCGTGCGTGAGTGAATCGCGGGTGTCAGCGCGTCAGCGGACAACGTAAACGCAGCAGCCTACAACCGTACGACAAAAGAAATTCTTCGAACAAGTAAAATAGACTGTTGTTCAGATAAACATTTTTAATAACTAAAGACAGTATATTTTAATAAATAATTTGTGTAAAAGAATTTACAGACAAGATTTAAATTTGTTTCAATTTAATAAATGCCTACCTCCAGATAAGAGACTCTGTTAGGGGAAAGGCTCCTAAATTGTACCGGCTCCTAAATTGTACCGTTGCGGTATTTCGACAACGGTGTGTTATTTGGCGCGGCCAAGTGGCTAGAATGCGTACTACAGTGTCCTTGCTCACCTTCCGTATCGGCGTCAGTCAACCATGCCTCAACGAAACGTATCAGGAAACCATAAAGATGACGCCATACGAAGCACAATTCGGGACTAAACCAACTAGAGACTGGGAGAAATATATCGATCCTACAGTGGTTGGTACCGAAAAGGTAGACTTAAGCAAGATACAATTGCATATTAAAGAGAAGGGTGATAAGCAAGCAGCCCGGATCAACAAGTCCAACAAAATAACTAAATTTAAAGTTGGAGATAAGGTGCTAGTACGTACGTATAAACTCTCTGATGCAAACAAAACATCATTTCAAAGTTTTGTGCACTGTATGAAGGTCCATACGTTATCACACGTGAAATTGGAAGTGCAACGTACCTGTTACAAGAAGGCACAGCCAGTAAGGTAGTACGTGGGGTCTTCAATGCGAGACAATTAAAGCCCTATCATTCAGACTGCTTAGTTGGTTAATGAAACACCTTTATAAAAAGAAAATGTGATTTGTATAAAATCCTGTAACGTATAACTCTAAGTTAATAATTAGTAAAATATCAAAGTGAATAACTTATTCATGTAACATGTTTATAATAAGGATAATGAATGTCTTAATGATGCCATGTTAGAATAATAGGACTTTAACTTTTGGTAGTAAAAAAAAATGTTCTTGTCAAACAGTTAGCAATAAATTGTTAATATAAAAATGTAGTTCCTACTAAATGTCCAATTTATTGTTGTGTAACACTAATGATGATGATTATAATTGATTTTATAATTATATTTATTTTATTGTTGAAATTTTAACACATAATAAGAGAAAATAAAAGATTGCATTAATTACATTTTGAAATGAAAAGATGTATAAATAAACGTAGTAAATGTAAGTTATTAGTTGATGGTAAAGGAGGGAGTTAATGAAGTAAATTTAACATTAATTTGTAGCTTCATAAAATGTATAAAATTTTGTTTAATATTCTTAAATTAATATCTAATTATGATAAAAAGAGAATTGTAAGTTAAGTTGATACTCATTTATTATGTAGTCTTTTGACACAAAACCAAAATGCATTAAGTGAATACATGTGCAGAGACAATCTAATTTTGCGATGTTACTAAAAATACCACAATTATGACTATTATTTGTATTCTTAATTGTAATATTGGTTAAACTTTTGTATAGACGTACAATTGAGTATTAATTGAAAGTAATCATAATAACATGTGGCAATAAAAATTATAGGTAAACGTAGACAAAATCTTATTATAATCTGATTACATATTATATTATAGACTATTATAATAGTTTATTTTATTATATTATTATATTAACTAGTAATATATCAGATATTGTATTGTAGATATAAGATTTTATCGATGAATGTTATTATAGGCACTATTATATGTAAATTATAAAAATGGATTCATAATTAAAATATAAAGGCAATAAAATAAGTTACGGTATAGGAACCATCAAAATTGATGTGTCACCATTAATTAGGTCATACAGGTAAATGGCACACATACTACACCATATTCATAGGATGAAGGACACTTGAGACAGAATGTCGAGGATCATTGAAAGCACATGTAAAGGGCGTAAATTTGGGATCCTTTGGATTCAAGGAGATCATCTCAATGAACACAAATTAGGGACAGATGTAACGCCAAAACGCGGAAAAAAGGGGGAAAGATGAAACAGGTGGCAGCTGTTGGATTGAGATTGATGGATGAGGGGACATTACCAGAGGAAGTTAGGACAAAGGAGCGTAAAATCCTTTAGCGACGACAGGCATGGTAAGGGACAGACCATAAATCCGACATAGCAGCTGGTCACTTAAAGAAATTAAGGGTGTCGAGCTAAATGCTAAGAAAACGACAGAAGAAGAATCACAGGTGTATTACTAAGAAAGATACAGTGAAGGGTGGCAGAACGTGTTACCAAGAAAACAACAGAAAAAGTTCATCAACAAGGCAGCTGGATGGGTTCTCACTGAAAGGAATGGAAAACTACCAGATGTAAGTATGAAAGAGGACATACCCAGAAATATACGACTAAGGCGGTTGAAACAATTAACAGGACAGCTGAAAGCGTAGTGAACTAAGGGTTGTTCTGGCTAAGACATAGAAAAACAGCAGTAAAGTGATGACGGAATACAATACCAAGAAAGGCCACACCAAGTGTGTGAACTCTAACAGAGGATGCAGCTGGACATTGTAATACAATGAAGGAATTGGTCTCGCTTGGGTATAGAAAAAATCAGCGGGGGCAAGACAAGGAGATACTGAGAAATCTATAGCAAAGTGGAGTACACTCATTAACCAGATGCAGCTGTGCGTTAGAAGGCAATTAAGAGAATTTGTCTGAAAGGGACATAAGAAAAAATGACAGGATGATTGACGCGTGTGAAATCGAACTATCGTTACAGACTGAGGGTGGAACCAAAAGCAAGGAAAATAGAGTAGGGAAGTAAGATATCCTATCAGAAACCAGAGTTCAACGTAGGCGGGTTTCCAGGAGTAAAGTTCTTAGACGACTAGAACGCAAAACCAATGGAAACGTAGCGGGGGAACGTGTAAGAGAAATAGGAGGGAATTTTCGTGGAAAAGAAGAACGACAACCAATGGTAACGAAGATGGTGGACTAAGAGAGTCTTAAGGGGGAATTAGGTGTGTTCAGTATATAAAATAAGCCGAGAGCGCGATCGGGGAGTCAATAATAATTTTTCGGGGGAGTCGGCCGTAAGCGTTGACGAGAGTATGGCCTGGAGTCGTAACTTAACAGTTCAGAGTCTTTACAGAAATTCAGAATTAGTCGGTAGTGAAAGTCCCGCGAGTTGACTTAAAACGTACGAAGATTTAACATGTGTAAATAGTTGTGAAGATTTGAAACTTATATTATATTTCGTAGAATCAAAGTTAACAAACAATGTATATAATATAATTAATATTGAAGAGTGCGAACTAAATTTGTAGTAATATATAACTTGTAAAACAATTAAGATCGCAGCATGTGTTCGAAAACAGTCGTGTGAAAACTATAACTCGTGTAACAAGAATAAACGTTATAACTAGTAACCGATAATTATTCTATTGGAACGTCGGAAGATGCCGGATTGTATTAGTCAAAGTGGAGTGATCAAAAAAGTGTTCAACTATCATGCAATACGAGAGTAAACCACGATATGATTAGCGCATCTACAATTTCATGGCAGATCTAAGGAGTGGGAGATGATATCAGCGCAGATCTACACGCCGCAGATTGGATAACGTACCAACAGTAACTTTTATGCATTAATTAATATTTAGTTAAAACACCTGTCTGTCCTACTCAAAGAACCTACGTATAAAATATGGCTTACTTAAAAAACTCACGTATGTCTTAGTAAAGATAAACTTCATATATTAAACATGAATCCATTTCTAAATAAAATATGTGTAATATGATATTTAATAGAGATAAGTGTTAAAATCGAACCTTGAGATAGAGATCTTAGAATAAATGTCTATTGAGATAGATCATATTTTAAATTAACGAATGATCATAAAATGTTAAAATCGTATGGAATTAATATGAATGACAAGTAACGTAATAATAATAAATGCAACAATTATACTAATAAATGTGTATGCGTTTCATTATTTAATAACTACCTGAGGGATGATACAACAATTAGTATTCTTGAACATAAAACATTATTTGTACTCATCACGCATACGTAAACTTAATACAATTACAATTAACATCAGTAGACGTCATTGTAACTTTAACTTTAATCCTTAAATATCACCTTTTATATAAAGGTCTAAACATACTCTCTAAATCTGTTTTTTTTTTAATTATTTAAATTGTAATCATAGCTGTATCTTTAATGCAGTTGCAAAAAACCAAGTATGGACTTTGGTCGGAGGAGGATATGGATCGGGCTATTGATTCATTTAGAAACGGGGATGCTGGAATAAACGAAATCTGTAGGAGGTACGGTGTTCCAAAACCAACGCTGAAACGAAGATCGGAGGGTAAGAACAAAATTGCATGCGGAAATTTAAAAACCTTTGGACGACCAGTAGACCTTCCTTCAGAAATATAGAAAAAGAATTAGTTGAACACATTTTGTTTATGGAATCCAACCTTCTTGGATGTACTCGGGCTGATTTGCAAAGATTAGCTTTTCAAATAGCTGAGGCCAACAGTTTGCAGCATAGATTTAAAAATGGAAAAGCTGGAAAAAATGATAGTATGGGTTCATGGCCCGCCATCCAGAACTGTCTTTACGGCAACCAGACCCAACATCAGCAGCAAGAGCCTTTGGGTTCAATAAAGATGTAGTCACGGTATTTTTTGATCAACTTAAAAATGTAATTGACAAAAATGATTTTAGGACTTCCCAAATTTTTAACATGGACGAAACTGGTCTTTCAACTGTTTATAAACTTCAGAAAATAATTGCTAGGAAGGGAAAGCATCAGGTCGGTGCCGTAACCAGTGGGGAACGGGGAACGAACACCACGTGCGTTTGTTGTTTTTGCGCTTCTGGGTTGTGTGTGCCTCCAATGTTGATTTATAAGAGGCAACGTGTTTCTGATGACTTGAAAGCTGGGGCACCACCTGGTACAGTTTTTGAAAAATCCGATAGTGGGTGGATAACAAGCGAAATATTTGTAAAATGGTTGCAGCATTTCATAGACACTGTTAGGCCAAGTAATGACCGTAAAGTATTGTTGATACTTGATGGTCACTCCACCCATACAAAAAATCTGAATGCAATTACTTTAGCCAGAGAGGTGATGTGGCGATGAGGTTGTGTGGTGATGTTCTGCCTTCCTGCGCATACAACCCATAAACTTCAACCCTTTGACGTTTTATTTTTAAACCTCTGTCCACCTTTTACAACCAAGCAGCAGATACGTGGCTTCGCAGAAATCCTGACTGCAACATAACACAAAGTAGAGTAGCTGAAATTTTAGGACACTCATATGGAAAAGCAGCGACAATACAAAACGCAGTTTACGGATTTGCCAAAACTGGCATATGCCCCTTGGATCCCTTTGTTTTTCAAGACAGTGACTTGGTTCAAACTACACTTCAATCTCTTTTAGAAGAGAGAGTTGAGAATCAGGAGTCAGAAGAAATCTAAAGAAGCAACTGGTTTCTCTTACCCGACTGTGTCGTCTTCAACGTCTCTCCAAAACAGCAACACGTCCCTTTCTAATCTTGACACCCATTCGACATTACCAACAACTGAGCATAACACTTCAAAACCCAAAGTGCCTGTTGCAGAAATCTCCCCAGTTTCAGTCCTTAAACAAAGAAAGAGAAAACGACCCAGAAAGCTTGCCCCTTCCTTAGAAATTACCAGCACCCCATACAAAAATCATCTAGAGACGAGTAGTTTTCTAAAAAAAGTTCGGCCAGCAAACTCTTCAAAATCTTCTAAAAAAACAAAACGCCGAATATTTCAAGACTCTGACGAAACAGTGCAAGAGAACTGGTTCTGTCGTTTATGTGCCGAAGAAAGGTACGAAGGAATGATTCAGTGTCTTCGATATAAAGTTTGGCTTCACACAAAGTGTGCCAGTGTAAGCAACAAAAAGTAGACTTTTTATTGTGATAAATGTGTGTAATGTGATACTATAATAAGACTCTTATGTAATTCTACATTTGTTAAATATGTTTCGTTTTTCTGCGAATAATGTTTTCAATATTTTTGTGCTATCTGTTTAAATATAATATTTGTTTATTGAATTTAGTATAGACCTAATTATTCTTTTAAATAAGTTAAAAACTCACACACACGCGCGCGCGCGCGCACGTAATATTTTGATTTACATGTAACAAAGTTTTACGCAAGAAAATATATAGGCTAATGGGATAATACATAGAACAATAATCTTTAATATACCTAACATTAATTATTGTCTAGAAAAAATTCACTTCTGTTGTCTGCTTATGTTTTCTGATATAATGCTTTCATTACGTTTACGTTAAATTCTTAGGTCAAATAACATGTTTATATTTCAATGGAGCCTACCGTACTTTTTAACCTAAATAAAATAATTAAAATATTGTGAAATTTTTTTAAATTTTCCCTTCAAAAAAAATCTTTGAGGTTTTCTTGTCAAGAACAGTGGCCGCGGTCTCAGATAATTAATAAGAATTAAAAACACTTAACAAATAACTATTATTCTGGACATCAAATTATTTTTTCTCTGGTACAATTTAAGAGAAGGGTGGTACAATTTAAGGAACGGTTTCCTAAATTGTACCACTTGACATAGTTTTATTTTTTTTTCAAGAAAAATTGTTTAGTTCGCTGAATAACATTTTGCGGTTAGTAATAATTTCGCAAAATGAGCACTTTGTGTAGCTGAAAGCTGTAAAACGTTCCCAGATAATGGATTCAAGAAATATACGAAATTTAGTAAAAGTGGTACAATTTAGGGACCTTTACCCTATATATATATTATTAGTTCTAATACACGTCTATGCATCTTCAGTTTGTTTCGTTGCAATATATATATATATATATATATTGTAATAAATTAATTAAATGAGTGTGTAGATGATGTTGTGTGTTGATGATATAAGCTATTATGGAGTATGTGACTCCGATGTAATCAAGTCCAATGTAATATGTTTAATTGGTGTGGCTCTCGACGTCTTACTGGCCTGAAACACTTCCTTAAGTTTCCCAGCTGGTCGAGTCCCAATGGTAGCAAGACCGGTCGAGTAGCGTAAAGTTGATGAAGAAATATATATGCTCAGCTTCACCGAAAGTTTCAAAACAAAAATTATTGTTTTGAAGAAAATTAAAAAAAAATTATGTTTATAAAAAAAAATAATAAAAAAAATTTTAATTTTATTAATTAATTAATTAGGATCAATTAATTAATATAGGGCTGTGAAGTTTTAAACAGTGTAATGCTCTTCTGAAAATTTGTATTAAAGTTTTAGTATAATTTAAATAATCTATCACCACTCATAAGACTGTCTGTAAACCAATCGATATTTGTTTACCTTTCTATTTTTTAGGTTATCTTCACTTACGGGTGGTAAAGTCCTTGTAGATTATCAATTAGAATTATATTATTGGTAATTAGTATTATTGAAGAAATAAAGAACTATTAAGTATTGAAAAGTATTAATGTTTTTTATTAAGTAATAGCAATATTGACTCTTATCGATTAGTATCGATTCTCAGGATATCGAAAAAAGTTACAAGTATATGATATAAAAATTATATAGGGTTCTTTAAACAGCCAGTTATTATCAAAGTCAGAGAAATCGGGCTAATATTTAAAAAGTATAACGTTACAATCAAATTAATAGTTATTAATAAACACAGACATTGAATAATAAATTGTAAATATAATAATTGTTTTCACCAAACAGCTGTGCTGAACCAAGAAGAGGCACTGGGATTGTCAAAGAAAGATGGCTGCCGTCAAGTCGATGAAAATGTTGCTCGTTGCTGCTGCATTCCAAATAATGTATTTTGACGCAATATTTCTGTTCTCGTGTCCGCAAATCTCTTGTTATATGTTGTGTAGTGACTGGTGTAGTGATTCTGGGTTGTATTTAGTGTATCTGTATAATTATTAGTTCAAACACTTTCTCCGATTCCGTCACTAATTTGGTTTAATGTATTATACAGTTTTCTAGTGTTTTATGGTGTTTTTCGGAGTAGATTTATATTGTTCTGTGTTATGGAGTGTTACTTGATCGTTTCTGTTATAATATGATAGTTTCAGAAGTATTTTACAAGTCACTCGCGATTTCACAATAACTCACTATACACTCGCTTGTATGACGATTATAGGTTAGGTTATCCACGTTATTAAACGTATGCCATGTTAACCGTTCAACTACCAATAATTAACTAACTGTTTCCTTCAGTTTCAATTAAACTCTTAGCCCATATAATATTATCCTTAACATTGTTCAAAAATATTTTCACATCCTGTGTACATTTTACTATTTCACTATATGAATGCCTAAACTTTGGTTATTTGTCAATTTTATTCACTAGATTTGATTTAAATTAATCTTTCAGTTCATTCTGGTTATTTTCAGATTAAATAATGCCATTTTATAGTGTTTTCTGTCCAAAAAATAGTAATTTTACTTTCAGTTTGGGTATACTCTGAAGAGTCCAAAACATCAAAATTTACTTCCTGTCATTATATAAATTCAGCCATTTTATCAGTTATATTTAATATTAATAATTCTATATTGTATTAAAAGGTTCCTATTCCCTTATTTTCTGGTAGTTAATTGAATTAGTTGTATTCTGAAACATTATTCTGGAATATATGACTCCCATGTCTAAATTTCTGAGTTTAATCATTTTCATTTTTATTTATAATTCTGAATATAATTTATTAAAATCTTTCTGAATGGTATGTGCAATTATATGGCTTGATCTCAAGTTTATTTTGTCTAAACCCCTTTTGTTTATTCGCATTTAAATGATTAATTTCTCTGTTTTGATGGAGTTTGGTTTCCATTCTTTTGGCCTATGATTTTTTTAACAATTTTTCTTACAAAATATTTTACAAACAAATATATGATGTGTGATACCCTCTCTGACTTTTACATATAGTCTTATAAATTAAACAGGTTTTCAAATTACACAATAACAATTAGTATTGATTACAATACAAATAATAGTTAAAACAAAATAAAGAATATTTTTTTTTTTTAAATAAATGGTTGTCTTCAAGTCAGACATTTTGCAACAAAATTCCCATTTCCAACATGGAATCATGGTTTATAAAAAAGGTTTTGTACTAACTAACATCTTAATTACTCTCTACTATTTACAAGTGGTAATTATTTTTATAGTTCTGATGTTAGTTGTTTCAGACCCAAACAAATGGCCTTATATCTAAAACATTTTTAAACATTCTTGTACTACATACATAAAAAACCTTATATTTATATTCTTATTTCTAACTATTATTATAAGTAGGATTCTACAGTTTTTATACCGTCTTTTACATTGT